>RJVU01026577.1:4758831-4802731 GCA_003731715.1 Anabarilius grahami
GACAGCACCTGAGTTAAATATATGAGTGTCACAGCAAAGGGTCTGAATACTTAGGACCATGTGATATTTCAGTTTTTCTTTTTTAATAAATCTGCAAAAATGTCAACAATTCTGTGTTTTTCTTTCAATATGGGGTGCTGTGTGTACATTAATGAGGAAGAAACTTAAATGATTTTAGCAAATGGCTGCGATATAACAAAGAGTGAAAAATGTAAGGGGGTCTGAATACTTTCCGTACCCACTGTATATAGGTGTGTTTGGGTTGTTTTAGATATTTAGAAAAAATAATTAATATATCATAGAGTTGTTTGTGGTGGGGTAAATTAAAAGCGATAATGACAATAGAAAGTGACGAGCCTTACAGTAAGTTGATCAGCTAATGTATACGTTTGCAATGTTTTTATTGCTGAGGCTTTTTAGTTTTAGTTCAGGTAGAATCTGAGATTTCTGACCCAGTTCGTTTGCTGGCTTCAATGGCTGCAATAAGCTGTGTTTTCCAAAGACTGGCAACCCGGGGAGTCGAAACACTATTGGGTAAATTGGCAGTGGGCGGGATCACACAGACCAAAACAAAAACAGACATTCAAACATGGAACGCACATTTCAAAGCAGAATATTTGAACTTAGCTTCCTAAACTTTCAGTTTTTTTTTTTTGAGTTTTTTTTTCTTTTTTCTTTGAGTTTTTTTAAATCTCTGCAAACATATTATTGTACTTTTATGCTTTAGTACAGTCAAAAAAATTACATACAGCACCTTTATGGAGGGAATCTTTGCTCATCTTAACCTACTAGAAACTTCCAGTCAGGTATTTTGGAGCAGAACAGCAGGATCTGACATCATTACTGGGTCCGACTTTATATTAGGTGGCCTTAACTACTATGTACTTAGATAAAAAAATAAGTACAATGTATATATTGAATTGCAAAACACTTTTGCTGCTATTGAGGTGGGATACGGGTAAGGGAAAGCTTTGGTGGTATGGGTAGGTTTAAGGGTAGGGGTAAGGTGTAATGGATGGGTCAACAGTGTAATTATACAACGTAAATGTAATAACAGAAATTAATTACTGATGTAATTACATGCAGGTGTTTTTAAAATATAAGTACAATGTAAAAACATGTATGTACACAATAAGTGTATTGTATCAAATGATTAATTTAAATGTAAGTACATAGTAGTTAAGGCCACTTAATATAAAGTGGGACCTATTACTGTAGCTCAACTGTTTGAGCAAGGAATGCCAAGTTCATGGGTTCAGTTCTTAGGGAATGCATGGCCTGAAAATGAATGCAATTTTGGTAAATGTGGACTAGAACAAAAGCATCGCTCTCTTCCATTCAAACCAATAACACACATGCAAACACCTGTAAATCACTCGTGCATCTTTCTTTCTGCTCTGCAGGGCCTGCGGAGCTGTGTTACAGTTATAATCAATGAAATATAATCTCAAATAGTCCTGGAGGAACAACTATCTTGCAAAGTTTACAAGTTCACTGAGAAAGCAGCTTTAAAACCTTCTTTATAGTCGTGAGGGAAGGGACAGGCCCGTCTTCAACCTCAGATGGTAGACGTGAGTATTACTGTCAATCAAACTAAATGAAACCAAAAAAAGTCTTAGTGAATGCAAAAAGTATCCATCTGATCTTGTTTTCTTTCTTCAGCTTCATTTTAGGGCATCTCTGCGATGCCGTGGACAGGCTGTGATTGGGACAGCCGTGACTTCGGGTCCTGAGACTGCCAGCTAGCTTTGGGATGCAGTCAGAGTGACAGTAGTACAAAGGCAGAGAGGCATCTTTGTTGTGTCAGAGTTCGCAACAACACTGTGACTAAATAATGAGACGAGACGTGCCTCATCAGAAATGTGAAGGCTGTGTAGTTGTGAGACTTTGCACAAGAATAAAAGATACTATGCACTATTCCCTTTGATGAACAAGGTTTTGGAGTGCTTGCCCTCTAGACTCCTTATGCCACTTTTGCTTTCTGTGGATCCACGCAGCCGCAACCATGTGAACCTTTTACTAGTACTCTACAAGTTCTGAAGCAGGAGGAAATAGAAACCAGTGCAAGGACAGTTTTAATGCTGTAATACCCTGCAAGATTAAGTACTTTTCACTGCTGTGAGTTTTCTAAAGCAGATAGGTTGTCCTCTAGCATAAGGAGAAATGGAGAAATTAAATGTTTCATGAAATTCTAACATATATAATTTCAGTGTAATTATTAGTATATATATTATTAGACTGAAAAAATAATTGGTGTGGGATTTGAAACAATTTGCACAGAGGAACTGCTAGTAAATTGCACAAATAATTACAAGAAACAGCAAGTAACAAACACAATACATTTCAATGAATTAAACATGCAATTTTGAAGTAGAAGGCCTGAAATAATTAGTATTTTCTTGTAAAACAGTTTTTGAAAATATAACTTGTTTAGTGTAAGGATGTAAAGCAGCCTTTAAATTCAAGTTTTAGAATTTGTTTATTTGTTACATTTTTTATTTATTTTTATTTTATCTATTTGATTGAATAATTGGTCACACTTTAGTTTAGGTTCCAATTCTCACTATTAACTAACTATTAACTATGACTTTTGCCCCATTAAACTCTTAATTACTGCTTATTAATATTTAGTAAGGTAGTTGTTAAGTTTAAGTATTGGGTAGGATTAAGGGATGTAGAATATGGTCATGCAGAATAAGGAATTAATATGTGCTTTAAAAAGTACTAAAATACAGCCAATATCCTACTTATATGCATGCTAATATAATAGTGAGAGCTGGACCCTAAACTAAAGTTACCATATAATTACTTGAAAAACTTTAAGCAATAACTTAATTACTTTACTGAGAAATAATTTAAGACTATGTGCCATTGATTTAATTTAAATTGACTGATTTTTAATATATTCAATTCAAATTTATAAATATATAATGTGCAAAATCTAATTAAATTTCACTATTTAAAAGGTATTGCCCTTAAAAATACTAATTAAGAAGAGATTAAGAAATACAAGCAAGAAAGAAACAAAAATAAAAAACTCATTTTAGTGAAATGTTAAATAAATATTTTAAGATTTCAACATCCATACTGATTGATTTTTTTGTAACTACAAAAAAGAAAACAGGTGGTCTGCTGTAACACAGTGTATATTTTTGAAACCTAATTTTCTTGGAATCACCCAATGCATATCGTTCTCGTTAAGGGAATAAATGAAGTTGCCAGACAACCATGTTTGCTGCCAAGTCCCAGCCAGCTCCTTAAGTAACCCAGCAGCCTGTGTGGGTCATGATGGTGCATACCCGTCTGCTCTGGGGCTTCAAGTACTATCTGACATTTCAAAGACTTTCAGCATAATTCATTATGGACGACTTCCAGGCCTGATTAAAATGATTTGCTTGATGATAATTTAACCTACTGAATTTCCATCTGTGAGATTTGACAAGACTTAAGAACAGAAAAAAGAAAAAAAGAAAGAAAATAAATAAACAGTATATGAACTTTGTAATGCAAAATGTGAAAAGACAGCTATAGCCAACTCAATCTTGAAGTATTCCCCCTTTCCCTCTTAAATTAAATTGGAAAATAATTTCTTTACACAACCTGACTTTGCAGAAATGGAGCTACATAGACCATGGTAGTTAATTAGGTTCTTGGTATCATGACTAATGATAGATAATATAAATGGTCTGCTCTTGGGGAGAAGAGAATTCATTTTCATGAATGTTAATGAACTTGTGAAATGTGTTTCAACACTTCCACATTGTATTGTGCTGGTGATCCTGGATGTTATTAAAGTGTGATCATCTCATTAAAAAAAGACACAGCCCAGTCAGAGAAACATGGTCTTCCAGGGATGTTTATGTGATAATAATAATAATAATAATAAAATCCACACTATACTGACACTTTGCGTCAATGAAAAATCTTAGTGTTTAAAACAAACACAACCCAGTGCAATGACCAGAAATAACTTGATATTCTCAATCACTCTATGAAGACTTCTCGTCATTGGTGGAATCCATCTTGAAATCACTTAAAGTCTTTATTCTTAAACTGTATCCCCCTTGTTTCACAGAGAGGAATAATCCACTTCAAATAAGAGAATCAGAGCAGATCTCTCCAAAGCCACACAGTCAAGCTCGTCAGCACAAACACCCTCTTCACTTTGAGTAATTACCATTTCTCTGCAATAATTATACCACCTCAACTCAACTACCCCTCAAAGACTCGCCTTAATGTACGGAAAGCCAAAAGGCCATTCCTCTAAAGAGCCTCTCTGGCTACTTTAGTCCTTTTCTACGCAGCCCATTAGTTTCTATTAAAATCCGACAGTCAAATAGGTATTGTGTAAAGCTGGAAAACCTCAAACCTCTGATGGCCAATGTGATAAATTCATGTTGGAAGCAGATGTGCTGGTGTCCACACAAGTAGATGATCTATATGGGTATTTTAATGGTGCCAACACCAATATCTGGAGAACAGGGTGGCACTTAGCTGGTGTAATGCAGATTTATAGGTAACACAATTTAGTGACAGATATGAAATGTATACAAAATTGCTGTAAAGCAATCAACTATTATTTTGGACAATATTTACTCAAAACTATATAGGTCAGGCTGATTAATCTGCCAGTATTTGAGGACCATATTGGCACCCAAATTCATAGCAACCAAATTTGTAAATGAATTATGCAAATAGTTTGAAACAAATGTTCATTTACTTTCAGTACTTTTAAGATATCTTTAAAAATAAGTAAATAAGTAAACACATATTGCCTTAGATAACAGGTAATTGCTATGTATTTTAAAAACACGAACTGACCATTGAAAACACCATACTGGCTGACCAATACTATCTGGCACACACCAGTCTGAACCAGTATAGAAATTCAAAGCTAGTTTTTTTTTTAGGGCCATGCTGGGATCAGGTCATAGACAAGCCTGGGATTACGTTTAGGCAGCAGTGCCCTGCAAATTCACTCTAACAATCTGGTGCTGGTCCCATTGAAACCCATTAAAATTGCATTTCGATGGCCTGCAGTGTAAGTGGCCAAGCTCAACTGCTTTTCTGTTGCTGATGAGAGCAAGCATTTCTGGACTAGAGATTTTACATTGCTGTGTTAATACAAAACACCTTTAAAACAGCTGCAGAGAGAAAACAACAACTATTTTTATTTTATTTTATTTTTTTAAAAAGTTCAACTACACATTCACAAATCCATCTTTAAAGTCTGCATGAAACAAAGTTGCAATAGACTTTTCTTCCCTATTCTGATATCTGGGTGAAACGGCGTCTTGAACAAGATTTTATCATTGGGGTATTGATTGGCTGGTTGTGGTTTGCTGTGATGTCATGTGAGTGACAGGTTGTCCCGCCCTCGCGCCAGTAAAGACATCATCAGAGAAGAGAAGATATGTCCCTGCGAGAGGGAGGAGAAGCTATTTTGATCAAAAATTACAAAGGCACATGAATTAAAAATAATAATAATGATGTGTCCAATTTGATTTTAATGTTGACTTTAAAGTTACAATCCTACTGATGAGTCACATCCAGAAGGTAATAACCTGGCAACAATGGTATCATCTATCGAAAAACATGCCAATGGTTTCTACAAACAAATCACTTAAGCTTCTGTGACATGGAAAATGAAGTAGAAGACACCATGGACAATTTTTGACGAGACTGTTTCTGTAAAGCTTTCCTATCCAAGTAAAGAAAATTCCACTAGAAATCCAATCCTTTTAAAGCAGCAATGTATTGTTTTATTTGATGGTGCATGTTGCGTTTCCTGAACAAATAACCCAGAGAAAGCTATGATATAGTGGGTGGTTGACAGTTTATAGCAAGCACCGAACACAAAAGAACAAGTTTGTTTGTTAGTTTGTTTTCATTTGTGATTGAATTTGCATTATAGAAGGCGCATTATAAAAGGTGCCACACGTCTTACATTTCAAAAGTTGATTCTTGATTTTTATTTTGACTCCACAAAGCCTTTAACACTGGGACCGAACAGTGACAGTGACATGTAAAATATGCTTCAGATTTCATGCTTGTAATCATATTTTTTGAAGCCATAATATCATTTAAAAGTGCTTGTTTAGCCAACAGCAAATGATGAATGACTTTCACAAATAGACATGTAAAATTCAATTTGCAGTTGTCAGAAAATGTGATATGGAATTTTTCAAAAGACACAATCTCATTACAGAACAGACAAAATGTCTTTGTGTGGGGATTTGACGTGGCACAATGCAGAAAAAAAGTTTACGGTAGGCTGGGCTGTTCGTGCGAATATCTTTACATGACAGCTAAAATGTAACTATCAACCTCGTTCGCACTGATGCCGCTGGAAATGACGCAGAAGCCATCTCTCACACAGTTATAAACATACTGGGTCTGTTGAATTGTTGTAGTCGAGGTGGGGTTTCCATGCAACACAGGTCTGCTTGTCTGGAGACACCAAGCAATTCATGGAAGAAGTGGAGGGAGGCTTGGAAAAAAGACGCTCCCTTGTCAATGCAGTGCTTCAGCGCTGCTGAAATTGTACAAGAACGCTTCTCGTGCTTGTTATGCAGTCTGTTATATCGTGGAGACAGGAGCGTGCATACAAAAACACGAGAAACACAACCCAATCAGCTCTGCTTAATAACCACTGAGAGCTGAGGCTCTGTTGATTAATAGCATTAGTCAAGGAAAAAGCATGTAGTGTATTAACTGTAAATTGGCCTTTGGAGGCAAGAGGGCCTTGGAGGAAACCTCTCAATTCATTTACATATTAATTCATTTTACATGAGTTTATTTAGTTTATTTTAATATGAAAACTCAAGAAGACCATCTAAAATATTCACTGAGTGAAACACTGCGAGTACAATAGATATCTTTTCCTACAAAAAGGCATACAAAAAGTGCATTAAGACACCTTTAATGTATGAGGATATTGTGTATAATATAACAAAACATTAAAGCATGTGTCTTTTATTTTATCACACTTTTCTAGCAAAACATTTCATAAGTTTGTTAGGCGCTGCGCAGACCTATCGGCGTATGACATCAAAGCCAACAATGGTATCATCTATCGAAAAACACACCAAATGGTTTCTAAAAACAAATCACCTATGACATCAAAGTACAGCAATAGCGATTCGAAAGCATACGAAGCCGTTTGTTCTCTAATCGCTCTCGCGATATTTTGATGTCATACACTGAGCGGTCTGTGCAGCGCCCCTTCAAGTCGAACAAGCCTATTGGCTCTCTTTATCTGAATCAATGGTTCACGATTGATTCACGCAAAATGTGGATTATTTCAGAAACGAAACACCAATTAACTGTATGAAATGTAAGATGAACTACATCATAAGTCTGGGGTGGGTGTGTTAAATCATTTTATTTGCGTTATTTTTCCATAACTAATTAATTCAATTATTGCGTTAAAATGACAGCCCTATATATGCATATATATATATATATATATGTTATGCAAAATACAATCTGCTTATAATATAAATAAGATCACTATTCAAATCCAGTCTTTTATTTTGATCTGAAATTGAATATGATATGCTAAAATGCAAATACAACATAATTTAAGTTGTCCACAACTTAGGCAAATGAATTTTCACTTTTCCAGTCACAAATAATAAAATAAAATAAAAATAGTGAAAGATTTATGACCAAGTATAACCAGAAAAGTAATCTATTTACTGCAGACTTTTTAAATGGTTAATCCTTTTCCTTATATTTCCAGGCTTGGAAATTGCATTTTTAAAATTCCAAGTTTTTCATGACCATAAAAACCCTACAAATCATGTGTAAACAGATTTCTCGCTTTGTAAACACCCAAAAAACGATAAGTGCATGAGACCAGTTTCACAATCCTTGGAATCTGATAAAAATGCAAGACACCACTCCAGCTGAGTATGAAACTTATGCCATGAGGAACATAATGAGGAACATAAGAGGAACAGACATGGACATTTGCCTGCTCTCTCTGCCACCAGCACTATTAAGTGCTTTATGCTTCAGTAAGCCAAGCTGTGTGCTCCAATAAGGCAAGCGTTCACTGCAGCTGAGATGCTCATTGCATCTATTTGAAGTCTCACCAGTGACCAGAACTCACAACAAGCTTATAGGGAGAAACGAACTGTGTGGAACTTTAAAAGAGAGATAAGGATTTCACTTTGCAATCTAGCTATGGGCACAAAGCCCAGAAAACAGCACGGATTGATTGCAAAGAAATATGCCAGACCCCTGGACTCTAATGTTATCAAACCCATCTGTCAATATCAGCCAGATTGTAAAAAAAAAAATGCATGGACAAGACTTCTATTGACTGGTTAAGAATGTGGATTAAGCAGATCACAGGGGCTGGATTATGAGCTCTGTCCAGGGATCTAATGGCAGCAGGTTTTCAGGCGATGCTGCTGGAAAATGGACTGACGTAAGGGAAACTGTGACCTTTGTGTGGGGGCTGGCCAAGTCACGGTGCTTTGCTCCATATCAGCGTGGTCAACAGGGCATCCGTCCAGCATCTGATGTTGAGCGCATTACCAGCCAAAATATGCATGGAGCATTCAGGGGGCATTAACAGCTGACACCGGAGCCGGATAGTGACCAGCTTGATCTCTAAACATAAGGCCCAAACTGTGGCTGATCTGAATCAGAATGCCTGTGCTTCTGGCCCTGCTGAAAAGACAGCATTTGTCATGCACTGAAGGCTGTTGTCCCCGCTATATGGCCAAATAATGAACATTAAAAGGGAGTTGGTCCTCAAGTTGCTGCTATAAAGTAGAGATGTACCGATCGACAAGCCGGGGAATGGAGTTGACCGATTTTCCGCATGATCAGCCCGGACCGGTAACCGGCCTTTCAGCCTCACGTTTTACCGATTCCGAGCAGGTCCTTTTTGTTGCCAGTGGCACAGGTAATAACATCAGCTGCGCGTTCTCGCTCTTTTCTCTCCGACAGCGAAGTGACACACACCGGCCTCGTCTCAGTAAATAATTTTACTCATTCCCGCAGGTTTCGCGCTCACACCAAAAGCGCGCAGTAAGTGGCTGGGCGATATGACGATATTATCGTATATCGACGATGTCTTGCAAGTATCACGATGTCGATATTAAAAGTCAGTTACAGACGATAATCGCCAATATCGAGAAGAAAAAAAAATTTGTAGTCCCGTAGTTACAATTCACATATTTATTCACATAGCATAAATGAAATATTTTGTAGCCTATAGTAGCTAATTAATTAGGAATAAAAAATCTATTCTGGAATCACATTTACCTAAGGCCAGGAATCGAATAGGCCTAGGCTACTCTTTATAAAAGTAAGATTTTGATTTTGCTTATTAACAATGTATTTTTATTTTTAAAACATTCAAGCATTCCTGTAAACACAGTTTTGTCACGCATGTGTGTGTAACAGACTATATTGGATTCGTGTATTGACACTAGGCCTATACCTGCGGCGCTAATAATGTACATTTCTGTTTAAACTGACAAGATTGTTAAATTAGAATTAAAAGGCTGCATTACATTAGAATGGATAGCCTAAATGTCTATGACTCGTTAAAAATAACCACATTTGTTTTCCAGTGGTTTTGTTTTACACGCGCAAACAACAGAAAAGGAGGATTCACATCTGCAGCGCAAAATAAACTCATATAGCCTAAATAAAACGAATAAATACACAAAATATATTCACTTAAACAATTAATAGATTAACAAAACAAAAGAAGAAAAAACTGAAGCCATATGCTGTTTTAATTTATTTTTTGCAACGCTCTCCACACAAACACGTTCAAAAGGAAACTAAGACGGAAGAAAGTGGTAGGTTAAAATGTTTTGTTTTTGTTGTGAGTGTACACAGATATGATTAAACTCTTTACAGTTTATGTATGACAAAAATGAGTATTTTAAATTGTTTTCACTGGTGTAAGGAGGAAGCAGTTCAAGTGATCACGCCGGCGCCTCACGCGCACGTCAAAAGCACTGCTTGGCATCGAAGACTGTTCATTATCAAAAACAAAATGAAAAATAAAATTCAGAAACAACATTTGTAATTACTTATTTTCCAAATAAATAATGATTTTTTTTTAATTATTATTATTTCTTTATAAGAGGCCTGTAAGGACACATCGGAGCTCTAAAACATGAAAAAAAAATTACCTTTCCGTTTTTGGTCATCCAGAACGAATCAAATTGTTTTTAATCGCTTTTAGATAAATAACAAATACATTATAGCTTAACTACAAGTTTAAAAAGCAGCACGACGCGTTTAAAATTAAAATTAATTAAACGTAGCCTATCATCATGATATGTGTCCGATGTTTCTCTTCCAAAAATGAAAGAGAAACATCGGCCCTTAAGAAAAAATAGGCAAGACACATTTGACATCAACATGCATCATTCTTACAATCACCACCAGAATGTCCACCTTCACAATGAACTCCGTTAAACTCTGATCAATTCAACAGTTCTCTTCACGAAACGAAATTCATTTCAAACACTTGATAAGAGCAGTGTGGAAATGATTAACATAACTAAGCTAATGTTTTATATTAAAGCACAAACTAAGAAAAGAAAAACAAACCTTTAATTTAATTAAGTTTATGCCTGATTTGCAGGCTATTGTCAGATAAAGTGCAACCAAACTGATGTGTGTTTACAGTGCTTGTCGGCTATGTTGTCTCCGACAGGGGCGGGGCTCGGGTAGGCGATATTATCGGATATCGCGATATTTTTTAAGGCGATTATCGATAAAATATTTTTTACATATCGCCCAGCCCTAGCACGCAGACAACTGATCTATATAAGTGGTGCGTACATATGCCGCCTCAGTCTCAAACAGTTTGTGAGTTGCAATTACCAAAATGAGTACTGCGCTTAAACGGTGAAATACACACAAAATTCTCAAAATGTCCATCTTGCAAAGTATTCAGGTAAACGCAGTTAATTTTGGAACCTAAATAGTTTTACCACATAAATAATGACGGGGACATGAAATTTTGATTTGAGAAGAAATATTACCTGTTTATTATCTTTTAATTCAGAGTGTACAAAACAATCGTTCTAGCAACTAGACAAACACTTCAACAACATTACATTAGACCTACTGTTATTACCTAGTTCTGGCATGAAACTCTATATGGAGCATGCTGATAGGTATTTAACTCATTTGGTAATGATCACATCATTATCTACTTAGCACAGCTGTTTGGATGCTGTTGCATCAGCGGTAGTGTTGATGTTAGCAGTGTGCAGCGCACTTTCAGAAACCCTCCACCTTCCCCAGCTCCACCTGTATAGATCTTCTACAGGGGTTCATTCATGTATGTTACATGTGCAGCAGCATGTCTATTCCGCCAAGACCAAATACATTAATATTGCCATATCCATGACCATGCTTATCTCTATTTCCATACCAATACTGAAGTCCTCTGGTTTCATTGTACAGTAAAAACAGTCGATACCAAGCACGCACCAGCTGCGTTCGAAACGATAGACAAAAGAAGTGAAGGCTTCAAATACCCGGATGAGCTGTCATTGTACAGCGTTGCTATTGATGACATCGGACCTTAAAATGACACAACTGACCAATCAGAATCAAGCATTTTAGAAAGCTATGTAATAATAACATTTACAACAGTGTGGTCACGATAATGTTATTTCAGGAGCTCAGGTTTTCACAACAAAGACAGTTTTCACATTTTTGGCATACAGTATGTTGATACATGTTTATCAACATACATTAAATATTTGAATATTTGGTTTAATTTTGCACTCTCATCAACTAAATTGTTATTAGAAAATTAAAACTGGTGCCAGTTCATCTCAAAGAGCAATAGAGGGGTTCAGGGTTGGGTTTCATGCAGGTCATTCAAACTCTTCAGCGCCAGACTAACAGTAAACTGTTTCTTCATGAACTTCACCTTTGTGAGAACGAGCTTCACTAGAAAGATAATTTTCACAAGCCTATACTAGCCTGGAAATGGTCTAAAATGGCCTTTTCAGCAGGATGAAATTAGGAGGGAGGAATTGAAACTTCACACATATTTTTATCCCTTTATTTAGCTCTTCAACATTAAAGACATGACACGCATCTCACTTGGATGCTTATCAAGCTACTTGGCCAGTTGTTATTTTCTTAAACAATCACAGGCTTCGCTATTTGTCTGACACCGTGGAATAAACACAGACTATTCAAGGAAAGCAATTACCATCGGGTCATTATCTATTGAAGCATTGCCTCTCCAAAGCCCATGTCTGCTCGCTCCGCTTTAAACATTCATGTTGTTTCCCCCAACTCCACCATCCTCTCGAATACAAAAACAAGAGAACTTCAGTGATCGACAATCAGTCTTTAGAATAACGAACGGTAATTATAAGTAATTGTCGGTGTCTTCAATTACGTGAATAAAGTATGGAATTTAATCTGGCTGTTTAATTGGTATAATTTACTCAAGGGGTGCCAGTGATTCCTCTCAAGCATTTCTGACTGATCCGAGGAGGGCCGCTGATGAGGAAGCCTGTGCGGGGATGTCGGAGAAACAGACCTTGCAACTTCCAAACCTCATATATGAAACAAACATGCCTTTGCCGAGACATGCCACCCATCAGCCATTATTGATCTGCGCCTTCAGGTATTTAATGATCCCTCAAGAGAGGAGAAAGGCAGGATGGGTGATGGAGGTCTCTGATGCTGTGTTAATGCGATCCCTGCAGCATCTCCTCCCCATCTGTAATTAATTCTCAATTAAAGTGGCCAGCCCAGAGCCCTGATACAGAGAACGGGAAGGAGGCCTTCGGAGTCTCATTAGTAGATTTACATCGATCAGATACATCTGTTCAATAACAAAGAAGAAAGACATCCTCAACTCTATTTTTCACCTCACAGAAGAGGTGGGATAAATGCTCACAAGCCAATGTCGAAAAAGACATTGGATTGGGAAAGATGGAACCGGAGCAGATGGGCAGCAGTGCCGTATAATGCAGATGAATGGATGCATTTGGAAAACTGGTGGGATGATTAAAAGAGGTTTAGAATGTCACCTTAAGGTGAGAAGCTGTACATGTGCATTTCTACTGAATTACAACGAGCCTGTCTGTATATGATTGGTGCTCCTCTTGGTCTTTTTTTTTTTTTTTTTTTTNNTTTTTTTTTTTTTTTTGTTCGCCAGAGCAACAACTCTCTCTCTGACATAGATGCAGATAACCTTTTGTTTTCTACGGCATAATTTGTCACAAAAAACTTATTTTGAACTAGGAAGGTCATAACTCAATAAATCTTGCTGGTCTATAATGCAAAGACACTGAAAAATGGAATGTTAAATATTTTATCTGGGCAAAAGCTGCTAGAGTAACAAAAGAAATACTGTCACAATAGAAAACTAAATGAAAATTCAGGTGAAATTAACCCAAGGACTACATTTATATGTATTTATTTTGCAAATATTTTTATCCAAAGCAGCTTGCTCAAAACTTATCCAAAAAAGCTTACCATATGAATACCACAATACAGTAAATAATATGGTATTACATAAAATGGCTTACTTTTATAATACATTTTATAATATTATTATATTAATATTAATTATACATAAAAATTTGTATTATATTATTTCATATGGACAATAATTCCTGTTTCTGCTGCCTGAGCCAAATGGTACAAGGTATTATGAATTGCACTTTATGGATTTTTATTGCACTTTTACATTGTAGGATTCTTTGATGTTATCTCGTTGTTATTTTTAACAATGACAATAAAGAACTTGAACTAAAAAAATATTTATTATTAATTAAAATGTACTATTATCACCATTACTTAATATTAGAGGCTCTGTGGAATACTTGATTCTGATTGGTCAATTGCGGCATCCAGCGGTATGTTATTCCCCGATAACAACTGCCAAAAACAGATAACACAGGCTCATCTGGGGAACTGAAGTCTGCAGCGCGATACGCTTGCTCGGAACAGTTTTTCCTCATGGAAGTTTTGCATTGGGTGAGCTAATAAAATATTAAATCAATATTTTGTGTACAGTTATTTAATGATGTCATCTGGTATCGCTCTTGTTTCATACAAACGAAGCAGCTGCCATTTTGCGACTATTGTTTTGTTCGCTGTAATGGATTATAAGATAACAAACAGGTAAAATTTTAAATCAGTTTCATCTCAGATCAATATCTCTTATACCCATAATTATTTATGTGGCAAAATGCCATGTAAAATATGGTATGACTGTACCGTATCTCTTAAATGTCCATCTGGTTTGAACTTGCCACTTGCTAGCAACTGCTCTCTATGTGGAAACTTTTCGTTTAAAGAGCTAATTAAATATTTTGACTCAGATCAATATTTCATGTCTTATTATTTACTTATGTGGCAAGTAGCCTAAGCGGGATAATGTATATCCAGCCATTTTGAGTCGGGGTCCTGATCGCCCTGTCGGGGTTTATTCTGCGATAACAACCAGTTGGATGTACATTATCCCTTACATATTATATTTATAATAATATAAGGTTCATGCCCTTTTAAAGTGAAACTGTGTAGGCAACCTTCATAGATCAGTATTTAAAGTGTCTGTCTCTCTGTTTTTAAGGCACACATTCAAAACCAGATCAAATAAATCATTCTAGACAACAAAATCTAGTCAAAGCAGAAAATGCATGCATCATGAGCTTCAAGCTTATTAGACGATTTAAGTCTGTATATTTTTCAACTTCAGTATTCTTCTGTCCCATATTTCAAAAATACCATATCACCAAAAATTGCAATACCTCTGCAAATTTCTTCACCCTAATTTAATTTAATCCTCCATATAGGCAAGTACTCAGCAAACATGACCTAGTTTCACTCACCAGAGAGAAACTTCCCTTCAGCCTTCTCAAAAAGACTTTATTTACCATCTTTAAATGTCCCACCACACACAAAAAGGTAAGCATTCTTTTGAGTTTGGAAAAAGATACTTATCTAAACTGAAAAGTACATTGCTTTGTTTTGCTGAGTGCATTATTGGACAACACCTTCTTTTGTGGGACTTGGGCAATGTGAGTGATAATTAGATCCGTCTTAAAAAAAAGCTGTTTAGCCTGCACCAACATGAAAAACAGTGTTTAGTGAAATTATTGTAATCTTTGCACATTACCCTCACCAAACATGTAATTAAAGGTTTGGAGTGTGAACTGTTTTCTCCTTTGCGATTCAAAGCGATTTGCAGAAATGAGTGCTTATCACACCAATGACACATTTAGAAAAGCTGCACAGAATTCCCTGACCACATTACCACTAAGATACTAACTTCACTGTTCAAGTACACTTAAAAGAAGCAAGAGTGGAGAAACTGATAATGGGTGTACTCTGCCAGGCTTGTCTTGACTTGCCAACAGAGCAGCGAAAAAAACATTGTGGTTTTACTTAATTTTATACAAAGTCGTTAGATGCACAAAGTCAACAGGAGGTGGGAATGTGGTTTTCTTTCGAAGTGTTGTACAACAACCAGTCAATGACACCAACAGATGCTTGTTCCCTGTTAGTGGCACAAAATTCACAGCAAGAGAATGGCAACCTTGAGCAAATGTAGAGGATTAAAAAGAATTACACCGCTCTTAGTAAAAGCAACTCTGTAATTGTGGCGCACACGTAACATATTGCTTTGTTTGTAGTGCACGCTTAACTCAAATGAACCCAAGTGCAATAGTCGCGTAAACGCTTATAAAGTAGATTAAAGTCCCTGACTTATGAGGTCATTAAGTCTGAACGCTGAACATTTAAATGAAAAGTAGTAAGATGTTTGTAAAATGGACGTGTGTTTAACTCGCTAATTTTATCACTGTGAGCACCAGGGCAACAGAGCAAATACGTTAGCCATGGATGGATGGATGGATGGATGGATGGATGGATAGGCAAATAGATTGAATGACAGACAGACAGACAGACAGATAGATAGATAGATAGATAGATAGATAGATAAATAGACAGATAGATAGATAGATAGGTTGAACGACAGACAGATAGACAGATAGATAGATAGATAGATAGATAGATAGATAGATAGATAGATAGATAGATAGATAGATAGATAGATAGATAGACTAATAGGCAAATAGAACGACGGACGGACGGACGGACAGATATATAGATAGATAGACTAACAGGCAAATAGAACGACGGACAGACGGACAGACAGACAGACAGATAGATAGATAGGTAGGTTGAACGATAGGCAGACAGACAGACAGAGAGACAGACAGACAGACAGACAGATAGATAGATAGATGGACAGACAGATAGATAGGTTGAACAACAGATAGATAGATAGATAGATAGATAGATAGATAGATAGATAGATAGATAGATAGATAGATAGATAGATAGACGGACGGACTAACAGGCAAATAGAACGACGGACAGATAGATAGGTTGAATGACAGACAGACAGACAGACAGACAGACAGACAGACAGATAGATAGATAGATAGATAGATAGACTAACAGGCAAATAGAACGACCGACGGACAGACAGAGAGACAGACAGACAGACAGATAGATAGGTAGGTTGAACGACAGACAGACAGAGAGACAGACAGATAGATAGATAGACGGACAGACAGACAGATAGATAGGTTGAATGACAGACAGACAGACAGACAGACAGACAGATAGATAGATAGATAGATAGATAGATAGATAGATAGATAGATAGATAGATAGATAGATAGGCGGACGGACGGACGGACAGAGAGATAGATAGATAGATAGACTAACAGGCAAATAGAACAACGGAAAGACGGACGGACAGACAGACAGATATAGATAGATAGATAGATAGATAGATAGATAGATAGATAGATAGACTAACAGGCAAATAGAACAACGGAAAGACGGACGGACAGACAGACAGATATAGATAGATAGATAGATAGATAGATAGATAGATAGATAGATAGATAGATAGATAGATAGATAGGCGGACGGACGGACAGACAGACAGATATAGATAGATAGATAGATAGATAGATAGATAGATAGATAGATAGATAGATAGATAGATAGATAGATAGACTAACAAGCAAATAGAACGACAGACAGACAGACAGACAGACAGACAGACATAGATAGATAGATAGATAGATAGATAGATAGATAGATAGATAAACAGGCAAATAGATAGATAGATAGATAGATAGATAGATAGATAGATAGATAGATAGATAGATAGATAGATAGGTTGAATGACAGACAGACAGACAGACAGACAGACAGACAGACAGACAGACAGACAGACAGGCAGGCAGGCAGACAGACAGACAGACAGACAGACAGACAGACAGACAGACAGACAGACAGACAGATAGATAGATAGATATATAGCTATTTCCTTGGAAATGAATGGGGAACACTGATTAAAAGCTCAAAGCTTAGAGCTCAAGACAGCATGGCTGGCCTGTAGCCATCAAGCGGCAGTATTCAGGTGCATGAGCCGTGAGCCTTGATCTATCTAGCAGCTTTGGACACCGCAGGATACGCCTTCTTTTCCTGCTCCAGCAGAACCGCCATGGCGCGACAGATGGACAGACACAACAACCCTGTGTGTCAAAACCCGCTGTAGCATTCACTCTAATTCAATTATAAAATTGATTGCCTGGAAGTCGGCCTCCAGCTAACATACACTTTGGTAAGCACCTTTAAGACTTAAAAGCCTTCCGACGCAAAGCTAAGCAGGTATTTTCAGTGGTCCGGAGTGAAAAACTATGTGTCTGGAACCAAATATCAGCAATTAAGCTTGTTTTTATACTTTGTTTCTCATCCAGCCTGCCAAACAGGCCCAGAGCCGCCATTTAAACATGTTAAAAGTTAACTGTGTTTATGTAATCGCTATTGACCTTTAATTATATTTATCCTAAAAAAGCGCTTTGCAATTGCATAAATTAGTTATTTATGAGCTGAAACGTATGCATTATTCACTGGTCTATTTGCATGACAAATGGATCTCGGAATTAATTGCAATACTTAATAGTTAATGCAGAGTCAGGTACGGCCGGGCCATTGGTTTCCGAAAATATCCCATTCTTCAAAATTAAAGATGGTGTGTTTTTTTTCTTCTCAATTTGGAGAGGTGAATAGGTCGTGTTTTTTTGTTTTTTTTTTAATGCTGTGAGCGGTAATGGACTCCTTGTTAAAAGGCTGAAAGGCCATCACAAAGCCTCCCTCAGCATAAACACTCTTAGCAACTTCATTATTTGTTGTGAAAGCCAAATGGCTGCACTGTCAAAATAGATGGACAGTCGCTATTTTCCGTGAGTGAATTATGTTTTCAACAGGTAACTAAATTGCGCAAATGAGATTTCAGTAGGAGAAAAGTCAGTGCTTCATAATACGCTGACATTTCGCCACTCATTTTTAAGACTAAATTAATCCACCTCATCACAATGAACTGGGCCTCCGTCGCCACAGCTGCACGCGTCATCCCTGCAACACATCGGAGTGTTTCAATATGTCACACATGAAATCTTGAGCTTGATCTTCCTTTTCAGAACAAGATTGCTTTCTGTCTACCCACACACTTCTGTCGCCCGCCATCGCAGAGATGGCCGCGCGCATCTCCAGACATGAAATGGGGGCTGAGCAAGAGTGCGGCACATAAAAGGATTGACTGACAGTGCTGGTCGCTCAGTGAAAAGCAGGATAAGGGATAAACATGCTGAAGATAGATATCTTCCTTTTCATTTTTCCAGCAAACACAGAACATCTCTTTCATTCACATGTCTAGCCAGTCTAATCCAGGTTTTCCTCTGCTGAATGCAGGTAGTGAACTGGGAATAATCTGTGGTGATTTATGAGATGCTTTTTGAAAAGGAGACACTTCAAATACTGTTAAAAGCACTAGTCGGAGTGCGAGTAACAGATTTAAACTTTTTTTTTTTGCTATCTAAAATCTCAAACCTTGAAATGTTTTTATCATGCCTCAAACATTCATTTTTATCTTATTTTAATCCTCTTAAAAATGATATAATAAAAATTCATATTATATTACAACTGTGTTTACAACTGTGCCTCCACACCTAATAAAGTTAGTGATTTCTGAAGGATCATGTGACACTGAAGACTGGAGTAATGATGCTGAAAATTCAGCTTTGATCATAGGAATAAATTAGAGTCTAAAATATATTTGAAATAGAAAAACGTTATTTTAAATTGTAATAGTATTTCACAATATACTCTATTTTTGAACAAATTAATGTAGCCTTGGTGAGCATATTTCAAAACAATATATAGAAAATGAACATTCACATATATATTCAGGTTTATAAAACGATTAGTTCCTGTCCTTGATTCTGATTGGTCAATAGCTGTGTTTTATTCACGATAACACACGGCTATGACCCGCTTCACTCAACGGTTCTGTGTATCACTACACAACACCCTTAGCAACCACTCTTAAACTGTTCTCAATTGATATTGTTCAGTGAAGCTTACTGTATTATGTAGAGGAGTATTGTGAGAAAGAGATCGAGTGAGTGAGTTCATTACCTACAATCAGATTTAGTATCTTCCTTCAGGTCAGTCCTATGTTCATAATAAAAAAGCTATTTAAGTGTCCGATGTATTATCTTGTCCTTTTAACAGTTAAGGGGTTTTCCCGTGACTGACAGCACTAGACAAAGCATTTGTCAGTTGCGTCTTGTTCAGTGTTCACAACAATTCAGTCTTTTCAATATAAAAGTCTGACTGACACACTCATAAAGACAGTTTTTGCCGCCATCTAATGGTCTAATAATGTAACTTCGGTTGCTGTTCACGGTAAGGGACTTTTTCTCCTTTTTTTTTTTTGGCGGCAGGACGGCTTTTAGTGATTTTACTTCATGAAAGTTGCATTGATACATATTTTTTGGCTTTAATATTTGTATTGTGTGGTAAAAGCAATAAGGTACTGAAGGCTAGTGCTGTATCGTGAATAAGTCACGACCGAAGGGGTTGCAGGTACTCCGCTTCGCATCGTGCCTAACAACGCCCTTCAGCTGTGACTTATTCACGATACAGCACAGCCTCTCATACCTTATTGCTTACATATAAAGTGTGTTTTAAAAGTTGCATTTTGAACAGTCTAAAGGACAAAAACATGGCAATTTACATGGCTTCTCCATAATAAAACATATGCATTGAGATGGTAAAACAACTTTTGGGCCAATTACTCCATGAAAACTCAAGAGATGACAAATCGAGCAGGAATTAAATTACCACATGACTGTGGTGTTTGTCAAACAACAGTAGGTAATTTGTCCATGAATTTCTCCTGGGTGGTGAGAGAGAAAAAAAACAACAAAAAAAACACACTGACATTTCTCATTCACAAGGCAATAAAATCGCAGACTAGCACCTATTAATGCTAAAATTGCATCATGACGACATGTAAAACAATTACTCTCCAAATAGGGCTATTGAGAGTCATTCCTGTTACAATGCCAACCACTATCCTGCGCTATATGAAAGTATTATGGGATCATGGGACAATCGTTTCCATATTTCAGTCCAATAAAAAAAAATATTTAAAAAAAGAAAGAAAAAAAGTCAGCACATCACGGCTCCAAAAATGTAATAATGGACTTTCAAAACGGTAACATTTCGAGCATGCAGGCTCTTCATACTATTTAAGTCCAATCAATCATAATAATTTAGTGGTGCCATTCCTTCTCTATTTCTATGTGCAATCCAACATCTTCTCTGGAATAGCCTGTGAAAAGGCAATTATCTATCATCCGTGATTCGGCTCGATACCGGTCCTGATTAATGTGTAATTGGAGTCAATGATAATTCTTTTGCAACATTTAATCACACTTCAGCTCCAACAGAGCTGCCAGTAAGCAGAGTCAGACATACACAAATTGCTCTCAAATACACAAACCTTTTCTGCTTGTGAGCAGTCCAAACTTTTCTTTATTGGCATCTAACAAGCTTCCTATCAGGCAGGCATCTCATGTGGGTGTGAGGGAAGCCTCTTCATTCACATTTTCATTACCATTTCCTTATCTGCTACTTTCTTTGTGTTTACTGAAAGAAGCGTAGCAGCATCTCTCCAGACTGCTGGGTTTCACTGTTGCGTCTGCAGGATGAGTGCTATATGAGCTCACTTCTGATTTGAGGTTGGGCGCTGCGCCCCCTTTCTCTGGCTGCATTATTTCACTGTCAGAAGTGTGAAAGCAGAGACGAGGGCACACGGCTCCTCCGAGCTCAGACTCCTTTCATGGTTTATTGTCACTCAGCGGCATCATGCCACCACTGTGTCTGAGACCTGTGTAACTCTACCAGCCACTTTCAGCAGACGCCACCGGCCTGAGAGATGCTTTAATCAAAAACAACTTTAAAATGGCCTCTGACAGTGTTCCTATAGGTGACTCAGGCCCTGTTTACACCTGGTATTAAGATGTGTTTTGGTTGATTGGATCACAAGTAGATGAGGCAGACACATATCCATTTACACCTGGTGTTTTAATCCATCTCTTTTGTCCACTTTCGACTATTCTGTCCCGATTTCTTCGAGGGGAGGGTCTATGGGTTGTGTAAGTGTGTTTTTTTTCCCATCTTTTGATCGAACAAAATAAGCTCACACAAAATACATATGAACATGACCGGAGACGATGGAAAAACACATGGAGAGCAGCAGAGAGAACATTGTCTTTAGACAAAAAAAAACCCACTTCAGTCGACAGTTAAAATCCCGCCTGGCTAGCGCACTTACCCATTTTTGTGGTTGTTTGAACTAAGGATGGGCGATATACCAGTAAAAATTCTCTTATCATTTGCGATATACCGGTAAAAATTCTCCCCATGACAAGAATTTGTCTTCCTGCGATAATATTTCTGTTTGGGACCCATTCAAAGCTCACATGCAGAGCGAAAACAACTATCATAATGGAGACAAATAGAGACAAAGTTTTATTAAGTGTTAACAATGAGATTACATGGTTTGATAATCAATTAACACTGCTTTTGTCATTTATTACAAGATGGACAAAATTTGTCACCAAAAAAGTCATTCGGTTTAACTAAAATTTCGGCTTTACCGAATGACACTTTTGGTTATACCAACTGACGATATTTTCAAACAATGCTAACAGGCTGATATCTAGCTAGCTAACAAAAGGACAATCAAACATTTTATATTTAGTACAAGTTTTTAAAATATTACAACATTTTCCATGTTTTGTAGCGGTTGTACCGAATGACCTGATGTTTCGGGACATGCGTATGAGCAAGTGAAAACATGAATTTTTAAATAGTTAAGAGAGAGTTAGTTACTTTGCTTCATGATCATGTGGTCCTGTGCAGGTGTCTGAATGATGTCACATCCTGTCACATGATATTGACCGCATGACTTGATCCAAAATGGTCACTTTATATTGGTTACTCCGAATGACATCAATGAAATTATTTTTTTTTCTGGACATTCTTACTCATAACAAAGCAAAGACTTCTACACACAATTTTAATACCATTTTGCACTTTGTTGATATATGATGTTATAAAATCATGCCAGAATAAAAAATATATACATTTATTTTATTTTAAGATATTTTAATCACAAATGAAATGGCTGTATTGGCCTTTGGACAGTTAAACTGAATGACCTTTTGACACTTTAAAATCTTTAAAATACCTTTATATGTAGCAAAATATAATTAAATAATAAATAATTTTAAATTCAGTAAAAGAGATCTAGTTGTACTACCTTACATATTTTGGATGTCATATCTTTGTTTTTTATTATTATTATTAAGGCCTTTGGACAGAAAAATGACCCGTCATATCATTGACCCATTCACATTTACATAACTTGTCATTTGAATTATTAATTATTATTATTGTGTGATGTTTTTCAGTACAGTTTCACTATTCAAACATTATCTGCCCTTTTACAGAAGAAAAGTATATCTACATCTTTTCCATTTCTGCAAGGGCTGGTGTTTGGGTTTTTGTTTTTTGTTTTTTTGTTGTTGTTTTTTTAAATTATTTTATGTAATTGGTATATTATATGAGCCTATTTGATGATGGGTACGTTTTACTTTAGATCAATGTTTGTGTTTCTGAGGCTCTCAAGACTGCATACAGCTATCACTTGTAGACAAAAACAGTGGTGAATGGTACTATATTTATGTCATCATTGATATCGTTATTGCAATATATACCAGAAGATATTGTGATGTAGTTTTAAGTCCAAACTGTACCCTACTCGTGGAAAGTACCTGGACTGGATTCTCTGTGTCTCTGCTTTAGCAGTGACAACAGACTAATTTATTTAAGAATGAAGGAGGGAGTGGATGAAGACAAATGTGGGCAGAGGCCTTGGGCTAGAACAGGCTCACCCCACAGACGCCCCAATTGACTGATGATGGCTCTCAATAATTAACTTCATAAAGGGGCCCTACCAGCCAGCAGGTGTATTAAAACCAGGCCACATAAACGGCCTTTATCGAATTAGCCAAGCCTACGTCATTTTTCATTTGACTCCTCAGAGCCAAACCACATTGATTCAAAATAGACATGTCCACTCGGCAAGAATATGAGCAAAGGGCAGCAGCTCGAACCCTCCTGTGATTGACAGGGCAAAGACGTATTTCTCAATCTTGTCATCCCCTCCTGATTACATTTGTCTAACACATCATTTACTACCTGTGGAGAGGAGTACAAGAAACAATGACAAACAGCTGAATAAAGGAGAAGGAAAAAAGCTAGCTAACATGATTTGAAATAATAACAGCAAATCACAAACACATTACCAGCACAATTCAGCTCAGAACATATCTGATATCTCATTCTTTTCAGGAGAGCATATTTCTGGAATTCAGACCCCAAAAAGCTCGAAAATGGCTTCCTTGGAGTTAAGTTTTGCTAAAGCCCTTTTTAAGCAAATCAGTCCACTCAGCAGCTTTGTAATGCTATTTTCTAGTCATGTTACTACAGCTCCTATCTACTTGAATGAAGAAAGCCAGAAATTGCCAAATTTTTTTTGCATAGCTCAAGTTTTAATAACATATCAAATCAACAATAAGATCTGACAAAAATGTGTTGCTCATATCAGGGCAAAAAAATATGAAAATAATTAATTAAATAAAAATACAAAAAATCTATTACAGTATATTAAGATTATATTCATTCTACTAAAAAAAAATACTATAATTAATAATAATAATACATTTTAGTTATTCTTATTCCTACCATAATAATTGAGCCAAGCTCATGTTTAATATGCCAAATCACCTAAAATCAGACAAAAATAATTTTATAAATTAGCTCATATCAGGGTAAAAATGTATAAATAAATAAATACAAATTGTATAATAGTATAATATTATATTCGTGCTAATTCTCAATTCTCTTAATAACAACAACAACAATAATAAACTATTCCTATCATAATTATCAAATCCCCAAAGATCCCACAAAAATGTTTCATTAATTAGCTTACAGGGTAAAAAATTTAATAAAATTTTAAATAAATAATTGAAAAGGTTATGTAAATAATAATAATAATACATTATTCTTCTTTGTATCATAATTCTTTGCCAAGCTCATATTTTAATGTCAAATCAACTAAGATCTAACAATTTTTTTATTAATTAATGTCAGCAAAAATAATTATTATTATTATTGTTGTTGTTATTTTTAAATGCCTATTTTGCTCAAATTGTAATGAACTAAATCTGTATTTTTCAAACATTCTGTTAGGGTTATGTTAGGCTTCTTGTTAATGTTTGGGTTTGCAATGCTCAATTATTTCAAGTTCTGAGACAAGTGACTTTTCCAAACAAGTAAACAATAAGTTTTACTCATCTAAAGTGCAAGTACTTTGAAAAGCCTGTGGCAAGTGTAATTTGGTGCACTAAATCTGCCAAAACATGCAGGAGTTTGGGGGTTGTTAAGTCCCTTGACAAAAAGAGATTTACATATGGTGGAGCAAAAACACAGCACATGTCTGCTATCACCGTCATCTCACAAACACCACAGCCCTGTTGCTTGTACAGAGGAAAGTAATCGCCTTCCTGTGAGCACTTCCTTTATTGTCTGGTTTCTTGCTGGTGGTACTCAGGACAGGATGATTCTAGCGTGGAAGCCGTTTTATGTGCCGAGCGCGATGGGAGCCTGAATAGCTCGTAATGGGTGGAAACATCAAAGATCTCAAATAATGAATGATGAAAAATTCAGCAAGGTAGAGGAGGATGCAAGGACAAAGCGATGAGAGGTAGACGCAATATCTTATTTCCAACCTGCTACTTTCATCTGCAGTGGCAACAGAAAGCACTTCTCACCAATGGGGTAATTATCACCATCATGAAAGTTTCATGCTGTCTAAAGGGGAAGCCAGTGTGGAACAATAAGAGTGACTTTCAAAGGCCCGTGCTTCACTGTCCTCCCCTGCTTTGGCATTCACCTCTGGACCTCTATGCTTTAACAACTTTCTGCCTTTGTGTGGCTCACAGAGAAGAAAAAAAGACCAAAAAAAACTAAGGGAGATTGGGAAGGAGAAGCCGTAACCACACAGAAGAGGAGTTAAAAAAAATAACTGTGGACCATTTGGATTGCGGAACAGTTATCCTTCAGAACGCGGCTGCGATAGGAATCACACAGAGAAGCGTCGCCCGTCCACATGGCCGCTTATTTCATGCTACATTAACAGACCAAAGGGACATTTCTGAGGCCAAGGAAAAACTGAAACTATAGAAAACACAGAGCTCAAGAAACAATAATGCTGAAATACTGCACAGCGACATGTGATGAAGTTACTAAAAATCTCTTTTCTTTAGGAAATATTCAACGGGCTATCAAACAGAGAGTTGGATTAATATATTGAATACATAGCTCAACAATTCATAAGCTGATTGCAAGAAAACAAAGATCTGCAGGGCAAAGGAAATGAGCATTTGCAATGAAGCCATACTGGAATAAATATGACCGCCTGAAGCTGCTTTCACTGAGTGGTGCCTCTGCTTTCTACATCTCAACGAGATGCATTTCCAGACTGGAATTCGAAATGGACAGCCTGAAAATGAATGAAAAGTTGCAGTGGCCACAATACGTATTTAGACACTCAAGCCACACACGTAAAAATGCACAAATGTGATTGCACTGGATATAAAATATCAAATCAGGCAGCATTTATTTGAAAGAGACATGACACTATATCACTTTCCGAGCAAAACATTCCACAAAAAGCAGTTTGTTCAAATGATAAAACAACAGAAATATTGTTCACAATGTTGTGCTATTCAGACTCGAGGTGTGGCTCACACAGTAGGCTTTGAGAATTGAGAATACTTCAGATCCTGCAACAAATATGATGACATATAACAAATATTAAATAATTACAAATTCAACATGTTTAAATTCAGTACTGTTCAAAAGTTTGTGGTCAGAAGAAAAACTGTAATATTGTGGAATATTATTGCGGTTTAAAATTTCAATATATTGTAAATGCAATTTATTCCTGTGATGCAAAGCTGAATTTTCAGCATCATTACTCCAGTCTTCAGTGTCACATTATCCTTCAGAAATTACTGAAAACAACTGTGCTGCTTAATATTAATTTTAAGAATTAATGAATTATTTCCAAAAAAACAAACAAACAAACAAACAAAAACAAACAAAAGTAACACTTTACAGTAAGGTCTCATTTGTTAACATTAGTTAATGCATTAGCTAACATTAACAATGAACAATACATTTTCACAGCATTTATTAACCTTAATGTTAATGATTAAAATGTTAATGTTCATGTTAGTTTACAGTGCATTACCTAATGTTAACAGAAAGAACTTAAGATTTTAATAATACCTTAGTAAATGTTGAAATTAACATACATAACAACTGAGGTATTTTTAGAAGTATTTTACATTGTTAACAGATGAAACCTTATTGTAAAGTATTACCCACATATCTTACTATCCCCAAAATTTTTAATGGTACTGTATATTATTTAGATCCTCTATTTGTCAATTATGCACATACACAGGTCAGAGTTCACCAGCTAGAACTTTGGTACACAGTCAAACACAGAACATCTACGGATATGCTTTCATTTCCATTTTCCTCCCACATTTGATCATGCATATGAATGAAGGTGAATGAAGCGCAAAGTCTAGTGAGACAGCACCTTGAGTTATGCATGTGAATTGGTAATGTGAAGGACTTACATTTAGTAAAAATCACATTGGTTACAAGTGATTACAAAAACAGCAAAGAAAAGCAAAGTCCTTGTTTGAGAATAGATCTAGCATAATATTTTTTTTCAGATTGGTTTGATATTTTGTATCTCATACAATAAAAACATTTCACGAGTTCACACTTACATATAATTAGAGTAAAGGTTATCCGTATTTTGTGAGCTGTCCGGGGGGAGGGCTCTGAGCTCGGAATTTTGGCCCAAACCCAGAGTACTCCCCCCGGTTGTGGTAAAAATAGACAGAACTAGAAGTGGGGAGATGGGGTGTAGGAGGGATGCTGATAAACTGTCAACGAACAGAGGTAAGCCTGCTGTATTTATACCTCTTGTCGTTGGTTGAGTTGATTAACTGAATGCTCTCCATTTGTGCTAATTAGGTTATTATCTGAACCTGCTCCTTCCGAACTTTGTTAAAGGGTTAGTTCATCCAAAAATGAAAATTCTGTCATTAATTACTCACCCTCAAACAAAATAAGGACTTTATTCAACAATATCTAGTGATGGGCGATTTCAAAACACTGCTTTATGAAGCTTTGAAGCTTTACGAATCTTTTGGTTCGAATCAGTGGTTCGGAGCGTATATCAAACTGCCAAAGTCACGTGATTTCAGTAAGGGATTTGAAATTTCAATGGTTCGCATGACTCACAAGCTCCAAACCACTGATTCGAAACAAAAGATTCATAAAGCTTCGAAGTTTCATGAAGCAGTGTTTTGAAATCGCCCATCACTAAATATTGTTGAACAAAGTCGCTATTTGTTTTTTTGCATTCTCATCGCTTCATAACATTAAGGTTCACTGTAGTCACATGAACGGTTTCAAATATGTCTTTAGTAGCTTTCTGGGCATTTGAGTGTTAATTATCTTGCTGGCAATGGAGGCCTCACTGAGCCATCGGATTTTATCAGAAATATCTTAATTTGTGTTCCGAAGATGAACGAAGGTCTTGCGGGTGTAGAACAACATGAGGGTAAGTCATTAATGACAGAATTTTCATTTTTGGGTGAACTAACCCTTTAATAAAACATCATTTAGACATTTTTTCTCTTACTTAGACTACTATAATACTTTTATAGGCCACTGTATATTTTGGTGTTCTACATCATCTACATCATTTTGATTAATCAAAACATCTGATGGTACAGGAAGCAGCAGTTATGACAGAAATAGTCTGATTAAGCTAGCTGACTTCTCAGAATCTCTAGAGCAGAATGTCAGAAAGGTTGTCCATGCTTGTATCATTATTATTATAATTAATGTAACAATCTTGTTATTTTGGGAACCGCTTGACTTAGAAATTGCCAGTGGTCAAACTAGTTTATATATCCATACGGAGCATAATTATACAAGTTTTGACAAATGCATCTAAACAAAGAACTCCTTCACTTATTCTAAAGGGCATTAGTGTTCTACAAAGCAGCATTTATCAGTTCTGTGATGGAAACATCTTACGAGACTCACAAATAGATTAATGTTGCGGCATGTTCATTCATGTTAATATTGAGTCAGGGCCGTAGATCACAGCACATAGATAAACTTTGATCCTACAAGGGCAGTTAATGTAATGACCATGCCAGTCAAGTGCTTATGAAGTACAGCCCAATTTCCCAAAGTCCATCCTGGGGATTTTGCCCAGTAACACATAGTGCCAGTTTAAATGGCTAAGCTGATTGCATTGCTTCAGCCGCTGCCACAGAACAATTAAGGATGTGACATCACATCCAATAGTGCGCTAATGGGCTTGGCTGGATGTATGATTGCTTGATATTGCTCTATCGTCCTAAGGGCTGGGTGAGCTTCTGGGTTCGAGTCTGGATGCCGTAGACACCAGCTGGGCCGCGTATAGGGTCAAAGCAGTAGCGCTGTCTGGGAAGATCGCCAGAATCCCAAAGGTACAGATTCCCTCGGCTGCATATATGCGGCAGTGAACATTGTCAGCAGTGGCATATTGATTTTATGTATGCGCCCTGCTTTCTGTCATGATGCAATATTCTGTCAAAGCACTGGCAGGAGAGCACCGGCCCAATTATTGAGCTGGCATGTTGCCAAGCCACCTTAACTACATCTACGAAGAGCCCATATATCCACCTTCCAACATGCCTTTCAAC
Organism: Anabarilius grahami; assembly: GCA_003731715.1. Lineage (NCBI taxonomy): Eukaryota > Metazoa > Chordata > Actinopteri > Cypriniformes > Xenocyprididae > Anabarilius > Anabarilius grahami. Next base: position 4,788,153 of record RJVU01026577.1, read on the forward strand.
CAAATACACAATCTTACTTCAGAACAGCACAGGTTATATGCACAAAACTACATGTGTTTTCTTGATTTCCTTGTTCTCAGTTCTTCACTGTTCACTTTGTCACTTTAAAGCAAATCAGTTAACTCAGCGGTCATTGCCGTTATGTCCCTGCAGCAATTTCCAGACATACAATTACACTTGAGTGGGAAAGTACTTAAATTTATGTAATTGTTTCTTGAAATTACTTTGAACAAAATCCAATAACAATGGTGTTATAAATTGTGCTTCTTAAAGGGATGGTTCACCCAAAAATGAAAATGTTATCATCATTTACTCACCCTCAAGTCATTCCAAACCAAAAAGGCTTTCGTTTATTTTCGAAACACAAATATGGGGAAAAAAATACTATGGAGGTCAATGGGCCCATCAACTGTTTGGTTACCGACATTCTTCAAAATATCTTCTTTTGTGTTCAACAGAAGAAAGAAACTCATACAGGCTTGGAACAACTTGAGGGTGAGTAAATGATGACAGAATTTTCCAAATCTGGGTGGAGTTGTGAACTATCCCTTTATGCCCAAAAATAAAAACTATATCCTTACAATTAATGTGGAAACCATTATACATTTTTCAGAATTATTTGATGAAAACAATGTTCAAAAGAACAGCATTTATTTGAAATAAAAATAAAAAATAAATAATTAAATTTCTCATTTACCAGCCAATTTGGCTACTAGATTTTAAAGACACCAGCCACTCAAAACTTCTACTAGCTAAAAAATAAACAAAAAATAAACCCACACTTTAGATTGAAATATATTTCTAATTAAATCTGATTCTAAATCATTGTTTTTCTTTCAGCTTTATGACAGTCAATCACGGTTTGCGGATACCATTCAAATAAAATAAAATGCAAATAAAAACAAAATTCTCTGATTTCTCTTATAATAGAGTGTGAGCCATCAGTTTACCTGTAGGTAACAATAAAGACTCTAGGGGGCTTTTTGTCCAAAGGTCTTAAGACATGCAACATTTATAAAAATGGGTTGGAAAAAGTGGCCTGGGTCCTAGGTGAACTTAATGGGCATGATGAACTGTTCATGACAGATTACCATTTATACAAAAAATGCAATTTGGTCACATGCTTTTCTGACTAGACATGAGTGATTGGTTGTCCACATGCGACGGATATTAATTCCAGGTGTAAATGGGATCACAGAACCACAACCACAGTTCTGCAGCTCACTTTTGAGTGTTTTTATTGAAAATAAAACTGCCTGAACATCGTTCTAACAAATCAATCCAAGCCCAAAGACAAATGGAACGAATGCAAGTCTTTACTACCCCAGGTCTATTTCTAAATTTACCTGCGTTAGCCTGTTTACTTTTCAATTACACCTTCTGCTGAAATCAAATGCAATTCTCAAATGGGCCCACCGCTGTATGTGCGGAGTGAAAGGTGAGTCATTAGATATGTCTCGGTGGTGGAGTTTTTATTTGGGTCTCGTCGGAATGAAAGACACTTGACTGATAACGGCGAAACGGATCAGCCTCGTCGATTTCAGCCTGGGTGAGCTGCTAATTAGAAAAAGGCAATGAAGAACTACCGTAGCAAGATTAAAGAAGGGTTGGGAACAGGCATTAATTGCACTTCTGTGACAAGGCAGTGGGAGAAAAACACTCAAAGAAAGCTGTGCACAGTATCCACGTCTTCTGCATCACTGGGTGAAGTGTCTCTCTGTTTTCTCCAACATTTTCCAGTGCGGGCTGCCGTAAATGGAGGCCCAGAGGGATTAAGCTTGAACAGTGAAGGTAATTACATCTCTTACAACACACCACGTGAACCCAAAGCCATAGGGACCTGTGCTGGGTCACCCAGAACTTTCCTAATGAACAGGCTTTCAGGTTTAAAGATTAGACAAGCAATTACCCTCTACTTACACTCTGTTGCTGGGAATGATCTTGTAGCCGTCCCTGAACCATGTCACCTGTGGCCGCGGGAAGCAACTGACCACTGGGGAGTTGAGGATGGCGGCCCGGCCCTGCGTCACTGTCTTTCTTTGGTCATTGTCAATAAAGTCGCCCATATCTGCGAGAAAAAAGTCAGGGATGTTATTTACAACCATAGGAGAATGTTTTACCCACCCAAAAAGCAACCCTGATGATACATTCAGTACAACAGAGGCTTTTGGTACAAACTGCAGAGGTGTTCAATCAGAAACATTTATTCAAACATTTATTCATAGCGCACAGCATGGCAAGATTGCATCACCATGCAGAACAAAAGAACGTCTAGCACACTGTGCTTTGACTTTGGTGATATAATTCCAGTGGTGCAGTTTTCACACTGATTTAAAGTGTTTAAAGTTCTTAATTATGGGATGAAAAAACCAAAAACAACTGTAGCCATTAAGTGGATTCTAAACTGGCTAACATACACTGACTCTGCAAATCACTTACTGTCACTAACGTTGCATCACCTAATTAATATTCATAAACCAAAGCTGCTTTTCCCCCGAAATTACCCGGAACTGCATTTCTGCGTTTCCATCATGATCTAATGTAACGTGAAGATTAAGTCTGGTGACGTAGGACCGCATGTGACTTTCCAGTTCCCGCTGGATTTCATCCTCAGCATATAAGCTTAATAAAGCCTGAAACTTGTTGTCAGTCCATTGGTCATATTTTTTAAACTCCACTGAACAGCAAACAACTCTTACTGCACGCACTGCAAAAGACTTTTAAAAATGGTTGAAATAAAATGTGGCGTACAGTCAACCAATCAAAATGCTGCGAGAAGAACTCAACTGATCAGCATGTTCAGTGCCCAAGTCCCACCCCTGAAAGTTCCTGAACTTTGAAAAAGTACTACCTAGCAAGCATGGACTTTCTGAGGGGGAAATTTTTACCCGGAACTTCCAGGTTCCTGAGGTTGAAACACACCAAGTACCACCCCAAAGTCCCTAGTTCCTGGGGAAAGTTCATGCGGTGGAAACGCGGCTCAAAATTATGTTTTTTAAATTGGTCCCCTCACACCATTGAGATTGTTCATACCACTCTGTTGGGAATTGTTTCTTAAATTATACACATTATTTGTGCATTGCTATGGTTATGTGACATAAACAAATGGATCGAACCAGATGGCCATCAAAGAAACTGACTAGCTTTAAAAGAACTTTGGTGCAGAAATAATAAACTTCACTAAATAACAAGCAATCTTGTCTGCTGGTTTGATTTGGGAAAATTAGGAATATGATCTTAAATGAATGATTTCTCATTTAATCACTGTGATAACTCCATCCTGGCCGAATGTTTCTCTGAGTGAAAATGTTGGAAGCATCTGTAACAGTCAGTCTGGTTCATAGTGAACCTTTAAAGCATGTTATAAACGCTACAGTAAAGGTTGGGGGCAGTCGTGGCCTAATGGATAGAGAGTCGGACTTGTAACCCAAAGGTCATGGGTTCGAGTCTCAGGTCCGGCAGGGATTGTCGGTGAGGGGAGTGAATGTCCAGCGCTCTCCCCACCCTCAATACCACGACTGAGGTGAGACCCTTGAGCAAGGCACCGTACCCCCAACTGCTCCCCGGGCGCCGCAGCAATGGCTGCCCACTGCTCCGGGTGTGTGTTCACGGTGTGTGTGTTCACTGCTGTGTGTGTGCACTTGGATGGGTTAAATGCAGAGCACAAATTCCGAGTATGGGTCACCATACTTGGCCACATGTCACATGTAACTGTCACTATGTCACTGTTCAACACCTAGTCAGCTTTTCTACCACAGCATCTTCCTCTTGCAGTGTAAATGCTACCTTATTCAAAGCATAACTGGGAACCTGTAAATAGTATCACTTAGGTCCTCACATGAGAGTGCAAGAAAGAGGCCATTTTTTTTACGCATTTACAAAGAAGTTTTCAAGCTTCAAAAAGTATGCAAAAGCACCATAAATGTATCATATACACAACAGTATGTATGTATGGAGAGGAGCTCTAGTGAATTGTTTTGATGTCTATATATACTACCATTCAATAGTTTTTGCATTAATGCAATGATCAAAAAGTGACAGTAAAGAATGTTACAAACGATTTCCATTTCAAATAAGTGAAATGTTTACCACGGTTTCCACAAAAATATCTGTATTCAACACCGATAATAATAAATGTTTTTTGAGCAGCAAATCAGCATATTAGAATGATTTTTGTAAAGTAATTTTTGCAGGAAATTCAGATTTGCCATCACAGGAAAAAAATGACATTTTAAAATATATTCTAATAGAAAAAGAGTTATTTTAAATTGTAATATTATTTCCCAATATTACTATTTTTTTGCTGTAGTGTTGATAAAATAATAATGCAGTCTTGGTGAGCATAGGAGACTTTCAAACACATTAAAAATTTGTACCGACCCCAAACTTTTCAACAGTAGTGTAGGTTACCAAAGAAACTCACAGGCCACTTGTATCTCGGCTCTTCTCTGGAGCAGAGCGCCCATCCTGTTTCTCACCACACACTGGTAAACACCCATATTGGAGCGCCGGAGAGAGGAGATGGTGTACCTAAGGGAAAGAAAAACAGAATCAACAACTTTAATTCACATCCCAGAATGAAAAAAAAAAAAGTTCCCTGCTATTTGCCAACAAATTCAAGGATTTTCGACACAAATGTGTTCCCATTTAGAGGGGTTGGGTTTAAAAGGTTTACCCTTGCAGTCACGACTATCCTTTTTTCCGCCAGCTCGCACATTAGTGTGAACAGAGCACATGGAACTCCTCTCCATGCCCAGCTATGATGACGAATATCAGGTTTCAGCCAAAAGGCCACTTCGACTAAAAGCAGAGGTGGTGAACGCTTTGGCATTAAAATCTGTTGGCATTTCCAAATACGCTGAATATATGACTAATGCACTGTTGCTCACTACTTAGCCGAATCTGTTTATGTCTCTGAAAATGCCACCCGGTGGGTTTGTGCATCTCGGTGGTGGTTTCCCTCCATCTTAGAAACTCAATAGCAATACCGTGGCAGCTCTGAGCGTGCTGTTTAGGTGATGAAAGATAATGAGAAAAGCAATACCAATTAGAGCAAACCAGCTCTGTAGATGGACAAAACGCAGAAACACTTGACACGAGGAGGTGCGAAGATGTGAAACACCTACTTTAGCAGGTATACGACTCCTAAATGGTGGATAAATCAAAACATCTAATGTAAAAGTTGACATTAACTATGAATCAGGTGTCAGCAGTACACTTCAGGTAACGAATGAAAGCATTATTCGTCCCTGAAGAGAGCTGGGCAGCGCTGCAGACTCTTCTATTAAGACAGAAGGAACCCGTAGGGCCAATTCTTCAGCAGATTTAACACTCCACACGTCTAAGGAAATGCTGAATGCTACAGAGGCTGTACGCTGATTAAAAAAAGGTCAGGCTAAGAGGCTATTATTATTGAGAAATTAAACACATAGCATTGAGAGAACTCAACTAGGAAATGATATGGTTGATTAAATGTACTACAGCATAAACTAGAGAAAAAAAAAAAGTAATTAAAAATGATTTGAATGCACTTCACTTCTAGTAATTTCATTTCTTGATTAAAGGAATGTTCCGGGTTCAATAAAAGTTAAACTCCATTGACAGCATCTGTCGCAGAAAATAATGTAGACTCGTTTCAACAAACAAAAAGTGCATCTGCAGTTATCCGATTACAATGGAAGTCTATGGAGGAAGGTATCGCATTAAAATAAACATTAAAATTCCGCTTCAAAAGACATGAGACCTTATGTAAAGAAGACTGTACGATCACTTACTAACCTTGTCTGTGTAAAATGATATCAGAACGTTCTTCTGTCATGATCATGTAAACGTTCATACAGCTAGAACAATAGTCCCACTGCTAATAGGACAATTTAGACAACTTTTGATGTTTTTTGGGGGTGTTTTCTTGGTTATGGGCATTTAATTTCACTTTCTGCCACTGTTTTGCCTGCGTTCTAGTTCATTGTTTGTTACCATAGTTTCGAATTAGTCTCGCACCTGTTGCTTGTTCTGTTGATTGCATTCTCTATGTATTTAAGCCCTTAGTTTTTTTTGGTGTTTGTTGTCGTCAGTGTTTAACGTGTAGTTGCTTTGATAATTCCCCGTGTTTATTAAAGTCTCTAGTATCCTGTGTTTTGCTCTTCTTCGAATTTAACTGCACAACGTACATGTGACACCATGAAATCAAAATGGACAATTCTTATGGTTTTCCATGGACTGCTGGAGTGTTTATTATAAATTATTTATTTGTGCACATTATGAATTTTGAAAGACATGATCACAAATGATCAGCAATTAGCAAATGACAACACTTTCTACAATCCAATCAATTCCTGATGGACAAAATCAAGTCCCACCCTACTTTTTTTTTGTTCGATAAGCCGTTTTACTTAGATATACGCCATAATAGGGTAGAAAAGATGATTTTAAACAAACTTTTCTCTTTTTACATGGCACATGAGTTCACTCTTTTGTTTAGATCATCACATTTATTTATTTATTTTTTATTATTATTTCAATATTGAAAGTCTTGGACAAAGGTAAAACAAACTCTATAACAGGCTTTTGAAATGTAGCAGTATCAAAAAATAAATGTAGGTCTTTTAAAAGTTTCCAAGACAAAAACACAAGCTTCATAATTCAAGATTAAATTCTTCTAAATGACTATAGACTAATCTATAGAGCTTAAATTGTTTTGAACATTATTTTCAAGTATGCTAATTACCTGTTAGAAACAGCTGAAACATTTAACACTAATTAAAAAAAATAAATAATGATAATTAAAAAATGTTCAGATTTTTTTAAAATATTCTTTCTAAATGTGAGTGTTCTTCAGATTCCAAGTTGTTTTCATTAAAAACTACACATTATTTAAGTAATGAGAAAGATTCCTGAAATGGATCCATAAAAGACAACAGCAGAATAAAACTATTGTTCTAAAGGTTAATGGTCATGTTTTGAACAACTTTAATATACCTGCCACAGACAGTGAATAAATGTGCTGCTTGTACAGAAGAAAAGCTGCAGGGGAGATTAATATTAAGACTTTTTGTCTCTCATATTAACCACGAGCCTCTGCTGTTCTCTCTCCTTGTAACCTCGAGACAGTTCTGAGCAGGACTTCATCTCAAGAAAGCCTTAAGATGAAAGCTGGCACTCACTTGTACTCGGGGGAGAAGGCTGTGATATCCGTGTTGTTGAGCATCCATTTGAACTCCAGAGGCCAGCTGCCCTCCGCAAGGCAGGTCATGACCAGACGGTTCCCTTCTAGGTGGATCTCTGGAGGTCCCGGTTCCGTTTTGAAGTAGGGGGCCACATCACCTGCAGGCAGACATGAAAGAAGCACAGTTAGTAAAGGTGCCAGTTCACTGTAATGCTACCCTGACCCAGCACAGGCACCATCAAAGATGAAGTCAATATGTAGGATCATCACTGCTTCCTCAATTTACAACAACCTGTTCTGTCAACTTTGCGCAAATCCACGTTCGATAGAGATGCCTATTTATGCCCATTCCTCAGTGAGAGCAAACAAACAGAGGCAATCACGCAAAGGTTATCGCAACATGTTTCTACAAAGGCGGAGAAATCCTTCATGGCAGCGCCGGAGAACCAAAGACAGCCAGCGCCAAACCTTTTAAATCCTCCATCTGCGGATTTCGCCACACTTCACAAGAGCAAGGCTCCAAGCTTTGATTTGAAATAAAAAAAGACAGGACACCTGGGTGCAGTGAATCTGACTTCTGTCAGCGGCATTGCCGTGTTTCCCCTAAAGCTCAGACAAATCAATTGTGCCGTGCAATGGCTCTTTTATACAGTGTATAAACCATCTGAAATATGTAAGCGAGAGAACTACGGCTCAGCTGATACGCACTAAAAATTACAAAAAATAAAATAAAAAAATACTGGAAAACAAAACAAAAACATTATCTAAATCAGTGTTTCCTAACCCTGTTCCTGGAGGCACACCAACAGTACATGTTTTGGATGTCTCCCTTATCTGATCCATATATTTCTAGTCTTGGAGTTTCTACTAACGAGTTGATGAGTTGAATCAGGTGTGTTTGATTAGGAAGAGTTGGAAAATGCGTAGTGTTGGTGTGCCTCCAGGAACAGGGTTGGGAAACACTGATCTAAACATCAAAAAAATGTATTCGAGAAGCAAAATGGTGTAATTTAATGCTTGTTTTAGAAAACACATTTTGAATTAAGTGTGTTTTTCTTACCCCAGTGGCAAAATGCTTTCTAATTTTAAGCAAAAACTTCACTAAATATACATTAGTTTGATGTATGCACACAATATATACAGTAAACACTATTTGTCAATACAAAGAAATATAAACTTAACATTTTCTGAAAATAAGTGTTATCTTATGGCAGTAAAATAAAACAGTGTCAGGGATGTTTAGATATTTTTCCTGGTGATCAATGCACAAATAGACGGTTTTGCAGTTCTGAGTGATATGAGGCTTTTTTTTAATCTTGGACTCTACGGATTCCTGTATTGGACGTAGCAAATTCATTTGTTAATGAATTAATTAGTTACTGAAAATCCATTAAATTGCAATATCTTTAAATTGATTATTTTGCATTTATATATCTACATTCAGACACATTTAGCTCATGTACATGTTCCGGAATTGCTGTGTTTCAGCTAAACGGGCAAAATGTCAAGGGGTCACAAACCTGCTGTAGAGCACATGGTGGAGAATGTAGACAGATGCAGCGGAGCTGCTGTGGAGAATATCAATGAGGGCTTTAAAAATGGAATGAAAGGAGTGAAAGAAGGAGATGGAGTCCAAGGGCCAGTAAGACTCCAGGTGACAGCTGAGAGAGACATAGTGTCCTTGAGGTCAGAGCGATTGAGAAATATCTGAGAGTGACCGGTGTGGGCGAGGAAAGATGGGCATTGCTTTATGGGTGTTTTATGGGTTTACTATAGTCGTTTCTCCAGAATGGAGGACACAAAATGCAAGGACTATATGTGGAAGTAGATTTCCTTGTTTTTTGGGTGCTGCAATGAAAATGTATGGACGGACATCTTGCCAATCAAGTCTTATCCTAGAGCCCCTAGCTCATGGGTATTCGATTTAACTTTCACAAGGTCCAGCCTCAAAATTTTAGTACTAGCAAAGGTAAGAACAGTCTGGGACTGTTTAAAGAGCCCCTCACTGCATCTAAAATCACGAGTAGAATCACTGAGTAGGTAGTACATTTGATAATTAGTACATTTCAAATTTACTTCATGACCGTTAAAAAAGTATGCTCTATATATAGCATAAATATGGGTAGTATGAATGCAATTTGGATGTACCACATCCGCCACGTTGTTACGGTCACGTGACTTACCAGCGCCTAGTTGCGTCACTTGCACTTCACTTCCATTTATAAATCCCCTCCTGGCTTCATGGGATAGTAGAGTAGGCATCGAATGCTCACTTCAGGATCATGCTGGAAGTAGCATAGATCATCCAGGGAATACTATGTATTTGGACACTTATGGCGTACTGTTTTTCGCATACTGTATAGTAGGAAAGTATTCAATTTCGGACACAGCCCATATGTTGCACAGCTATGAAATTAACGAGGGCCTGTTATGCATTTAAAGATACATGCATGAAAACAGCATGTTTTTCTTTCAAGTAGTTAGATATTTCAAGTATTTAGTAGTTAATATTTCAATTCACTTTATGTGAAAGTGTATTGAATTTGCTCAATATTACTGAAGGTCTAAATAAAAGAGGCAGCCAGATCATAACTGGCCTACATTCCTCACAAAACATTAAAATTCAGTTCAATAATACATCACAAAAAAAATGTCTTCAGCTTGAGGTTTTGCCGCAATCAAGAGCTGTTGTAATTAAAGCAAACACTCTATGTTAATCATGGATAATCATTCTAAGATTAATCTCAGACTGTGCTACAACTGAAATGTTCAGTCATCCTCTTCCTCCTTCTTCTCTGCCTCTTCAGTTGTACACCTCAGAGGGAAGTCATGCCTGCAAGCTGACACCTGCTCACCTCTAAGGCATTTAAATCTCCTAAATAGTGCACTGGGGGCCAAGTATTCCCACAAGAGTTAGGCAACACTGAAGGAAATGCCTCAATATTTGACATGAAGACATGAGGAGCTCTGATTCTCACAGACGATACATGCATGAACACCAGATTTCCTACAAGAGCTCAAAAACAGAACCCTGCTTGTGTTGTTCTTTCCTTTTAATCGCTGCAAACATCAAAGGATGTGCCAGGCTTGACGCGCCTCTTATTTCATTCCTCCAGCACCGACATAAAAACTGCAAAATGTTAGTAGCCTTATGGTTGGTTGTAAATATAAAAAAGCAATAAGAGTGGCAAAGACACCGCGCACCCAAGTTTAATCGTCCTCACCGGGATGAGGAGCACCTTGTTAGAAAGTTTCTAGCTGTTAGTATCAATCCATTTTGTGTTTCACCTCTTTAGCTAGCAGCTCTCCTCTGCCAGCTTGATTCGGCTTTCATTCATTACGCCTCTTATTCTTATTTGATGCTGTAAAAATGAAGGGGAAATGCATTTTTTATTTAATTGCAGACTCTCAGAGGGACATTTCACAAAAAGCAGGATTTTTCCTGTTTTTTTTTGTTTTGTTTTTAAAGAGAAGAGCTCTTTATTTATTTAAATAAAGAGTTAAGAGTTTATTTATCTATTTGCTAGTAGGCCTACTTTGTGTATTTAAATATCAGAAACATAAATAAACCTTATATATATATATATATATAAAATACTATNTGTTTGTCTTTTTTAAGCTGCAGTGCATTTAAATTGAATTTGCCTCATAAATCTGAGAGGGCACGTGCCTCTTCGGTTTGACTATTTAACAGTTCTAACACTACTTACAAATAATAATGTGAACTGGTGAATTTGTACAGATCGTTTGTCTAAACAACATTAACCACGTTTTTTCCCCCTCAACATAAATGCATAAATTTTGCATTTTTATTATTGTTGATGACTTCAGCTGTAACGTTACTTACATTTCGAAATGCAACAATTGCAGCTGTTTTGCAAAATGTCCCTTTGCGCCACCTGGCGGTCATTTCGCAAACGACTTTGAAATTCGACTGGTTTATTTTTGCCGCAGTGGGTAACTTGGCGGTAATAGGCATTCTGGTTGACTACCATTTGTACTATGCAGACATACTCTAATATCCACAATTCATATCGTCCTACACAGACCATTGATAGAAGTTACATTGCAAATATGGTTTAAATATCATCACAATTCTGACTATGATTATGATAACACCAAAATTTCACAAGTTGACACCAATATTACTAGACTTTCATGACTCTAGATTGCAATTCAGAGAACAGTATGCTATTGAAGATTTTCCTTTATTTAAAAAGCTAAATATCAATATATTTATTGGCCAAAAGTAATGTGCGGGCTAGGAAAATTGACATCTTCACATTATCCTTGGAGTCTGTTGTTTAATTTGTGATAACGCAATGAAACATGCCAAATTGTGTGGACATAATTTTGGCTAGGCTGTCATACATAAAAAATGATGAACTCATGCAAAAGCAAGACAGAACCAATGAAATATTAATAACTGATTATGTTGTAGTCAATGTATGCTTTTTCCTGAGAGATGTTTTTCTATGCTTTTTTTTATTTTATTATTATTATTTATTTATTTATTTATTTTTGCATAGTAAAATAAAACCTGTAGATAAATATACCCTAACCAAGTTTTGTGTTTCAGTTCTTCCCTCATATAAAATATTTTTCTCATATTTTAATGGTTCAATCAGGCTTGTAATTAAAATCATTCATTAAAAACAAATCCCCAAACCAATCCTCTCCGGACATCACTTTTGGCCACTACTGCATTTCTAAATCAAGAAAACATTGCTTTAATTTGCTTTAACAAGCAATTATTTGAAATATAAATATTTTGTATTTTTATAAATATTCTTATATCTTTACTGCCACTTTTGACAATGTAATGCCTCCTTGCTGAATAAAATTATTTCTAATAATTAAAAAAAGAAAAGAAAACGAACCCCAAACTTGAATGAGACTTTCCCACAACACCGCACACCTTCAGCTTTGAGGTTTAGTTGTTGGACTGAGAAAGGAGATCAATCTGTAATTTTATGTGATTTTTTAGAACACTTATTTCAGTCACAAGCATTTGGGACATTTTCTGCAAGCTATTCAATCCAAATGTAACTACCCACATTTGCATATCAAAATCGATTCAGTATTCTGCAGCTTGGACTATAATGACCATATATGCGCTCTCTCTCTAAAAGACTAGGGTTGTGAGTATTCATTTACATTTAAACATATGAAAATATACTAACAACAACATTATTTAGATAAGTAAATGATGTCAATAAACTCAAAACCCTCAAAACTGCTGCTATGCTGCATTTAAAAGTACGGTAGCGAAAACAGCCCGTTTATTAACAGGGCCTGAGAGAGGGTAACTAAATTACAACCTATGAATCCTCTACTAACATAAGTGGACTTTAGAGGACAAATAAAAAGCTCCACACTTGTAGGATGTGACCCCTTTAAAACAATACTTTGTGTGATTATGCCTCACAAAAAAAAAAGTCTAAACAATTTGCACTCACTTTTCTTCAAAGAGCATACAAAGGGAATTTCAGTGGTGTACACAGTGGTGAACATCTGTCAACGACAAAAGTACACACTCATCATGATGGGGTATCTAATGTTTGCAACTAACATTGTCCATCTTGATGAAAAAGGCCAAAGAAGGCCTTGATTGTGTTAGCACAAGTGCTGCAGCTATTCCCAGCGAAACACCCGGAGAAGAATTCACAATGACTGTACGTTGCTCTTGAGACACACTCTGTTTGATATGCTGTGGGACCATCTGTCCTTGTGAATACCAACGAGGCCTCTACAAATTCTCATTCAGATAAGATCAATTCAAGCAGGTAAAAAAATATGAAGGAGAGGAAAAGAAACAAGTACAACTGCACCAAATCAGCTCATCACCTTCTAGTAAGGAAATGAAAACATCCTCTTCTGCTTATCAATATCATAATGATACACCGATGGCAAACATCCCACTATCAAATTCAAAATGAACATTATTAATGAGCATAATAATGGTAATTCAGATAAAGGCAGCAAATCTCTTGCAGATTTTGATGTAGTTTCAGGCAACCGAAACCTTTTTGAGCATGCTACGTCTCGAGAAAGACCCTTCCCATCTGCTGCGGGTCCCTGGGCGGCTCAAGCAGATGCCTGTTAGACAGGTAGTGTGCAGGCGTCTTTTCCCGTCTACTCCACCTTTCCCATTTTGCCAGGTGTGTTCAATGGAGCCTTCACTTTCCATTTGTCTGTGCATGAAGCCGGAGTGGCAGTGTGGGGCTCATCAGCATTCTGCCTCTCCAGTGGACCGTACCACTGTGAGACAACTTCAGGAATGCATAAGCAGAGACCAAGAAGGAAATTCAATTTGTTGGGATTATTATCAAAGATGAAATGTTCAGACAGCAGACATCTTGGCTAAAAGTGGATGTAGCAGGTCTGCTCCAGGGCTGATGGGCTACATTGATGAAATCAGCCCCTACTTTTTCATTAGCAACTTTTGCTTTGCTAACTTTTCCTAACAGGAATGCAAACCTAATGGTGGGATGACGCTAAATCCAAAAAAGATGAGTAAAACTATGCAGCAACTTTTATTTCTTCAAATCTTTGCAAGATTTCAGCTTTTAAAGGCTTGAAAAATGGTCCTACAATAGTTATATATGTGCTGAATTTTCTAACAACTAATGATGTTGAAAGTTGTGCTACTTTGGTACTAAGTCGATCCTAAGAATGCTTCAATATTGCCCCAATATTTAAATGCTTCAGTTACAACCCCCCCAACATTTCAACATGAAAATCACAGTAGATCAAATGAAAAATATGTAGAATTCATTTATTTTGTAACAATAATTTTGTTTCTATTCAAATATGAGTTTGTCATAATAAATTAGACAAAAATACTCCCCCTCCGAACCGATTGGTAACGCCCAACCAATGCGCGTCGCACTTTCACCAAAACAACGCGAGTGGTGCTAGAGAGCATGTAGCACCAAAAAAGAAGAGAACCGCTGCCCAGCCAACTATATTAAACTGCTGGTCAAAGAGGAACGTTATAAAGAATAAAGCATACTGAGAAAGAGGTATGAGAATGTTGTGTAATACACTCCACATATATTTTAGCTAGCTAATCCATTGCAATTGTCTGATAATTAAGTGTCTGTAATTATCAATGACAAAAGTATTCACATCGGTGTTTGTTTTCTTCCTAAATTAATCTGACTTTTGAACGAATTGGCTGAATGAACGATTTAAGTGACTCAATATAAGTTTCAATATTTAACATAATTTCTTTCTTTTTAGAATCACTCGGTTATGTTAGAATTTGATGAATGATTATACATACATTTCATAAAGTTATGAAGTATAGATGGATAGATAGATAAAGAAGAAATTAATTATCCAATAACACTACACATAAAACAGATTATTATTACTTTTTAATTAAAAAACTAATAACAGCAGCAGCATA
>RJVU01026577.1:4802808-4889866 GCA_003731715.1 Anabarilius grahami
TAATATAGCTGCTGCAGTCCATTATGTTGTTAATATTTTCCAGACAACACCATTGCAAGATGAACAGAAAACTACTCACTACTCACTAATGTATTTTTCCTGATGCTTTACATGAACAATTACTAGGGCTAAAATTCTAGTTATGGCCAATAATCAATAAGTAGCCAAATAAAAGTAAATAAATAAATAAAAAAACAGTATTGCATATAAAATAAACAATAACAAAACAAAAAAAACTAAAATGAATAGTTTTTGTCAATGTTAAATCAATATTTATTCGTATTTCTTTCTTTTTTTTTAACCTAAATTCTCTTAACCATACAATGTTACAAAGAGTAAATCCTTTTATTGTAATATAACACTCAGTGTTAGTGCTAGATGACAAAAAAAGATATTTAAAAAGTAAAAATAGGCAGAAAAAAACATCCAATACATTTAAAATATATGAAATTTGACTGGTAACGGCACTGACTACTGAAATTTCAGTATTGTGACAACACTACAACTACCTCAAATATCCCACCAGCCACGATCACTTTACATTCCTTGTCAAATCAAGAACCCTCTGCAATCATTTGTAACGTCAGATAAGCAGATAACAGCCTCCCGATGCCGGTTACTTCTGCACTCCATGGGAAATACGGGCCTGCCTTCTGACTCTTAACTCAATTACATTTAAAAGGACTCCTGGGAGCACTAGCCTGCTTTTTATCTGTCAGTCTGTCTGGGGGAGTAAAGCCCACACACTGACAATCAGAGTGGGCAAAACTAGCTCATTACCTTCCATTTGATGAGCTGACTGTGAATCAAAGCACTAGCCAGGTCTTTGAACCCGAGAGCACAGCGTTTGACAAGATATGATACATCAACACATGAAGAAAAATGCATGTGAAGTTAGTTTACATTCAACGGCATACTGGCGCGCACAGCAGCAAACTTGCCAAATTATGTTGATAATGACAGGTGATGTAAGACAACTTAAAAACAGGGTTAAATATTTTAATAAGTGGTGTTTGCTAAGGAAAGTGTCACTATTGGCGCTTTTCCAGTGCGTGGTAAGACTCGGCTCAGCGCGGCTCGGCTCGCTTTATTTTTGGTTTGCTTTTCCACTGCAGTTTAGTACCACGTGTAGGATTATAGACTGATCGTTATAGTTGCGCTGCCTCTATGTATCGGCATTTTAATATGCCTCTGGTCATAGAGATCTTTAGATGGATGCCGAGGCTTTTTTAGGTCGGGTAGAATCTGCAATCTATGACCCAGTTTGTTTGGGTCCAAGGCTGAAATTTGCTGTGTTTTCCAACAACTGGCAACCCAGGGTGTCGAATTACTATCGGGTAAATTGGCAGTGGATGGGGTCACACAGACCAAAACAAAAACAGACATTCCGACATGGAACGCACATTTCAAAGTAGAATGACTGGCTGTAGAATTGTTATTCAAAGAAAAAAGTATGTAAACTTAGCATGTTTCCTAAATATCTGCACACATATTAGCCTTTGGTATTTTTATGCTTTAGTACAGTCAAATAATTACATACAGCACCTTTAAAACGGCTGACAGCACTTTAGAGACCACCACGAAACACCCTGCCAATCACCCAGAATACACTAGCAACCATATAGCAACATGCTAAAAACACTCTAAGAACATCGTAGTCACCAGATAGCAACACCTTAGCAACCACCCAGACCCTAGCAAACATACAGTAGCATGCGTAAAACCACTGACAACACTTTAGAGACCACCTCGAAACACCCTGCCAACCACTCAGAAAAGCTTATTAAAAACCACTAAGAACACCTTAGCAATGCCCTGCTAACCACCCAAACCACCAGAAACCATACAGAAATGAGCTAAAAACACTTCAAACAACTTGCATTTGCAAGCACGATTTGTTTCTTCAGAGTTTCTTCAAAAACAAATCTAGTTTTTAATGATGTCTAATGGAATAATGGTTGTGCTACAAAATCTGTGCGGTTCAGTTTCATCCAGTTCCATGCTAGATCACTGTTAAATTACCAATAATTGCTCCTGAAACGATAAACGAAAGGCTGATTCTCTTAAAGAATACCAATTATAGTCTTATCTTCAAAGGTAGAAACTTTTAATCTAAAAATCAGTGTGGTAAGCTTCGTTCTGCATGTAGAGGGAAAGTTAACGTCTTTTCCTGGCACAGGAGGATCATTCCTCTGCCTGACATTGTCTGACAGGCCAGACAGGGAGCAATCAACCCTGTCTACACATTACTGTGGAGATTTCCACTCAGAGTCAACCACAGATGGACAGAGAGAGACACTGTGATTCACCCTCAATACTCACTCTGTGACGTGAAGCATCTTGTTTATGAGAGGAACCAAGTTCAACCACTTTGATTGGGTAACCAGAGAGCGCTTGATCAGATAAACTCTTTAAAACATGATATGAAATACAGCTCCTCAACCAATAATTTAAAAAAAAGAAAAGAAAAAGAAAATAGTCCGAGGATATGCAGAATGTAACTGCTAAATAATTTTTTTGTTTAAATCTGCTTTAAGGGGATAGTTTCCAAAATTGAAAATTGTCGTCATTTTCTCAACCTCGTGTGATTCCAAACTCAAGACTTTTGTTTATCTTTGAAACACAGATGAAGATACTTTTAATCAAGCAATTTCTGTCCCTCCATTGAAAGTCCATTCCACCAAAACTGACAATTCAAAAAGTTCATAAAGTCATTGTAAAGCTAATTGATTTGAATGGAATGGATTACCTCAAGTCTTCTGAAAAGACACAATTGCTTTATATGATGAACAGATTTAATTTAGCCTTTTATTCACATAAAAACTTTGATTAACACACAGAGTTTATCAAATATGGGGCCAGATTTACTAAACAGGGCAAATTAGCTTGAGAGCACAATTCCCAAAAAATTTCTGAGCGTGATCTACTGACAATACACAAATTAAAGAACACAGACGCAGCCGGATCAAATTAGTGTCCGGTTTAAGACATGCCTTTTTTGGGCGTTACATAATGCCGCAAATACCAGTAAATTGACTAGCGTAAACCTTAGTAAATTACCTTGCGTGATTCATTTAAATAGTCTCCTCCTACAAATGCATACAGTATGCAATAAGGTCAGCCACAAAAATATCCCTGTCCACTCCTTTTCAGCTCTAATTTTTCACAGCGTGTCTTTAGTAAATCCTGACAGTAGTTTTTTTAAAGCCAAAAGAGGGTTTACTTTGCACTGGTGCAAGCTGTTATGAAATCTGGTCCATGGTATCCGAAAACGCATATGGATTTCTTTTACATCTCTTTATGAAGTGTCAGTTTTGGTGTAATGAACTTCCAACAGAAGGACAGAAATCACTCAGGTTTTATTCAAAATACATTTATTTGTGTTTTGAACATGAACAAAAGTCTTATTTGGAGAGTGAGTAAATGATGACAGAATTTCCATTTTTGGATAATGAAATTTAACCCTTTAGTGGAGTGCTTAATAGTGTCTCAAAAGTGTATTAGAGATGTTTCCTCTACAATTTCTTGTAGAACTAAATGCATACAAATAAAGAACTAAATGCATACAACAATTGCTGACATATTAGTAAATGCATAGCTATTAAATTAATGTTTAAAAAAAAAAGTCCAAATAATATTTGTCTTGGTATCTGAGGAGAAATGTTTTCAACAATTTGATGAAAAATGAATTCACATTGAAATCTCGGACTTTTGATTGCAGATGTCACAAATCTGAGCACAGTTTGAGAAAATATTGAGAACTCTTTTGAACTTCACACACTCACGTGTTTTGCTTGTATATAAAGCTTTACTGTAATACTTATGAGCTCTGACACATCACTGTCCTTCACTGACTACCTTTCGCAACTGTCTTGATAACTTTGGGTATGTAAAATCTCTAAAGTGACTCCCATGAGAGCAGAATTGTGACGAATGCTGATCTAGAGTGACGTAAAAGTTGCATGAATTCCGATATGACTGTTCATATTGATATTGGACTGTTTTCGCATTGCAAAACATCTGACCAGTATCGGATATAGTACCTCATATGGCACAAATCGGAATTGAAAAGATCAGACTCCATGTGGTTTGTGCCGTTCACACTGTCATGACAAAAACAGATCACATGTGAGCAAAAAAAATGGATTTCGGCCACATTTGCCTGCAGTCTGAATGTAGCCTAATATACTTTGCTACAAGTGAAAAGGATGCTTTGTGTTAGCATACAGTTAATGCAAAACCTAATCAGTCCACATTTTTATAAAGACATGAAAATTGTTTTACTTAAAGGTCAATAAGGTGCAGGATCCAGTTCAAGAGTTTTTTTTTTTTTTTTACAACTTTATGGACCTCAAAATAAAGTATAATTTTACAGCAATATCCATATTTCACTACTAATTGAAAAGACACTTGGAACATTGACAAACAAGAAGTTTAATTTAGCTAATATGAACTCCAAGAGCAAGCCTAGCCATTTCTAACGTGGCATACTGTTATTATTATTTCCACTTGGCCACTGAACATAAGATTTAAACACACGTCACCACAACTGTTTCACTGTCGAGACATCAACAAACTCATAAAGGAACCAGCATAACAGGCTTCAAATGGAAGGTAATCACTCACAACAACAATCGCTCAAATGCGTGAAGCTGCCGTGATAATCAAAACAGTCATCTCCCTCTGTATCTATCATCCATAAACAACTCAAAAATCATCAGCGTTTGAACATTCAGACGTTAATAGCAACAAATCTTCCCTCGTCATATAGCGAGATCTCAAGGCCCGTAATCATAAGCCCACTCACACACTCTCAATCCTCCACAACACTGAGGTCAGCTTGGATTCAGCAATCTCTGAGATGCTGCGGCTTTCTCACACAACTCTTCAAAACCAACTAGTCTGTCCTACAGCTTACAGAATCGGGTTATCTGCTGAGTACCAAACAAACTATGTACATTTCCATTCCCAGCCCTTAAATGTACTGCAACTCTTCCAAAAAATCTCAATGTATTTGTCACAGGACGTTTACAGACATGTGCATGCGAAGTAATGGCATACTACGGAAACCATGATGAACAAATAACACATTTGACGATGTTTAATCATTATAATAAACACAAATATCCCCTGTGAGACAAGTAAAATATGCCTTTTCGCAGCTATTGTGTCACTTTTAACAGCAATGGCTGCACTTAAACATGGTGAGTAACCCAATATCAGTCTGTCACATCACTACAAAGGAATTTTAGGCCAATCACCTAAATGGACTATTAAAACACAGAAATATTGGTATGGGAGAGCTTTGATGTACTTCTGTTCTGTGTTATGTTTATTTTGAAGGTTGGTTTCTTTGTTCACATCATGTTTTTGTTCAGTGTTCTCTCACTGATGGTTTCCAGCTGTGTGTCATTAATTATTCTCATTAAGTCATTAGGCCTTGTGTATATATTCCGTCATGTTTGCCTTGCTCTGTTTGTAGAGTTTGTTGAGACCTTGGCTTCTCAGGCTTTACGGATTACATTGATGTATTCGGTTTCCTCAGGCTAAACCTGTATTTGCATCCTTCTGCTGTTGTTGTTGAGTGTTTCATTACATAGGAATGATGACAGTGAGAAGTCCATCCACTGGATAAATTTAAACCACTGACCAACATGGCATGGAGGGAACACTGAACAAAGAAATCAAACTTCAAAATTGAAGACGTCAAAACAAAAGACGCATGAACAATAAACCTCGCCTCTCAAAAACAAAACAAAAAAAGTTTGTATGTACACTACTGTTAAAGTTTCGAGTCACTACGATTTTTTTTTTAGAAAGAAATTAATATTTTATTTTAGTATTTAATAGTTTTATTTCTGAAAGATCACAATGAAATGAGTTTTTCACTCAAATAATAATGAAAGATCATTGTACTTAATAGAAAAAAGCTGTGTGAACTCAATTTCATAGTAGTAAGCTGAACTTAATATGATTGAGTTGAGTTGCAGCAGATTTCTAATTCCCAGCATGCTTTATGTCGGACTGTATAAATGTTGAAATTAAGTGTTATTTTGTGTGTTTTTGCACAAGATTAACATAGGGAGACATATGAGACATCCATGGCTCTCGGCCCCACCCCACTTGTCACAAAAATTTTAAGTTCCACTAATTTTAAAAAATGAGTTAGTTTACTTAAATGTTTTGAGTTAATACATTTCCTAAGATGTTTTGAGTATTCTGAACTTATTGAGTTTTTCAGTGTGCAGTAGACCTTAATCAGGCTAGCGCCATATTTAATTTTTGACAGTAATGAAAATGAGGCTGTGAGGGATAGAATACAGTGTGTTCAGTGGATTGTACTGTTGTCTAATGACATACCAATTGTTCAGCTGATGAAACGTCTTTCCAAAAACAAAAACTTTCAATAGACAAAAGCTGCATAAAACAGTTTTGAAAGTTGTGGGTTGTGAAAAGATGCGATCTCAGACCTTTATACAGTGCTTGCCATTGTAAAGACTGTTAAGTCTATCCCTTACAGCCTCTTTTTGTCACGGTATGCACACAGACAAGAGGTAGATCCAAGTGCAGCAGAGATTTATTAGAGGGCAATCCAAAAACGTAATCCACAGAGCAGGCAAGGGTCAAAGTCCATGAAATCAGTCCAAACAAACAGATACGAAATAACACAAAGAAAACCAAAACAGACAACCGGGGAATAGGAAGACGCATGACATTAAACAACGAACCACAACCAAAGACAGAAACAGCTCAATATAAATAGACAGACACTAATGACATGATACAATACAGCTGGGTGTAATGACAGTGGATAATGAGTCCGGTGAGTGTGTATGGGAATTGTAGTCCATGTAACAGGTGGAAATGAGAGTCCGGGATGGAGTGCCCTCTAGTGGCTGATAGGGCACTCTCACTGGTGATCATGACACTTTTCTTCTGTATTGAATTCAATATGGCATCTAACCAGACTAAGGTATTTCAGCTTTGCTATTACAGGATTAAATTACATTTACAATTACATTATTTCGATATTTTTGATCAAACAAATAACAGCCTTGGAGAACATAAGTGACTTATTTAAAAACAATTAAAAAAATCTTACCAACCCCAAATGTTTGAACTGTAGTGTATGTGAACTATCATTTCATTAAGTCACCAAAACAAAAACCTGAGGAACCAAACTGTCACGTTTTTGTGATGCAGTTTCATAATGGAGACAAAAGAAAATGCTAAATTATATAACTGTGATAAAAATATATATATACATATATCAGTAATAATAATGCAAAATGCACATCGGTGACTGGTAAGAAATATTAATATTAATTATTTAAGTTCACTTGCCAGTGGCAGGTGTTGCAAAAAAATTACTTTTGAACCCTGTGCCGTAAAACCGGCCACAGTGTTTCCGCATAACAGCACTATGTTGCTGTAGAAACACAGCATGAATGCAAGTATGGTAACCTTTCAGATGCTGCTGTGAGTCTCCCACGTTTCGAGCTTGCAGAAGGCTTCTGGACCAGCGCCAAATATCCATAACTAAATAACCTTCAAGTTCAGTGTCTGTAAGCGGAGTGGCACTCTGTGTGATCAGGAATGTAATGGCTTCAATGAAGCATCCGAGCACAGAGGCGTCCTCATACAAGGTGATTGATAGGAGCTTAATTCAGTTTTACTGGCCTCTAATGATTCTTTTAAAGAATGAGATGGGCTAGGACAGCCCTGAAAAGTGATGGAGGCGTCCCCGAGTAATGAATGCGCCCATTACGCAGTGTAACCAATGGACATGGAGTGTTCAGATGATCCACAAGGCATAAAACATTGAGCTCAACACGTTTTCTGTAATCACTGGTCATTTGCAGCCATCGAGTGATGAACCGCACTGCGGTTGCTTTTCATTCAGCACTACAGGGTTTGATTAGCTGCCTACCATTATTATTTTGTTCACTCTTCTGCAACCTTAAAGTCAACATGAAATCGGTTTCCATTTGCTACTTTCTCTAGAGCTGTAACAGTATTTACTGTATAATGGCAAAAATGTTTGGCTTCCTTCATGATTTTCTCTATAACTGAAAGTTTGACATTGTAAGTTAAGATAAAAACAAAGCTAACTTCTTTTATATGTTTATTTAATTTAAATAAACTGCAAGCCTGGCACAGTACAAAAGAGAAAGTGCAACATAGCTAAATACAGCCAATTAAAAGAATAATTAGAAACCAGCTGACTGAATATAAACAGGCTTGATTACAACAGCCCTGCTCAGTATTAACTTTCACCAGTTCCTCTAGTATATTATGTTGTGATCCAAACAAGATCCTGAAGACATCAGATAAAGTTTCTTTGTATCTATATTGCAATCTTTTAGTCTGAAAAGTGTTATAAAAGACTGAGACACTGCAGAATCACAGTGTGGGCTGCTAACGATTTTCAATAAAATGATTCAGGGAGTCACAAAAGTCCTTTAATCAGTGCCGACATGCAACAATAGTGTATCTGTCACCACGATTGCAGAATAAAAAAAAAAAATTCACGCTGTATATACACGCTTTTGTGTATATACAAACAAATTGCACATGTACATGAGAAAATGTGCTGAATAATAAAAAAAAAAAAAAAAAAAAAAAAAAAAAAGTAGTATATAAAGAGTATATATAACAAAATCATTCTTTTGTAGACAATTTGATATCACTCACTCAAGTCACTTAAATAAACCTGGATTAAATGATCAGTTGCAAAATTCAATATAAACCTTGTGTTATATTGTAATTTTGATAACACTTTACAGTAACATTAAATAACAATGAGCAATACATTTGTTACAGTATTTATTGATCTTTGTTAAATGTTAAAGTAGAGCTGTTAATTTTTAGTTCAAGTTAGCTTAGGTCCATTAAATAATATTAACAGAAACAACTTTTGATTTTAACAATGTACTTGTAAATGTTGACATTAACTAAGATTAATAAATGCTTTAGAAGTATATTTCATTGTTAATTCATGTTAATTAATGCTAACAAACGCAACCTTATTGTAATGTGTTACCACAAGTTCTTATAAAGTTTATTTATTTTCCAAACCCAGTTTTATTGCATTTAGTGCTCACCTGGGAATTCCGGCACTGTTGTAGGCCAGTTATGGCTGATTTCTGGGGACATTATGGGTGAGTTTTGGTCTGCTTCCGGTATGGATCTGGTGTACTTTCGGAAAGAAGATTTTGGGCCAATTCTTGGCTGTAATTCTATGTGGTATGTGGGCCAAACTCACAGCCGAAATTCAACCAGATTCCGCCCAATACCAATTTGCTATCTGGGTAGTGACTAACTTTTGGACCATGTCATTAAAGAGTTAGTTCACCCAAAAATGAAAATTCAGTCATTGATTACTCACCCTCATGTCGTTCTAAATCCGTAAGACCTTTGTTCATCTTCGGAACACAAATTAAGATATTTTTGATAAAATCCGATGGCTCAATGAGGCCTCCATTGGCAGCAAAATAATTTCCTTTTTCAATGAAAGCTGCTAAAACGTTTTTAAAACAGTTCATGTGACTACAGTGGTTCAACCTTAATATTATAAAGCGACGAGAATACTTTTTGTGTGCCAAAAATAAATAAATAAATAAAATAAAATAGCGACTTTATTCAACAATATCTAGTGATGGGCGATTTCAAAACATTGCTTCATGAAGCTTCGAAGCTTTACGAATCTTTTGTTTTGAATCAGTGGTTCGGAGCTGTCACAGATCAGGTGTGTAGAAACACGCACGACGAGGAGTATAATGCTGCGTTCCAGGCAGGTTTTTGAGCCCGTAAGTCACGACTTCAAATCACGACTCATGACTTTGTAGCGTTCCAGGAAAATCACGCCAAAATGCGTAAAAGTGTAAACAAGCCAATATGGCGGACCATACGGGGCTTATGCTCATTTACAATTATTTCTATCGTTAAAGGTGCTTACTCCTTGCTTATTTGAGGGAAACAGAGGAGGAAAACGGCGCATAAGGCAAGAGAAGCTGTTATACCTTTTATTTTACCGTGCACTTGCATAAACACCACAGCCGTAGGGGCTGCCATTGTTGTTTCGCAGGCTATGTGACGTCAGAACCCGTAACTGGGAGTACATCGATCTAGTACGAGTTCACGGGTGGGAAGTCACGTGTTTGACTGCTGTTCCAGTGCACTTTCACGGGTAGAAGGTTGGAAAAACATGGGTTACGGGTTGCCTGGAACGCGGCATAAGATCCAAAGTCAAACTTTACTAGATAATCCAAAGGAGCATACAGGAACACAGGAGATACACACACACTAACATACAACGATAACCGACAAAGACAAGAGTGAAGGGTGAGTGGTTATATACAAGTCCCAATGAGTGATAATGATGATGATGGTCTTCAGGTGCGTGTGATGGTGATGGCGTGCAGGTGCAGGGCAGAGGGAATGCTGGGAAGTGTAGTGCAGGAACCGGTGGTTGTAACAGGAGCGCATATCAAACTGCCAGAGTCACGTGAATTATTGAAAATTCGTTTACTGAAATCACGTGATTTTGGTGCTCTGAACCACTGATTCAAAACAAAAGATTGGTAAAGCTTTGAAGCTTCATGAAGCAGTGTTTTGAAATCGCCCATCACTAGATATTGTTAAATAAAGTCCTTATTTTGTTTTGTTTTTTGGTGCACAAAAAATATTCTCGTTGCTTTATAATATTAAAGTTGAACCACTGTAGTCACATGAACTGTTTTAAATATGTTTTTAGTACCTTTCTGGGCATTGAAAAAGGAAATGATCTTGCTGGCAATGGAGGCCTTACCGAGCCATCGGATTTCATCAAAAATATCTTAATTTGTGTTCTGAAGATAAACGAAGGTCTTACGAGTGTGGAACGACATGAGGGTGATTAATTAATGACAGAATTTTAATTTTTGGGTGAACTAACCCTTTAACTTCCAGCGTGTGTACTTTGAAGGTGAAGTGAAAACGCAGCCAACATGAACAGTGTAAACTTATCCTTAATGCTTCCGACAATAGCATCATCCACGGTGCAATATTACGGCAAGACAGAATATTTGACATGCACGATGAGCATCAAATATGATTAAGAAGTCCAGGGATAGACATGGAGCGCTTGGAGTGGCGGGTTTGACCTGTAATAGAGTAATAAGACATGGCTGCTGTACCCTGGAGATGCATGCTTACGCAGTCTGGCTTCAGTTAATATCCTGCTGAGTAGATGGGTAATGGATGCTCTATAAAGTGCCCAAGGTAAAGTCGTCTTCTCTGACTGTGGATCGCACAGGAAAGATTTGGTGCAGAATTTTAAGCATTAGAAGCCTCTATCCTGCTAAGCTGCCGTCATACCCTAGGCACCGCGAGTAGCAGCTCTGAGATTTTCCCGCTCTCTCTGGGGGATGAGATATTTCACTGGGTCTTTCAGACTACTGACAGTAAAAACTGTGTATGTGCTGTGGAAAGAAGAGGAAAAAAAAGGGAAATAGGAGACAAGGTAAAAGAACCTGGACTCGCACCTCTGACACTAGGGAACCCGGAGTGGTGACAGGGACAATGGCAGTATGTGAGTAAGTGTTTTCAGTGTATGTGGGTCTGTTGGTAAGAAGAGGGCAGGACTGCAGGCAGGTCAAAGTGGGGTTTGAAGTGACTTGTGTGGGAGTTTGGATGCTTGTGTGGGAGCCCTTACAGCGATGGATGCTCTAGAGACCCAGAGCTGGATGTAAAGTGTGATAAGAGCCTTAAAGCAATGAAGGAGAGAACAAAAGCCATCAATAAACAAGAGCACCACACTACACATCCCTCTGTATTTGGTTATGTATGTAGCATGAACACTTGAAATGAACTAGCTTATCATGGCCATTAAATTAATGATTATGTTGTTTTTTGCCATTGCTAACTCATAAAGTCAAAATCAACAACAGCTCAAGGTGGCGTCACACAGGAACATAAACATTAACCTTATAAAATGCATCCGTAAGTCAAATATCAAGCATTAAATGACTAAAAAGTTTAGCCTCTCTTGTTTACAGAGAGAGATGTGTAAAAAATAGTAGCCTAAATGATCATTTGTGTTGGTAACAAAGGGTAGTATTAGCATCATTATCCTCCACAATGGCACAACTTAGTTGGCAAAGCTAACAACTGCAAAGCTCCTTTATACATCAAGCAATGGATCACTTTTGTTGTTTGACTTTTCAGGTTGTAATATTTTACATTTGACTTTAAATGGAACATAGCATATAGCATATCATTTCCTCTTAAAAACAAGAGAAGCATTTATATGCTTCATGCATTGACTGGATTTGACAGATCCCTGACATTTAATCCACTTCCTGACATATTCCACTTTCTTTTCCACAGCACTGCATCCTAACCAGGTGTGACGCAACATGTTTACCATGTCAGATACTTTATCTGTCCTCACTGAAGGTGAAATACTGAACTAAGCAACAAAATCTGTACATTAGATGATGTAAAACTTAACAGTAATATTTACAAAATAAACAAGTTTATTTCAGTCAAATATGACTGGAAGTTCAATGCACTTAACAAAAACTTATGTGAATAACTAACAAATATTAAGCAAAACTCCAAATGAATGAGTTACAGCAGATCTCATGCAAAATGATTTTCTTTAATGGTTTAATTGAGTTAAGTTTTAGCTGCAATGTAGTGAACTCAAATGAAATAAGAGTATAGTACTTATTGTTTTGCTTTTTTAAACTTAAATGGTTTGAGGCAATCCGTTTCCTCAAATGAAATGAGTTAATTTAACTCATTGAGTTTTACAGTGCAGCTTTGATGTTTAAAGTTATCATTAAATGAAAATTTACTTTTTTTTTAAATTCATGTGCCCTCATAATCTTTAATCAAATACATTTACTTCCCCTCCCTGACAACAGCATTTCTTCTCTAATGACGATCAGTACGAGGGCGGGACAATAATACCTTCCCTCCAGCAACCTGTCAACTCACATGAGATCGCAGCAATACCAAATAACAACGATCCAATCAATTCCTGATGCCTTTTTGTGGACACCAATTGTTAGGACAAACAAAACCTCAGAATAACATTAAAGAGATTTTGTTTTGATTGGTACCGCAACAACTCATTTCAAGAGCTGAGTTCTTCAGACAGCTGAATGGGACTTGACTTGCTAATATGCAAAACAGCATGGTCAACATAATGTCTTCTCAGATTTAAAAAGGAATATACAAAGTGATTGTTTCTGTCTCTCTAGACTAGAGAATGTTAAGCAAATTAAAAGCACACCGAACAAAGACAAAAAAACAGCGTCCATTATCACTGCAAAAGTACAATGTGTGTTACTAATGGTAACCCTTTTCACACATCATCTTTCTTCACAGACAAGCCTGATGAGTCAAACGAGGAAAAAAATATCTGTACAATGAACAAAGCAAAACATCTTGAAAGACAGATATTTAGAAAATAACTGTTATTGTGAATCAGTAATGGACTGCAGTCTGATCTTTCATCAGTCTTTCTAACATGAATGAGTACTATAGCAGTGATTTCCCATGAGGCAGCACTTCACAATTCCTTCCTCTTTTAAAGGGTGCAGCTGATTGCATCTCGCTGCATAGTTATTTGACAGAGTTGATAAATTCAGCTGCTTTAATTCATTATTTAGATCTGACCCATCAAAAAAAATTGCATTCAAGTTGACCCTTAAGTTCAAACTAGTCTTTCAAGTGGTGTGAAGGAAAAGGTTGTCTGTCTTTCCCAGTCTGTGATGCGGCAGAGGTAGGTGTTTTTCTGACCTCATGCCCGGCACTGTCACTCATTGACGGCTTTCTTGCAAGCTCACAGCCCACAAAGCAATTATTTCAAAGTCATGCAAAACTGCACAAGAGTGACAGAAGCCGCATGAAAGGATTTACATTGGCATTTAATTTACCCCTAAAATATAGTGATACAAATCTGAGGCTGAACAGAGACACTCGTGTTGTTTCCAAAATTGTGTGTTTTCAGAGTATGTAATCAAATCAATGAAGGGATTATTTCATGACCATTGATGAAGGAAACGCTCTAGTAATGTATGCACTCTAGTATGAACAACACATCATTTGACCTGGACTTTTTGTGACATACAATGTAAAATAATAATGACAATAAAAATGTGTTGTGAATTGAATAATTTTCCCTTGAAGAACAACTTTATTGCTACAGTACCTACTACATTTAAAAAGAGCCACCCATATTTTATTTAATCTTACATTAGTTAATCTTTGTTAAAGTTAGTTTGTGTTCTGATGAACACAAAAGAAGGTATTTTGAAGAATATGGGTAACCAAACTGTTGACGGGCCCCATTGACTTCCATAGTATTTTTTGTGTTTATTTTTTGTGTTCAGCTGATGAAAGAAATTCATACAGAATTGGAACAACTTGACAAAATTTTCATTTTCACTTCAGATTCTGGATGCAGTAGGTCAACTGAGAATTGTTCGTCTACTCTTTCATAAATACTGTGTATTTGGACAAGCTACTCATTTAATGTACTGCTTTTTGCATACCATACTAGGCAGTACGCATATTGGCTATATTGCATTTACGAGTACAAGTATGCATATGCAGAGTCAGTATCAGCAGTGAATAAATCAAAGAAAATGAGGTGGGAATCATCTTAAGGGCTAAAGGAATTGTAGATGTGTAGTTCTGAGTACAGACACTACCAAGAGACTTCTCACTTCTCACCAAAATATATATTGAAGCCTATGCAGATATCAGGAGAAATAATTAACATCATACACCATGTCTTAAGTAGGCAGAATGTGATGCGTTTGGGATTTACATTTTTGTGCATTTGACAGATGCATTTATCCAAAGTAACTTATAGTGCTTCCGAGCTATGCATTTATATTTAATCAGTATGTGCAATCACTGTGAAATTGAACCTATGACCTTGGCATTGCTACAGCCATCAGCTACCCACTGAGCTACACAAACACAAAGAATCAAAGCATCTCTTAGAAGTGAATATAAGTTTTTGTCCTAACCTAATTCTGTTTAATGGAATAGCTGAACAATTTTTTTGCATATAACATACACTCAAATGTTAATCATTCTCATTATCATTCTTGTAATAGAAAATTGATTTACAGTCTAAAGTCAGCATGAAATGAAAATTCACCCTATCTATTTTTTAAATGCATATTATTGATCTTTAATGATTCATCCCTGCATTGATTTATTTTCATTTTTTTTATTATTTTGAACTTATAATTTTTAATCAAAATATCTTTAATTGATCGTCCAGTGAAAGACAGTCTTCTCTCTGGTGATGTATGCTGGATTTCTCCAATCACTCAGTCCGCTTAAGCCCCGCCCCTTTCTCACAACCAACTGCAAACTCACATTCAGACCTGCCTCCATCCAATCAACAACTGATGGATAAACTAAGTCTCAGCCCTACATTTTTCCCTCTTTTTTTTTGCACCACACTGTAGCAAAAAAACTGAGATATATGAAGACATTTTTTAAATCAGATCATTTAAATTCAAAGGTTCTCGCCCATAATGTCAAGATATTTTGACAGTCACTTCATTTCTATAGCTGACATGTTGCATCAAAGTGAAACTTAATTGGTCCAAAATGTTGCTCAACATAACTATAACTTTGTGTCTAAGCTAAATTCATATGACTTACTTTAATTATTTTTTTAATGCATGAAAGTTTTGATTGCATGGACTTTCAGAGGATAGACAAAAAGGATGAGAGAAATCTTCGTGTTCCAAAGATGATTGAAAGTCTTATGGCTTTAGAATGACATGAGGGTGAGTAAATTATGACAGAATTTTCATTTTTGGGTGAACTAAACCTTAAGACAAGGTGGTATGATTCCTGAAATTGACCATGGAAATGCTTCTGTAAAACAAGAACTAAGGAGCCAAACCGTATAGGATGTGAAAAATGCACATTTCTTAGACTGGACCTTTAACAAGTGCCATGGTGATTCTTGCAATAAAGTTAACAGCAGACCAGTTCCTAAGAGTGGCCTTATAAAAGGAGACCAACTCATTACCTGCTGCAGGCCAGCGATGCTGACAGCACCTGTGTTACGAGGAACAGAGGGATCTTGAGTTAATCCGGTATAGAGTATTGCTGCAAACCATAAACTACACCGGACACCAGTCTTTGTCCAGGCAGGACAGTAAATCTGTTGCATAAAGCAGTGCACAGATTGTCCTCATGCCGTGAAAGAAGTGCTGCACCTGTCTGGGCGCTGAGGAACAGCAATAAGGTCAGCCTCTAAATCATTCAAGAACAGGGGGAGCATTTCGCTGTCTTCCTCCGCAGGACAGCATTAACCGAACCTTTACCGGCACGTCTGACAGGTGCATCGAGTCTCCCAGACGACAATTAACTCGGCCGCTCGGTTTTCACATGTTGAATATTTTATGTGTACAGTGAATAATCGTGCCCACGCATATTGATTCTGCACAGGTATTTTGTGTAGACTGAGTGGAGTATAGACTGCTGCTAAAAAGAGTAGCCTAATTAACGAGCGCAGCCCCGTGTGGAGAAAAGAGACCGATATAGTGAACCGAAAAGGTTGTCCTCTTATAATTGATCAACATTGTTTATCCTTGCATGGTAGGCTGTACAAAAGAAGTACCAAAAGTGAGCTGTCTAAACAGGAGAAGGAGAAAAAGAACTGTTAAAGTGGCTTGCTAGAGTTTCGTTTGCCTGATAGACAAGCCCAGTTAGCATCGCCTCTGAGTCAACTTGCGCTCAGCGAGAAGAAACCTGCCAACAGCTTAGCGGGTTATGGACGCTATTTCAGTGCTCAACTATCTATATTTTCTCTTCTCACCACATGTGTTCGTCCAATCAGAAGAGCATGAAAACAAAGTTAATGATAGTCTTTAAAGCACTAAAAATAACTGTGTGGAGCCAGCAAGAGACAGTGGTGAGTTCATTTACACCATGCTAATTAATTAGCAAGACTCTCTGCAATACAGCAGAAAAACTCAGTTCCTAATTGTCCTTTACGGATGTTGGGGGGCGAACTGTCTATGGGGGAAAATATCACAACTAGAGACAAAAGATTTGCAACTGCACATTCTCTGCACAAAGCAGAGAGGACAATTCCCCCACTTAGCATCAAGAATAAATATCATGAAGCATAATTATTCAAACAAAAGCAACAAATTCATAAAGGCAGGAGTGAATAAAGTGTTGGAACAAGAGATAGAAGAAAAGGATTTATTGTAATGGTCTTTGAAAGGATTACCCAATAATAAAGTGGTCACGCTCTGACCAGTGCTCTTCCATTAGTGCTCACTGACACAAAGCTTCTTAAACCGAGGATTTGTCAATAAAACCAAACCTGAACATGGTCATTCAGTAAATATAGCCTGGGAGAATATACACGGGGAACTGAGAACTAGAGGTCAAAGCATTTGTTTACATAGAATAAATTTTGGCATACACTGTAGAAAAACAGTAAGGGCTCGACAATAAGGACTGCCCGATGGCCCGGGGCCTTTTGCCTTGTCCAAATACCCACACTTGCGGTCTTGGCCACTTGAGAGCTTGTGATTGCGACAGGAAATACACTCGCAAGACTGTCCCATGTCTTAAAAATGCCCAAGTGCAGTGCCCTTAACCCACACTAAACCCTCACTATTCGAAGCTAAGCGTATCAAAAGTTCTACACACTCTTGCAGTCTTCACGCCTACTTGAACACTTAGGCCAAATACAGGAAATATGTCATGTAAGTAGACAAGTGGTCAAGCGTAAAGACTCCAAGAGTGGGTATTTGGACAAGGCTAGAGTAAACGACGCCCGGGACAGTTGACGGAACTCTCACTTGCCCGATCGGGCCAGTGTTGTAGGGGTGTGAGTTATATATCGTCTATCTATGATATCGTAATTGTTGATTTAACGATCTGACATTATCGAGTATGTCCCTCACCTTACAAAAAACAAACAAAAACACATCCATTGAGTGCACGCATACACTACGTGACGTAGTTTAGTAGTGCGCGTGCATATTTAGAGTGCACGATTTTACTGCGTGATTTAGTCTATTAAAATGCATTTAGAATGCCCCAGAATTCAAGATAAGGGGCAAAAATGCCCCTGTATGTCTTTTATATTTATATAATTTAACCAATATTACACGAAGAGCGCCATTTTTATCTAAATACAAGCATGATTACAAATGTGATATTGATTTTATACAATGTACAGTTTAATAAACAAGCGGTTTCTATTAAGTGACTTACATTTTAGACACCAAATCGCTCATTTCGCTTGTTTTCGCCAACGAAAATAGTTCCAAAGTCCACAGCATTGTTTTGTGTCAGCCGTTTGAATGAATCGGTTGAATCTCAATGACTCACTCATTAACAGAGACTTGCTGCCACCTCCTGGCGGGTTTAATTTCACATTTAAAGTATCTTTTCATTTTATAAATAATTTCAAATAACAGTATTTAACGTTTTATATTTTCAACATTTCAAAAACAGTATTTATGCATCTGTAACTGCTCTTGACTGATTAACTTTAATAAAGTTTAATCAATAGTTAGTTATATATTAGATTACAATTTATGTACATGAAAATCTCCTGTTTAAACCTACATAACCTGAAAAGCACTGTTTATTTCAAGTATGTTTATTCTGTTGTATTTATTTGTGCTATTACTTGTAATTTCATTATTTGTTCCTATTTTATTACTTACTGTTTACTTGTCTAACAATATTTAAAATTTAAGTGAGTTAATCTAGTAGCTTTTGTTTTCAAAACATTAATGTATCAAAAACAACAAAAACAATAACTAGGCTTATTTTATAGGCCCATTTTCTTTTCTTTTACTTCATTTTTTTATTGTGGGGCCAGTGAAAATTTTGGCAGGGCAAGTAAAAATTTGAACCACTGACCCAACCGGGCCAGTAGAAAAAATCCTTAGCGTTGAGCCCTGGGTACTGTTAATTTTCTGCTAGGACATTAACCGTAATGTTTACAGACATTTCCTTTAACCCTTAAACACAACATAATGCAATGCATAATTTAAAATATGAGTAAAACACCTGTGAAAATTCATATTAACACAGTACACTTTACCCTATTCATTTCCTATTTTTCTTCTAAATGCATGTTATTGGTCTTATTGAGAATGATTCATCCATGCTTTTTTAAACTAATTTTGAATTTTAATTTATAATCAAAATGTCACTGACATTGACAACGGAAGACTTGATCTCCCATTGAAATGACAGACTTCTCTCGAACCCATGACCTTGGCATTGCTACTGCCATGCTCTAACCACTGAGCTACAGGAAAGCTACAGGAAAGAAAAATATTTTGTTTCATTTAGATGTTCGTCACAACATGGAAGAAAAGCTTTGCCGCTAATTCAGTTTCATTGAGACTTTAAAGGATATTTCAATACTTCAAAACTACAAATAAAGAAAAGTGATGAATGTAAGTTTCAGCACACAGACACTTGCCCTTTACATCTGAATGAATGTTCGGGCATGGTAACAAGGGAACCATGACAAGGTTCTAAAACAATGTTTAGTTTTTGACTTTCAAATGAGTCATTTGTTTTGCATGGGAAGAAGGAGGGTTAGGCTAGCAATACCTGAAAGCTAATGGAAGTCTTTCATTCAGTCTCATGCTGTGTCTTTTGAAAGCAGCGAAATGACACCTGCAAAGAAGCCCAGCGGTCATTAACTCTTCATCTTGTTAATGAGGTGTCTTATCTCACAGGATCTTTTATTAAACTGGCTGGTGCTCCATTTGGAGATGTGGCCTGTAACCTGTGGCACTAAAACATTGTACCTTTTCCTGGCTCTCTCAGGGCCTCTGGGGAAAAAAAATCATTCAGAGTAGTCTGACAGAATTACTGATTCAATTCAATCAATGGTGGCCAGCCTCACCTTCAGACTGGAGTTATTACCACGTCTGACGGATCTGAGATGCGTTTGTCACATTTTCTCAGTTGACACCTGTGTGTTATGAGTGTGCGGCAGAGGAATGTGCTTAAACTATTTTTCCTGTGGCAACTCATCCCTTGAAGCATTTTTTGATGGCTTGGGAAACACCTCAATTGACAAAATTATTTTTTCCTTTTCTAAATCAATTCCTCAGATTAAAACCAATAGGTGTCATTGCTCTGTTGTTCCTTAAAGCTTTTCGGGTCCCTATTATATTATAATACTCCAAAAAACAACCTTCCAGACAATCAGAATTAGTATTATTTTCTAAAATCTATTTCACATAAATATTGTTCTTTTGAAAGTTCTGTTCATCGAAAAATCCTAAAAAAAAGAATTATTAAGCAGCACAACTGTTTGTTAACATTGACAATAATAAGAAATATTTCTTGAGCATCAAATCAGCATATTACAATGATTTCTGAAGGATCATGTGACACTGAAGACTGATACTGAAAATTCATGATTGGTGACGATCTGCCCTGTTAGCATAGACACACCCCTGAGTGAGAAGCACAGAGTCCGCCATTTCTGTTTACTTGCTGTATCAGCTAGAGATATACAATGTCTGTGCCAGAAAACATTACAAATGTTCTGTTGTTGGATGTACCAATACACATATGAGGCTCTATAGACTCCCGCCATCTGAGTCACTTAGGACACCGTGGTTGAAGTTATTACTCAAGGATGGATCAGTACAAACTGTACGTGATGCTCTCCGGACGTGATCCTCTCTCTCACTGGTCACGGCAGCGAGAAAGCACGCACACTTTATTACAGTCCATCGGAGTTGTTTTACGGATATAAAGTTTACCAGTTTATTAAGCACCCCCGAAAAGGCATAAGGTAGGTCTGTATATATTTGTTTACTGTTGTAACGAGTGTTTTTGTGTAATTCGCTGTGTATGTTGATAAGACTTTAATGCGCACTTCTTGTACTGTGTTTTATTCAGCTCTTATTGTGATTTTCTGGAGTGATAACATATGCGTCATCTATTTTGAGTGATGTACAATAAACTTCATAAACTCATCAGGTAAGATTTGGCCATCATTCGGACGGGTTCGCTACAACAGGCTCGTACTAATAGTGGATAAAAGCAAGATGACAACTTAACACAATTAAACTAAACTACCTGTTCTATCTCAATGCGGCATATATTCTCTGGCTCTGTAGGCATCATTTTCAGATTCCAATTCGAACTAAACACAGCTTCAGAGAGTTTCTGACATTATTAGTGCATCAGATTGTTCTGTCACCGGAGCTCGGAGCATCAGCTCTTGAAGCTCCGCCCTCTTAGGCCATGAGCAGCAGCTCATTTGCATTTAAAGGGACCCACACTAAAACAGCGCGTTTTTGCTCAACCCCAAAAAGTGGCAAGTTTAACATGTTATAAAAACTTCTCTTTGGGGTATTTTGAGCTAAAACTTCACATACACACTCATCTCTTTACATCTCTTAAAAAGGGCATAATAGGACCCCTTTAACGCATGCAAATATTTTTTGCCAGTTTAACGTGTTAAAAATATTTAACGCAATTAACACAATATCCGCTTTTTCCATCATAATTTGGATAGCGTTACATTTTATGATCACGCTCTTATTCACGCAAATCCTTTTAAACCATTCAAGCTCTACAAGACAAACGAGAACACGCTGTGTGTGAATATCCTGTGTGTCTGACACGCCAGTATCAAGTTCTCTTTCGCGCTTGAACAAACAATAACACAGAGTTATGACAAAATTCCCATTTTGTCAAGTATCCTCAGAGCAGTCTTAAATGAGTTAAATAACATCATAAATGAACTTAAAAGAGATGTGAGAAAATTAGATGTGCGTCAGATACAAAGAACAAAGTTATCAGAGAAAATTGTAGCTTTAATAAGGATTTATCTATATTTCATTTATAATTTATGCAGTGAAGACTGTAAAGTGTTTGATAACTTTATTCTATTTCTGTATGTCAAGCAGGTAGGAAGGCCACAGGTAAATTAAGTTATTTTTTAAAGCCTAAGAAATGTTGAAATTGATAGCTTTTAGTTACACTGTAATGTTGAATGTCTATAATTAATGTTTTTTTTTTTTTTTTTATCAATTTCATAGAGACATCAGTACCAGTATTAGTATCAGTGATACTGGCCTTCATTCATAAAAAGATGCCATTAAACAAATATTTCAAATATATTGTCTTTACATTCTTTCTACAATAATTTGGAGAGTAATTGTGAAATTATTACAATATAAAAATATTAAAAACTTCAAAAAAATGTGCCATTAATTAGTTAATTTTTTTTAATCGATTGACAGTACTAGAAAAAACATAATTTATGATATATGTGACCCTGGACCACAAAACCAGTCATAAATCACACGAGTATATTTGTAGCAATAGCCAACAATACATTGCTTGGGTCCAAATTATTGATTTTTCTTTTATGCCAGAAATCATTAGGATATTAAGTATAGATCATGTTCCATGAAGATATTTTGTAAATTTCCTAAATGTATTTTTGTGAGTGGATATGCATTGCTAATGACTTCATTTGGACAACTTTAAAGGTGATTTTCTCAATATTTAGATTTTTTTGCACCCTCAGATTCCAGATTTTCGAATAGTTGTATCTTGGCCAAGCTTAATTATTCAGCTTTNAAAATGTGCCATTAATTAGTTAATTTTTTTTAATCGATTGACAGTACTAGAAAAAAACATAATGTATGATATATGTGACCCTGGACCACAAAACCAGTCATAAATCACACGAGTATATTTGTAGCAATAGCCAACAATACATTGCTTGGGTCAAAATTATTGATTTTTCTTTTATGCCAGAAATCATTAGGATATTAAGTATAGATCATGTTCCATGAAGATATTTTGTAAATTTCCTAAATGTATTTTTGTGAGTGGATATGCATTGCTAATGACTTCATTTGGACAACTTTAAAGGTGATTTTCTCAATATTTAGATTTTTGTTGCACCCTCAGATTCCAGATTTTCGAATAGTTGTATCTTGGCCAAGCTTAATTATTCAGCTTTCTGGTGATGCATAAATCTCAATTTCATTTATAAAATCTCAAAATTGACCCTTATGACCCTAAATGTGACCCCAGGGTCACATTTGATCATAGACCAAAAATTCCTGTTTATTTTTTACCCCAAAAAGCTCAAGAACAACAGAGCGATGGAAGACCATAGCCCACAAACTTCTGTTTATTGTATATATCATCTTGCAATCATATTACGTCATGAATTTTGTATTCCATCAGCACAGACGGGATAAACGAAACGTCTCAATGCATTTCTAATTAGCGAGCACAGTACCCATTCATTTGTCTGTGTAGGGCTCCGCAGCCCCAGGGGGATCTCCTTGCATTTTACAGCTTATTGAAATGAACCTTCTGATATGGCAGCACACCTTCACAGACAGTCAAGTCAATTGACTATGACGCTTTCCTGAGCCCACACACATCTTTGTTCTTGAAACGCTGTTTGTGTCCTTCCAAACATGTCTGATCAAAGTCACCCTGTTGAATATTTCCAAAGCTGAATTACCAGTGTCATTTTGCATCTTTTTTGAATTGACCCATAAACACATATGCATAAATGACCCGGCATGGCACGTCGCCTCTGCTGGGAAGCATGAACCCTGTGGCTGCCGTGGGCCGACAGTCAGGGGGCATTTTCACGCTCGACTGGGTCAGTGCTTTGATTTGACTGGGTCCAGAGCCACATGACTCGTGTGCGGCATCTGCCTGATTTGCATGCTGACCTAGCATGGCTGTGGGGCTCCTGTCTGAACTCTCACAGCATCTGTGCTGATGTACAGAACTGCAGGCTGCCCTGGGGTGATGACTTATTCTGTGCATTTACATTTGCTTCCTGCAAAGCACCAACAAACTATTGTAGAGTATATGAGCCGTAGACACCAGCAGAAGAAAAGACCCGGACCTCAAAGGAATATTGTTGCATGAAAATTCAAACTCTGAGTTCAGAAGGTCAGAGTCAATTTGGCCATTTTTAAGTTTAACCCTCTGGGGTCTGAGGATTTTCGGGGCCCTGGAGAAGTTTTGACATGCCCTTTGTGCTTTTTTCAGTTGATCATAAACATACAAACGACAAAAGTGTCATTACACTGTATTCAGCACAAACTAGGCTACAATAATATGTGAGGAACATGTATGTACATGTTTGTGTTTTTGAAGGAATAACGTTTATGCGTGGTTATTGAAAAAACAAAAAACTTAAGTCAATGAAATAAGGCCAAAAAAAATATATTAAATCTGTGTTCACAAGACTTCTGGGTATTGGAGGTTGTAGACTAGAGTTTTTGCTTCAGAATGATGTAAAAATGATGCTGCCAACTTGTTCATATAAATCAATATAGAGATTTAAATTTTCTAAGACACTTTTTGTCAAGAAACAGTATGCGTGGAGGCGTGAATCATCATGAATAATGGGTCATTTACACCTGAGAAGACAAAAGAATCGCATAATGAGTTTTAATGACCTGCATAAATAATGAGCTCTTTCAGTCAGGTAGGCTGTGAAAAAACCCTCTGTGATCATGTCTCAAGCTCATCATGGTGTTTATCAAACATACAGAAAAAACAGCAATACTGTGAAATATTATTACAATTTAAAATAATGGTATTCTATTATATACTTTAAAATATAATGTATTTCTGTGATGCAAAGTGTCTGAACAATTATGTTACCTCTATGGCATTTCATATAGCCTTTTAGCTTAAAAGTATGCACATTTGGAGAAATATTGATGGATTCTCATATGTTTATGTCAATTTTCTATACAGAGGAGTAATATTTATTCAATATTTACTGTCATCACTGTGATCGCTGGATATTGTGTTTTCAATTCATACTTGCAGCCGCTCTGTGCACATTTAGTCCACAAATTAATCTAAAGAAGAACAGGATATTCCAGGAACTAACGGCATGTCTTCCAGAGGTCTCTAACCATGGCTTTAACATACAGATAAACACTTTTCAAGACAATAATACATGATTGAGACGATGTATGCATTTATTGACTGAATTTGTGTCTGAATAGCGCTCCCTCCGTGGGCGTGGCCGCATTAGTGGATAATGAGCTGAATCACGGACTTCTGACTTGTGTCTATTTTCATACAGATTACATAAACAGAGAATATTTGTTTTCGATTTGACTAACACGATTTAAAACCTGACATTTCAACGTTTCTTTAGGCATAACTGTAATTTTTTTGTGATTAGTATTCAATAAGTTACAGTTCATTTTCTGAGAACTATCAGATTGGAGTTCGTTCAGAGGGAGACGAGAGATCACGCATCATGTTTGTTTTCTTTATTTTACAAAAAGCACAATATTTTGTTTTTACTCTGAGTGTACACAAATAAAAGAACATATTCCACAGATTAAAATGGTGAATAACTCTTAATTATGTGTGCAACATTGACAGAGTATTTTGAGTCTCTTTCACACTGGTAAGAAAAAAACCGCGGTGGTATCGCCGGTGTGACCGCCGACCCGAGGGAGTTAAAGATGGCATGAAACAGAAGTTGCAATAGACTTTTCTTCCCTATTGTGACATGTATCCAAGTAAAACAGCTTCTCAAACAAGAAGAAATGTAGGGTGGGACTATATAAAAATATACAACATTGTTCTATTGGTTTTTGGATATTTTAATTAAAAAATCTTGCATATTGTGCCTTTTATTTCATGATGACTTTAAGAGTGTGTCATCAGACTAGTTTCACAAATATTCCTATGATTTGTGGTATTAATAGTGCTCTCTGCTCTGATTTAAACTTCAATAACAAAAATGCAGTTTGAATTGGAAGGTTCAATTCACTTCTGTTCAAAATCTGATTCAAAACTCATATTCATTTGAATTCAAATTTACATTATCATGAATTAAATGACTTTCTAGGTCACCATTATGTTGTTGTTAAATTTAGCTAAGCCAAACAACCTGAGTAGGCTTTTATATTTCATAGACCCTCCATCCAGTCCTTGCCCCACGGTAGATGCATTGGTCTTGGGGCAGGACACAGGTGTGCAGGAACTAAACTGTCTTAGTACATTGGCTGTCATTCCTCCTCCTGGTCATCTGTAATTGTGTAAAGAGCCAACCTAATGTTCCAGCACAGCAGATCACTGTGGAAAAGCTGTTAGCGGCTAATCACACACTCCTGAGTTCGGCATTTTGTGCTTTGCACACTAATTTCATTCAGAGTTTGGTGGCTGACCTGCCAGTTCGCCATTCTGAACAGCAACATAAAGTTATGATTTAATAGATTATGAAACCATTTCATCTGACTGGATTAACAACACACAACATGATGTGCACACGTACTGTTGATATTTGATAAACATATAATACATTTATAAATGTTCAATTTGTATATTAAATAATATTATTTATTAGGGATGTAACAATATTATCAGTATCGTGGTACCGCGATAGCAAAACGTTAAAAGCAAATCTTTAAAAGATCACGTTCTCGATTTGATCACCCATGTTTTAATTCCTAAATGACAACGATTCACCCGTGTATATTAAACCTTGTGACAAAAATAAAATCGCAACATTCAAATCTGCATTCTCGTTGCCGTTGATCTAGAGAGAGTTGTCATATTTAGATATAAACACCTTCACAATCAATCTTGTCAAATACATAGTATCATTTCTGTGTAATAAATATTCCAATTATCACAGATTGTTCATTTTACTTCAAAGTGCATTAACTAATGTTAACAAATACAACTCCTGAGAATGTTAGAAAAAATAATAGATGTTACCTTTGTCAAGGTCCAGCTGGTGCAATTATTGTATTTTATAAAAGGGAGTTGTAGGTAATTTAACTCATCTCACACTATACCTCATACCTCTAAACAACAGTTATGATTAGAGGATAAAGAAAAGAGGACAGGATATGACATGATTAATTTGTACATCATTGTAATGTTCATTCATTGTTTAACACTTATGGCACTTTTTTCCAAGTCTTCATTTGGCTTTTTTGTTTTTATAAATATTGCAATAAATAACGTATCGTGGACTTAATATCGAGGTATTATCGCATCGTGAGATTTTGATATCGTTACATCCCTATTATTTATACATGAGTATATAAAAAATAAGATATTTATGTGTGAATATAAATGTGATGTAAAAAAGGAAACAAAGATAAATCATATCAGAACTTTTGCACTTTTAATATAAAAATTACAATCTATCCACTACCACTGAAAACAAAAATGACATTTCAGGGGGCGTTTACACGACATCGCTTTGAACCAAAAACCTGAAACTTTTTATGCGTTTTAGGCGTTCATTTACACAACAACAACGTTTTGGGGGCCTGAAAACGCAAACTTTTAAAAAAAAGTTTCAAAGTGCAAGTTTTTGAAAACTATACCATTATCATCTCCATGTAAACTACAAAAATGCTAATTTGTGAAAACGGTGATGTCATGCACATGCATATTATAGGCTCAGTGTGAGGCATAGTAGTGTAGTAGTAGAGTAGTGACATCGCCAACTACTGGTCTGTGATGCATAATACAGCGTTTTTTGTCGTGTTCATAGATCTGTTTGAACGGGGATCGTTTTGGAAATGTTGTCGCCTGTACGCAAAAAAAAACGCAAAAGAAAAAATGTTCACTGTTTAGTACATTGCTGTTGTGTAAACGTACCCTCAGAGAGAGGAACAAAAAAACTATTTGGTAGAACTAACTGCATAAGTGTGCACACCCCTAAATTGCATCATTAACAAACAACTACATATTTAAAGAGATAGTTCACCCAAAAAAGAACATTTTGTCATCATTTACTCACCCCCATGTTGTTCCAAACCTGTATGAGTTTCTTCTGTTGAACATAAAAGAATATATTTTAATAGTAACCAGACAGTTAATGGTAGCCGTTGACTTCCATAGTATTTTTTTCCTACTATGGAAGTCTATGGCTACCATCAACTACCTGGTTGCCAACATTCTTCAAAATATCTTCTTTTGTGTTCAACAGACAAAAGAAACTCATACAGGTTTGGAACAACATGGGGGTGAGTAAACGATGACAAAATGTTCATTTTTGGGTGAACTATCCCTTTAATACAACGCATACATTTCTCTTATAGAATTACTTTGATCAAAGCCAAATTGCAAAGCTCAGCCCAGACATCATTTAGTAGAATGAGATGAAAGCCATTAAACTGGTATCAATTCTTCACTTCTGAGAGTCTGACACCAAATGCCACAAAACAGAGATCAACTAGGGGACTGATGCAATATGAAAACAT
This sequence comes from Anabarilius grahami, assembly GCA_003731715.1. Lineage (NCBI taxonomy): Eukaryota > Metazoa > Chordata > Actinopteri > Cypriniformes > Xenocyprididae > Anabarilius > Anabarilius grahami. The sequence goes on from RJVU01026577.1 coordinate 4,831,092, forward strand.
TCCTCTATCACCAGACTTAAATGGCCTTATTCCCCGGAGACAACTGTGATTCTTTGAAAGCAGTCTCTAAAAGTCAGTAAAAAATGGCCTTCATATTGGTGGTGCAGTGCTGTCATCTTTCATGACAATTCCAGCCTGGCACTGATGGAGTTGCATGCAGAATGAGGTTGGAGCCACAGGACAACACGCTCACCTTGGACAGGATGCAATCTGTGTGAATTATTGAATTATTGTCAGTAATAAAGGGTTTCAACACTACATGCATTTCAGCTTGACCAAAATCTCCTTACAAAAAAATAAGACGGGCTGGGCTGGGCGATCAGCCAAAGTATCTAAAATCACACTAAAATCAAGTGAATCATCTCATGAAATGTATTCCAGTTGATTACAATAATTATTGAAAAATCTGTCAAGTAGGGGCACATTCTTTCACTGAAAGATCTGTCTTTTCTTTTAAAAAATGAGTACCTGCACAAAATCTCCTTTTTAAGTAATTAAACCCATTAGTTACACTAAGACTTCATTAAAGTGTTCAGATACATTTAAAAGCAATAAATCAGGATAAAATCTATGTACAGAGCAAACTGTGAATAGTTTCTTTTCATTTCAAGAGAAAAACTTTTGGTTTCTTAGATTAAAACTGGATATCTTGGATTCACTTCAAATTAGATGTCTATATCTTTCTCTGACTTAACAAATGGAACCAGGAACACAAGACTAAAGGCCTCAACTCGTGAGACAGAAGCGGCCATCCTTCATGCCTATCACCAGTACATACATTTAACCTCCAGCACCAATATTCTACCCAGAGCATCACTTCGACCTTGTGTTGATGAAGGAAATCCTCTCTGCCGCCTGTGCTGAGAACTGTACACAGTGTTACGGTAATTGCCCAACCGACTAGATCAATGTTTGTACCTGGGCAAGGTTTTTTTCTTTTTCTTTTTTTCCTTGGTGTGCTTTCAAACTTCAAGCTGTAATGAGATTTTTCAGTTGACTTAGATGTAGTATGCAGTTATGTAGTATGTATATACACCAAGGTTATTATAGTTTTGCATTTTTCATTAGTTTTTATTTTTATTTCGTTTTGACTTTTTGTTTTCAAATTCAGTTTAGTTTTAATTCGTTTTTAAAGTGGGTTTGCTAGTTTAGTTTAGTTTTTATTTTTTGAAAATGCTTAGTTTTAGTTTAGTTTTTATTAGTTTTAGTGTTAGTTTTAGTCTTTTTTTGTAATTTGGGTTATTTGTCAGGGACAAGATTCAAAAAGGTCAGAAAAAGTATTGTGTAATAATAACTCAACAAAAACTTCATACAATTTTAGAAAATATTCATTCAAAAATAAAACCAGTACATAAAATGTACATATGGGCACAACTATGTAAAGAGTCTCAACACTCCGCAGTAAGTGCAAAATGTGTAAGTGACGTGTGCCAGTAAAAATCCTAAACAGCCAACAGACTAAAGAAGACATACATGAACCGCATGTATTCAACCCATTTTTGAGCCACAACAAGACATTTCTGTCAGATTGTCAGGGAGCTCAATCTGAGAAAAGAACATGACAAATAACAAATAAAAAAAAACTTTAAATACAGCTTTTCAATTGTTTTAGTGTGTGTGTGACACCTTCACAAAATATACACATTTAACACCCTATACAAAATTCACCCCCCATTGAAATTCCTTTACCTCTAACAAAATCCACACGCCGTACCAAAAATCTACACATCTTCTATACAGAATTCACACCCTATACAAATACCACAGCTGTACAATTTTCACACCCTATTCTAAATTTAACCTATACAATAGCCTACTCATCTGGATTGAAGCAGCAAACATTCAGTGTAAGAGTAAACAAATGACATAACATTATTTAATATTTGAATCACAGCTTATATAGTGTTTTGACATCGACAACCCAAGTGCATTTTACCTCAAACTTGCGACTAGTTAACTTTCTAAAGTAGCAATCGCTTCTCGGGTCGACATTAACACACTGACAAAATTATATTCAGAATTAAAAACATTTTTATACCACTTTTTAATGTGTGATTGTGTAAAGGTGTTCACGAGATATCAACCTTTCGCGAACTTGCTTTCAACGTTCTCATGGAGACGCGGTGTGCACGGAGGGGAGGGGCTGTGTGTGTGCGCGTGCCCGTGTATGTGAGAGACGCAGGAAAAGGAAATGCAGCTGAACGTTATTTGCACTATGAAAGACATTGACAAAGACGAAAACTAAGGACATTTAATCTCTAATTTTATTTTATTTTAGTTAGTTTTGCCAAACACACATTACAGTTTTGGTTAGTTATCGTTTTTTTGTCATGCCTCATTTTTTTTTTTTTTTCAGTAAACGACAATGTTTTTTCCCACCTAGTTTTAGTTTTTTCGTTCGTTTTCGTTAACGATTATAACCTTGATATACACATATATATACAGTTCAGTACTCCTGTACTGTATTAGCAGCGGCTTTATGTGTGCGTGTTTCAGGTGTGTGCGCTCTGAAACAGTCTCTCAGACAGTACATGCACCGCTTGAACAGTTTAAAATCACTTGTTTTTAAACTGCAAGGCTTAAAAACGCATTCAAATGATTAGCTTTCTTGATGGCACATCACGGCAATGTCATAAATGTAACCCTGATAGAGACGATAGTCCAAAATCTCTCAGTTGACAAATTTCTGCCAGTTAATTGTGTCTACCGGTATATCGCCTATCCCCCATATATAAAAATTATGCTTGTTTTTGGCCTTTTTATGCCTTTACTGAAAAGGACAGTAGACAGGAAAGCATGGGATGGAGAGTGGGGAATGGGATTGGCAAAGGACATCGAGCCGGAAATCTAACTTGGGTCGTCAGATGTGCACAGTTGCACTATATGTTGGAGTGCTGCCCACGAGACTATAGTCTTTCATGTACACTATTGAACTATTCCTTTTTAAATTTATGAATGTGATTGCATTTATATTAAAAAAGATGAGCACAAGTATGCTTCTTAAGTAAAACATTTCACAAAAGAAAGTTTGTTGGGTTTTAAAATTTAATAGGCATACTGTTAAACCCATGTTGTGGACATAGCAGTGCACATACATGAGTGCAGACAAGTGTACAAATTACAAGATTTTTGCTCCAGACAAATTCATGAGCAACATAAACAAACTGTTGTCTCTCATAAATATGCAAGCAAATGTTGACAGGGCTCCTCCAGAAATGAGCAGCTGGCCATTGGAATTAGTGTCAGAAATAAACTTTTTACCAATTTTCATGGCCATTTTAACATTTATGAATGTGTATTTTGTAGTATATGAACTCACACTGTGTGACATTTTTATTTCAAACACTTTAAATATCATCAAATAAATTCTCAAAATGAATGTTTGATTACACAAATATTTTTAATTGTGTTGGCTCTGCATTAATCAGTGATGGATTCAAAACCAATCTAATGTGACAGATGCTTGGTATCTGCAGAAGCACTCAACTTGAATTCATACAGAAAACAATATTTAAAAAAAAAAAGAAGAAATAACCAGAATGAGCACCAATTTGTTCACATTCTGGGGCTTTATTCACAGTAAAATGTTTAGCTGTGATAAAAGCTTTGGCATCATTTGGTTGGATATTTAGAATTTAAGGCAATAAAGTAAATTTTTAAGTATCCAATCATTTTTTGTGTCCAAGTACACTGCCGTTCAAAAGTTTGGGGTTGGTAAAATGTCATGTTTTTGAACCAAGCTTTTTTTCAGGATTCTTTGATGAATAGAAAGTGCAAAAGAACAGTGTTTATTAGATGTCTTTACTGTCATTTTTGGCCAATTTAAAAATCATTAATTTCTTTCTTTTAAAAGAAAATTAAAAATCCTACAGACACCAAACTTTTGAATGTTAGTATATGTTTCTAAACGAGTAATGCTGTTTTCTGTTATTCTTCATTTTAAACATGAGCCCTGGCATTTGTAGCCAGTATTTCCCATATACGTTTCCCCACTGGAACATAGATTGCCTCAATATTAAATCAATAGCACCAGAGAGCCTGGGTATTATATGTGGCCTACAGGATAAAGCCAGCAATTCTGCATGAGGCAGCACCTTGCCTTCAGTCTCTGCTTAGCTCAAACACAAATCTCAGATTTACACACCCATGCAGACTTCCAAAATGACAGCTGCATACTCAGGGAGCGAACACTCCGACGGTCTGCTTTTGCCCGCAACCCATCGTTTGACGAATGAGCCAAGACTGCAGCCTCACCTTTCATTTCATAGCCATTACATTTCACCAGACTCACTCGCAAACTCAGAGAATGACATACGGAGGGGTTGGACAAGCGTGCTGACCTTCCTGCACGTACGGCATTTGCTTTCGCATTCTTTGAACCCTTTCCTCTCCATCAAATCTAATCAGACGCTTTCCAAACCGAAGGAGCGTTCAGTTGCATCTCTGGGGCTGGTGCGCTTGAGCAAAGGAGAACACAGGCACTGGAGGCTTCATCGCTAATGGGACGAGATAAACATGATCGTGGTGAAAAACATACAAGCCTGGTGGGTCTTAACATGAGCCCGAGGCTAAAAGGTATTTCAAAGGCACATCAAAGTCTTCTCCCGGGGATCGCTCCCGCAAACACCCCGAAGTCAAACTACGACACAATCGCAATTTCGGCATCCCCTGAAACAAGTCACATAACAGCACGAAATGCAAAAGGATCTGACATTCTGATTGCACATATAATATAATATAATTCGACCACTTCTGATTCCTTCGAGGGCGGGTAAATGAATAGGCTTTTTCAGATCTTTCGATATAATGATAAAATAAAAAACACTGCGCTTGGTATGTTTTTTAGCTTCAGCTGATAAAGTTTAAATCTTGTGTGGTTAGCATGATTCCCATCATATTTGGAGAGTAGGTGGTCTTTTGTGGCTGTTTGAACACATTCGACCACATGAGCATTTACACTACAAAAGCAATCTGGTCGAATACGTTTTTGACTACCTCTGTAAGTGGTTGAAAGTGGACAAGCTCAAAACGTTTCAAACCCCATTTACACCTGTATTAAGCATCGTCCAATTGTGATCCCATCGAGCAAAACGCATCTGAATACCAGATGAAAACAGGGCCTAAAAAGTTAACAAATTACAATGTTAGGTTCATAACACCCAGACTGTAATGAATATATGTGAAAATTATTGCACTATAAATGTCAAAATACTGTAACGACTGAGACAAATCAGACACAATTATTTGTTATAGTTAACCAATAATTGTTTAAAGCACTCTGGGGCCTGTCCCCCATCCCCCGAGAAGTTCTTAGTTACAAGTTTTAATGCGCTAAAGAATGTGGTACTTCATCACCATAATATTTCCCCTTTGAGTTAATTCGCTACAATACATTTAAAATACACATATTTTATGTTTATCCCATGCTAGTCAATAAATTACTATCTTACTTCTTTCTCTATACATTATTATCTTGACTACTAGACACTAGAAACAGGTTTGTTCACAACATCAGACTACAGGTAAACACACAGCAAGCAAGAGAAACAAGTTAAGACCCGCATGTAGGACGCCCACGCGTTGTGGTCCCCGGCTGGATACCTGGCTAATCCCGCCAGTAATACGTGTTTGTCTCAAAGATTACACAGGTCTGACTGCAGACGGTCAATACAGTAAAACTACAAACGGCTCATTAAATCATTAGGTAAGACTTCAGTATAGGGAACATGTATTCACTATATACTACAACTTTTGCTACAATTAACTCTTAATTTACTGCTTATTAATAGTTAGTAAGGTAGTTTTTGAAGCATTTAAATTTAGATAATGGGTAGGATTAGGATTAAGGGATGTAGGGATTAGGATTAAGGGATGTAGAAGAAGGTCATGCAGAATAAGGCATTATTATTATTATAATATGTGCTTTATAAGTACTAAAAAGCAACCAATATACTGGTAATATGCAAGCTAATAAGCAACTAGTTAAAAGTGAGAATTGAACCCTAAAATTAAGTGTTACCAATCATTATGGTTCCTTTGATAGCTCCGCATGGAAATCCAACAGCAAATAACATGTTGTCAGGGCAAGTAAAAATACGAACTACATACTCGCATACTCAACATGGCCAGCAGAAATAAAAAATATCCTTATTGTTTAGTGCTGCATGTCCTATGCATGAATAGAGATGAATAGAGAATAGAGAAAGGCTGGGTTATTTTTCCAGGACGGTCTCATGTGCTCACATTGTGGGATGTTCGTACAATACTAAAGACAACTACAACATCCTGAAAGAATCTGAACTAAACCTATCATCATTGCGGACATAGAGAATGCAAACAGCTGTGCATGTTTGATTTAATACATACACACAAACACACCCTCACACAGGTGCACACACAAACCTACACAGAAACACCTGTTTAAGGGCACAGTCTGCTTTTTTATTCTCAATGTGAATATTAAAATACCATCTCTGATCTCTTGCCTACACAAACCTTTCATTTCAATAATGCTCGCCTGCAGGTTGACTTTTGAGAAATACCTCAGCTTTGCCCTTTGGCTCCCGAACGCCTTAAAAAGTGCACAGGTCAATATGAGGCCCTGTGTATATTTTCTTTTAATCAGGACTTGAAATGTTGTGCCACGTACAATAAACAATTTCAATCACCCACAACACTGAGCCCATTCAGAAGATTAGATTATGATTGGTTGGTCCCTGAGCTGGGCTTGTTGACAGAAATGTGGTCCCTTGCAATAACTCACAGTCATGGGGGAAACAATCTGTCTAAGGAGGGGTCTGAGTTACACCTGCAATATGCTCCGGCTCTCAGCCGGCCATGACAAATATGAAACGCGGCTATCCCTTCTCTGCAGAGCCTGAGCCCTAGAGTAAATATGAGACAAACAAACCAAATCCACTTGTTTTATCTGCTGAAAGAAAGAATACAAGGGTACCAGAGACACAGTCAGTAGATCAGCGGAGCAAGTCCCTGCATGTTACGTGGCGACAGGACATGAAAACACCTTGGTTACGGCTCAACTATTTCAACAGCTGAAAAGAAACAATGCTATGGTAAAGCGTTTGTACTCAGGGCTGGTAGACTTATTTTTAATCTCACAATAAGCTGTATTAATTTACAAAAAAGTACCATAGAATATTATCATGGCTTTTTTGGGCATGTTCTTATAGCAATGGATGGATGGATGGATGGATGGGCAATTGCAACTTTATTTCTTACAGTGTGTTTTTATTTCTCATTATTTCACTTTAAATTTGACAGTGAGCCCTTATGTCTCACAGTGTGACTCCTAGTATGTTTTAAAATTAGACTATTTCTTCTTTTAAACTACCTAAATCTCAGTTAGTGTTTTATTCTTTACTCTGAGGAGGAAACAGGCTTCCATAAAATTGTTGTTTATTTTATTCCTGTACTTGTACTAGCAAAGTCTAAACCACTTGCTGCAGTGAAGTTTTTGACTGGCAGGTGAGTAGGCAGTACTTTACTGCTGTCTGGGACGTTTATGCTACAGAAAATATACATTATGCTACAAATCACATCTGAATGTTGTTTGACTGATCGGATCACAAAACATTTGAACACAGCACTCTACTCTTGTGAACAGATCAACCTAGACCCACAACTGTGTCAAAGTACCATTGTATTACTGTAACATCATATATAATCATGGTACAACCACAATACTGTATTATAATCAGTGTTGGGTGTAACGCATTACTAAGTAACTAAATAAGTGTAATTAAATTACTTATCCACTGAAAAAGTAAAGTAAGGGATTACTGTTCATTTTTAGCTCATTTAATTAGTTACTTATAATGTACTTGCGTCACATAGTGTAGTTCAACAGTTCTGTATAAATCAATATTGAATTTAAAATCTAAATTTGTCGTCCAAAGGTAAAAGTGAATGCAACCTCTTTAAAATCGTTATGTAGTGCAGTGAGTGAGTGGGCGTGAGTTGGCTGCGTAGTCGCTGTCTGAGGATGTCGGCAGAAGCGAGTGACTGTTTCGCAGAATGGAAATATTCCAATTACTTCACTTTTTCGACACAGGTAGGCAAGAACATAACAGTAAAATGTAAGCTATGTCCTTGGGAGAAAAAACTGTGCACTTCAGTCAGTCGATCAAAGCGCACACTCTTGCCTCTCGCGAGTGTCAGATTTTTGCGGTTTATTACACATAAACGTTCAAATACACAAACACAGTTATGTCATAATGCCCGTCTTGGAGTATATTCGCGTTGGTTATGTGAATGTGAACAGCATATTGTCTCCGTCCATTATCAAACAACAAAAGAAAAGCTTAAATAAGGATTAATATATATATTATTTATACAGTTATGACTATGCAGATTTATTTTATATGTGATTATTCAATTTCTGTGGTATTTTTACTTACTACTATTAGACCTACCTGAAAAAAATATAGGCCTATAGCATTGTTTTATTTGTATCTTTAAATATTTTTACCATGGTTGTGCACTTTTGGTGGTATCGGTACTGACTACTAGATTTTTGGTATCGAGACATCCTTATTTGTTACAAAAAAATTAAGTATTATAGTATATTATAGTGTTTTAATAAAGCTACAATTTTTTAAAAACCTATAAAAGGCTAAACTATTCCATGTTTTACTTTTTCTTGGTTTTTTGAAGCTTTGATTGTGTTAATAGTGTGCAATATAATATGTGTTCATGTTTCGCGTGTAAAAAACACAGTATTTTTCAGATAATTTACTTATCTGTATACCGCTGTTTCCACTGTCATAAAAACGGGCTGATGACTTCCTTGTTCTATGAAGTCCCTCCTTCAGAAATACGTAACGAGTTCTGATTGTGCCAGCGGTTCCTGTGTTGTGATTCGCCAGCAGCTTACACACTCTACAAACGCAACTCTTGCTCTTCTCCGTGGGAGCGCAACAAGACCACGCCCCCTTTTTTTGTGTATTCCTGTGGGCGGAGGTTAGTCAAAAAACTGTTTTAGTGACGTCATTAAAGAAGGAAGTAGAGGGATGTAGTCCAAACTGGCCGTTCGATGTAGGCGACTTCTGTTAAATAAAGTATCTCGCTTGGCATTGAACTTAGAGCTTTAAAATTTTACAGATTTTATTTATACTCTAACAACAACAACAAGTTTGAAACATGGGATCACGAAGAACGGGACCTTTAAGTTATTAAAAGAGTTTCCTTTCTATTGTCTATCAGGTCAAGGTTTATAGGGATTTTAAGAAGTAATATTATTAAGAATTAGTAACGAGTTGAATTACTTATTGAGTAATTAAATTACTTTTCAGACAGAGTAATTAGAAAAGTAATTTAAATACAATATTGATGTAATTAGTAATTAGTAATTTGTTGGGTTTGAAGTAACCCAACCCTAATTATAATGTTGGTAACACTATATAATAACTCACGCTATGAAGCATTAGTTAAGCATTAGTAAATAGTCAATTCATCACTTATAAAGCATTAATAGACATTTGTAAGCAGTTTATAAATACAGCTATAAATGCTTTATTATTGATTTATAAACATATATATGTGTTTAATAATTGTATTTTCATACTTTATTAATAATCAATATATCATTTCTAAATTATGTATTACATTATTTACAAACCAGTTATTTAGGAGTTGTCAGGGGTTCATAAGATCATTTAGGAAGTGTAAGTAAATGATTAATAATTTAATTTATACATATTATTAAGACATGTAGTAATAGTTACATAGTGTGTTAATAAATGCTTTATTAACACATATTCCTACTGTAATTCATGATTAATTGAGGAAGTTATAAAACATTTAGAAGTGGTCAGTTAACTATTTTTGTGAGCTCATCTAAAGTGAGGACTATTTATGCTTTGTAAAGCTTTTATAAATGAGATTTAAAGGTTCAGTGATCTACACTGCTGTTCTCTAATGTTTTCAAGTTAGTACTGAGGTAGTTTTGACACTAGGAATATGTGTTAATAAAGCATTTATTGACACACTAAGTAACTAATACTATATGTCTAAATAATAAGATGCATAAATGTACATTTAAATATTTTATTAATAATTTACTTACACTTCCTAAATGATCTTATATGAACCACTGACAACTCCTAAATAACTGGTTTGTGAATAATGTAATACATAATTTAGAAATGGTAAATTGATCATTAATAAAGTATGAAAATAAATACAGCAGTTTATAAATACAGCAATTATAGCTGTATTTATAAACTGTTTATTAAAGCCATGGTTAGCGATCTCTAGAAGACATGCCGTTAGTTCCTGGTTCCTCTTCTTCTTTAGAATAATTTGTGGCCTAAAGGTGTACAGAGCGCCCTCCGGCTGCAAGTATGAATTAAAAACACCATTCCTGAAATGTCCTCTTCTTCTTTAGAATAATTTGTGGACTAAAGGTGTGCAGAGCGCCCTCCGGCTGCAAGTATGAATTGAAAACACCAGCGCTCATAGTAATGACAATGAATATTAAATAAATATAACTCCACTGTATAGAAAATTGACAAACATATGGGAATCCAATATTTCTCCAAATGTGCATGCTTTTAAACTAAAAGCCTATATTCAGACTCTTTGCATCACAGAAATACATTATATTTTAAAGTATAATATAAAACCATTACTTTATATTGTAATAATATTTTTCTGTATGTTTCATATACCATGATGAGCTTGAGACATCACAGAAGGTTTTTTTCACAGCCTACCTGACTGAAATGCCTCATTAATATGCAAGTCATTTCAGCTCATTACTATGCAATTCTTTTGTCTTCTCAGGTGAGAATGATCCATTATTCATCATTATTCATGATGATTCACGCCTCCACGCATACGGTGTTTCTTGGCAAAAAGTGTCTTACAAAAACTAAATCAATATATTGTTATAAATGAAAGAGTAGTCAGCATAATTTTTACATAATTCTGAAGCAAAAACTCTAGTCTACAACCTCTAATACCCAGAGGTCTTATGAACACAGATTTAATATACTTTTTTTGGCCTTATTTCAGTGACTTAAGTTTTTTGTTTTTTCAATAACCACGCATAAATGTTATTCCTTCAAAAACACAAACATGTACATACATGTTCCTCACATATTATGGTAGCCTAGTTTGTGCTGAATACAGTGTAATGACACTTGTGTCATTAATATGTTTATGAACAACTGAAAAAAGCACAAATGTCAGGGCATGTCAAAACTTCTCCAGGCCACAAATCAGCCTCAGACCCCAGAGGGTTAATGTCTATTAATGCTTTATAAATGATGAATTGACTATTTACAAGTGCTTAACTAATGCTTAACTAATGCTTCATAGCGTGAGTTATTCTTGTGTTACCATAACGTTTAACTGCTTTGTGCAAGAGGCTTCTGTTTTGTGTAGATAAGTACATACAACTGAAGAGAGATGTAGGGAGAGAAAGGCAAGTGCAAAATATTGTAATAAGAGAGTAAAAAATTTTAATTACTCCTGTTCTGAACAAATGCAGCCAGCAGAATTAGCAAAAATAATCTACTCTAAAGTGAACTAGAGATCTGCTATCTGACCCCAATCCAATGTGTCTTGAAAAACCTAGGGGTTTTGGGTTGGGTTCAAGAAAATTATTAATGAGCTTCAAGTTTGATTTGGGTTTTTAACAAAAAAATATAATAATAACATAAAAAATAATAATAACATAAAATGAAAACAGAAAAAATAGTAAAGGAGAACTTATTAAGGTCCCAAACAATGTCATGTTGACATGTTAAAAACGAAAGGAATCTGTTGGTCTGGTGACAAAATATCAGCAGCATTTTCCCATTATTTTCAAGACTGTCCCGTATACTGAGCAACCCAAGTAGTAGCAGCAGTGGAGGAACTTCAGTACAGTTAGACTAACTTTTTATCAGAATAGGACAGTCACAGTGCTGAAACCATTTACATTTCATATTTTATTCATGTAACTGATGCTTTTATCCAAAGCGACTTAACTGAAACTATCAGCTGTGGATTCAGTTCTCTTACTTCCCCACTCACATTGATAAGATGCTTGTGTAAATAGTTCTGCAAACTCTATTATGAAGAAGTTCGGGATCCAAGAGAAATACAACACTGTTTATGTAACGTAGATCTGCTGGTCATTCAGCACATGTTCGGTCTTCAAAATTCGAAATACCAGCATGGTTGGGTCGGGTCAAATGGTCTCGGATACCCACAAAAAGCACATTCAAATCCGGATATACTGTAAGTCATATGGCAGCACTAATACCTGTATATTAGATTGATCCAATGATAAACAGCCTGTATGAATCCAAGCATAGATTCTTTTGACGTAGAAAATTGCATCTTATTATTCCACCCAGCTAAAAGAATGATTGGGACCGGCAAACTGCCAGGTATTAAACATGACCTGCGATTCCTGCTGCCCGTGATGCAAGACCTGGCAAAATAATAGCATGAATATTTCTTTGCCGAAAGTCCAAATAAGCTGTTATGAATATGTTGGAAAAGTAATTTGCCTTGATCATAGACATCCTCTGCCATAATCTTCCTTTAGACGGGAAGAGAAAAGAAGAACTGGATTAGTCATACTCTCGCCATTTAAAAACTGATTACTTGATTGATTCGCGCTACGGACCCCAGTCACGTATTTCATTCTATGACAGAGGTGAGAAATGACAAAAGTACTCTGTAATTATCCTGAGCTGTTTCCATGCCAGCAAGATATTTAAACACCTACCAGCCCGATTGAACATGCACAGTGCACATACATCATTAAACTACATGTAATAACTCCTATCATCTCTACCTTTGTTGCAATCTCATATTGTGCGGCAGCTATTGAAAATTGACGGAAATCATCTGCCGCTGTCACTCAAATTCTTTATAACCTTTTAAGACCATTGTAATACAATGGGGGAAATAATGATGTGAATGAATTCTGCGAAAGGAGATTTCTTTAGGTTCAGCATGGTCTTGACCAAAATACTGTCTCCCATATTCATGTCCATGACTAAATGGTTTTCAAATGCATGCACAAAAGAAATTAAATTAATACAAGTTACTAATTAATAAAAGTATTCTGGTAACACTTATGAGGAACAATTCTCACTTTTAACTAGTTGCTTACTAGCTTGCATATTGGATGTTTATTAATACTTACAGTGGCATGAAAAAGTTTGTGAACCCCTTGCATTTTTGCATATTTGAACCCTTTCCAGCAGTGACTGAATGATTTTGAGATCCATCTTTTCACACTGAAGACAATTGAGGGACTCAAACACAACTATTAAAAAAGGTTCAAATACTCACTGATGCTCCAGAAGGAAACACGATGCATTAAGAGCCGAGGGGTGAAAACTTTTGAATTCAAAAATCAAGGTAAATTGTACTTAATTTTTCTGCCGGGAAACATGCAAGTATCTTCTGTTGCTTCCGAAGGGAATTACTAAATGAAATAATGAAATGATATTTAAACAAAATAAGAAATATTGTGACATCTTCATCCTGTTCAAAAGTTTTCACACCCCGACTCTTAATGCGTCGTGTTTTATTGTGGAGCATCAGTGAATGTTTGAACCTTTTTTAATAGTTGAGTTTGAGTCCCTCAGTTGTCCTCAGTATGAAAACACGAATCTCAAAATCATTCAGTCACTGCTGGAAAGGGTTCAAATATGCAAAAATGCTTAAACTGATGAATCTGCAGGACCTGGAGGATTTTTCTGAAGAACAGAGCTCATTTTTACTGCTCAGGACAGACAAGAGACTAATGAAGAACCATCACAGAACAAAAAAACAGTCGTGGATCATCCAGGTAACCACACACAGTATTAAGAATTAATGGTTCACATACTTTTGAATGGAGTTATTTTAATAAATTCAGCTATTGTTTTGTCTTGTGAACTAAATGCAAACATCTTTTATGTCAAATATCTTACTCAGGACAGTACTAAACAAAAAATAACATGCATTTTTTATTATCCCTCTTATTTTATTAAAATAATTCTAATTTTCACAGATTCTGCAAGGGGTTCACATACTTTTTCATGCCACTGTATACTAATAAAGCACATATTAAAGGATTAGTTCACTTTAAAATGAAAATTACCCCATGATTTACTCATCCTCGTAAGCTTATATGACTTTCCTCATTCAGACGAATACAATCAGAGTTACATTAATAATCACCCTGATGCTCCGAAGCTTTATAACACCTGTTTGAAGCTCAAAAAAAGTGCATCCATCCATCCATCATAAACGTACTCCACACGGCTCCCGGGGGGTTAATAAAGGTCTTCTGAAGTAAAGCGATGCATTTGTGTAAGAAAAATATCCATATTTAACACATTATAAAGTAAAATAACTAGCTTCTGCCAGACCGGCTTCCGTATTCAAGTTATGAAGAAAGTGTAACGCCTCTCGCAGCTCAAAATGCTTACACTACATCCTACGCCTTCCCTATTCAACTTACGAAACAAGCGTAACTGCGTAACTGTCAGTTAAACATTTTTCGTAAATTGAATACGGAAGGCAGAGGGTGATTATTAATATAACTCTAATTGTATTTGTCTGAAAGAACAAAGTGATATAGGATTTCTTGAGGGTGAGTAAATCATGGAGCAATTTTCATTTTAAAGTAAACTAATCCTTTAATGCCTTATTCTGCATGACCATATTCTACATCCCAAAATCCTACCCCAAACCTAAACTTAAATGCTACAACTAGGGGTGTAACGATACACAAAACTCACGGTTCGGTACGTACCTCAGTTTTGAAGTCAAGATTCGGGACAGTTTTCGGTACAGCAGTTGGGGAGAAAACTAAACATAAAATTGCTTTTTTATTATTATTATTAAACAGAGGTTTACTGAACAAATTGTGTTTTTGTCTTTAAATATATTAAATTAAATTATAACTAAACGTTTCTTAAGGATAAAAAAAATGATCTCTGCTAATGCTATAAACTATGTAGGGAGCCCTTACTTGAAAGAAGCCCAAACTATTAGCCTAAACTCAATTGCTTTTTATTTTTAGATAAAATAATCAACACTCAAATAACAAATTGTATGCAAACCTGTAAGCTGTACCTAAGGCAGTTTTTGCATTAACCTCTAAATGTTTTTACTCCAATACGTTGTTGAAATATAATCATTTCTACACAGTGGCTGTCATTTTCACAACAGATTTATTTAAACATACATTAAATAGCCTAATCAGGATATCACTAAAAGGTTAAGTAAAATATAATGAATATAAGTGAAAGAGTTCATTTCTCTAGCGAACTACCAAACTTTGGACACTGAATGGCTTTTCTGAGGTAAATGCAACATGACATGTTGTTTACAAGCTTTCACTGATGTCTTTCCGCCGTTGAAACACTGATTGAGCGATTACATGATATATGACCGTTTCAGTAAGTTGTACTGTATCTTTAAACATACCGTCAGATGTTCTTTCATGTTTATTCTGTAACTAGTATTAAAGAGGAAGAGATGATCGCATTCACTTGCGCTTCAGTACAAATACGTGTACCGTTACACCCCTATAAGGCTACAACTACCTTATTAACTATTAATAAGCAGTAAATTAAGAGTTTATTGAAGCAAAAGTCGTACTTAATAGTGAATATATGTTCCCATACCAAAGCATTACCAGTATTCTTTATTTAAGCGACTCCATACTTCAAAAGTATGGATTCCCTTTACACCCTTCAGCGAGGAAAGATTGCAGTTCTCTCAGATTTAACAGTCTGTACTTACACACACTGATTATATATATTAATTCAGGATGGCATGCTGTTTCTATGGCAATGATTCACTTGACATGAGGTCCCAACAAACTTCTCTAATTTACATTCTAAACTAGCAACTATTTATAAGGAATAAAGACCTACGGAACTGCCCAATAAAACTTTACTTGTTAAGTAAATTATTTAAAAGCACAATTTCAATAAAAATGTATTAAATTTTTAATATGTTAAATAGGCAGCCTAAGTATATTTCTTAAAAAAATATAGACCAAGAAGAATTCAATACAATGATATGCTCTTTTCTTATTTCCTTAAAAGCAGCCCAGTCATCCTGCTTCTGACAGGACAACGTTGCCAAGACACTTCAAAAAAACTTTGAAAGGGTCGTAACTCTTGACTCATCTTAGTGAAGGTGTCCGGTTGAATAAGATCAGAGAGATGTTTTAATCTCCTGCTGAAAATGAGTGCTTCTCTATGTCAGGCGGGCTCAGGAAGCCACCTGTGTGACGGATGATCTGAGCTGTCACCTCCCTGTGGATGATATTAGGGGACAGCAGCCTGCCAGACACACAGCTGCTGCTTAGCCTCTACATAGGCCTGTCTACCTGGAACAGCTCTCTCTCTCTCTGTGGGACCCGTGGCATAGAGGAATGTGAGTACAATGTTTTGGCGCATGGCGATTTGGACTGGCGCTGTGAAATGAGCAGATGAATAAACTGCAAAAGGCCCTCATCGACAGCCTTGGGAAAATGATAATACATGCAATGGACCGGAGTGTGAGAGGAAAGAGAGGTGATGATAATGAGAGTTTCACAAATCACAAACAAGCATTATGTCTCTAAACCTGTGTCACGATGAAATGCTTAACAGAATAAGTCTGTTTGTTCATACACTATACAGGCTATAAATATATTTTAATAATATAATCATTTATAATAAGTAGAATATTGTTCTAAATCAATTTTTCTTTTTTTTATTATTAACATGTATTTATTTAATCTAAGTTACATTACTGTTCAAACGTTTGGGGTTACATTTTCTTTAAGAAATCAAAACTTTTATTCAACAAGGATGCATTAAATTAATCAAAAGTGGCATTTATAATGATACATAAGATTTCATTTTCAAATAAATGCTGTACTTTTGAACTTTCTATTAACAAAAAATGAAAAAAATGTATCACAGTTTCCACAGAAATATTAAGAAGCACAACTGATTTCAACAATGATAAAAAAAAATAAAAAAATAAATAAAAATCATTATATTAGTGATTTCTGAAGGATCATATGATACTGAAGACTGGAGTAATGATGCTGAAAATTCAGCTTTACATCACAGGAATAATTACAGTACATTTAAAAATCTATAAAATACAAAACAAATTGTACTAATATTTCACAATATTGTGTTTTTACTGTATTTTTGATCAGATAACTGCAGCTTTGATGAGCATAAGATATTTATTTCAAAAACATAGAAAAATCAAACTTTAAACTTTTGAACAGTAGTGTGTGTGAGTAAAATAATCTGAATTTATTGTAAATAAATTCAATAAATCTTGAAATAAATAACTGAAATATTAATATAATTTTTTTTAAAACTGCTTACAGTAACTGACATTTAAAAACAAGATACCAGTAGCTTTACAGGTTGTTCAGAATTCGGGCTTGTCAAAAATAATGATTTCTTGATTTTAATTGATTCAATATATGAGCCGATATAGACCAAGAATCAATCTTTTAGTCTATGCTGTTTTCAGTTGATATATGAACAAAGCTTTGTAGCGTTGCTTTCCATCTAATAAATCTCAATAAGCTTTGTGTATCTGATGTAAACAAAGTATCAGCTTACAAATTTTGTGATTTTTATTATGAAATTTAAACAGTAAATGCAGTAAACTATAAATCTGATACTCTTTAATGTGGCGTGAAAGATCGCTGTAGCGCCTCAGTTCAAAGTGCACATGAACAGATGTCACATAACGTTACATTTACCTCAGAAAAGCCATTTAAAGGTAGGGTAAGCCATATTTCAAAAACGCTGTTGGACATTGTTGATATTTGAAATCAACCCAAACAAACTCACCCCTCTCTTCATTGCTCCACCTCCAAAACTCACCCTCCAATCCTAACCACCCTGCTCCAAGTCAGTCTTGAACCCCATCCCGTCCGCTCCTGGCAGGCGAGGCGAGTGCACTAACAATGGCGCTAAACACTGCATTCTCTAGCGTGTGTCAGTGTGCAGTGGTTTACCTGCACAACTCTCACTATCTGGCCACTGTTACACACGCAGTGTGAGAGTGGATGTCTGTTTATCACGGCTGACGCGCAACAAAATAATGCTTCACAAAAAATAAAGCACAGATGATGAACGAACGACAAGGAAGCACAAAAAAATGAACGTACAGTACACAAGAGTAAATACAAACAAGAGTTCGTTTTCAGTCGCCAACAGCACAGCAGCCCTAGACAATCAATGACACTCAAACCCAGTGTTACTCACGTGTGAAGTGGAATCAAAGCATCCTTCGCGTCTGTTTTCAGGCCTTCCCGCTTAGCTCTCTCCAGCACTGGAAAGCTTTTCCAATATTAACGCGGGACCTAAAGCACTTGCCCAGTCATAAACCTTCATTCCAGTAATATTCTTTTGAGCTCTTTTGTAGAGTGTCTCATCTCTCTTTCTGCAGTCTTTCTTCAAATCTCCCTCATGCTCGTTCTCTCTCCTCGACCGTCATACACCCCCTAATGCTGATTGGCTACACGTTTGTTGTTGGCGTCAGTCCGACTAACTTCCAAACAGTGTTTTTTTTAAATATGGATTACCCCACTTTTAATGTCTATAAATTTGTTAGTCAGCAAGAAAAATGAATGCTATGTACTGAACCTGATACATACCTCAATTAATTGAAACTAAATCGAATTGAAGCAAAATTGGAATTGAATCGATCCGCAAGCTTGTGAATTGAAATCAAATTGAATCATGAAATTTGTGTCAACACCCAGCCCTAGTCGGAATAGTCTCTTGCTGTTGAAATGGGCGGTTCATTGACAGAATAAACAGCAAAGTGGACAAGACTTTATGCAGACAGTCAAAAGTTTGTCTAAACGAGACAACCAATGGCCACACTTTGAAAGAGAGAAATGGGAAGTGTTAAATGAACCAAAAAATAAATTAATAATCCGAACCCTTGAATGCAATCTAGGCATTAAGTATATTTGATTTTCTGGCGACAGCGGAGGTGAAATTAGAATCAGCCTCAGGTCAGTTACATATTCCACCGGTCAATTCATTCATCAGCGGCTTATCCTTGCTCCCTATTATTTTGCACCTAATTCCAAGGCATGTAAGTTTCTGGTTAGTGCTATGTCAGCCCCCTGCTGGGATCCTGTCAGAGCACACCGAAGCTCTTAATTGAATACTGTATTACCACTGTTTTCGCCGTAGGGTGCCCCCACGACACCCGAGCTCGACGGAGGCAGCCAACACGACCCCTCTCTCCAGCCTCATTAATTACTACATCACATCCCTGCCTTCCACTCCTGTGCCGAAGGGCCCCTACCGGCAGTTCGTGTAAAAGTGAGAGGATTGGAAACATCACAGAAAACTCTCTCGAATACCCAGGAGGGTCTTTCATGCAGGCCGAAGGACAGGCAAAGCAATGATAAGACCATCCCGGAAAAGGACAGGGAATACTGTTGACTTTAGCGATATCCTGACGAGGTTTTTTTCATGCTTTTCACTGGCCTCATACACCTCCTGTTCTGCCACTGTGATAGAAAACAGAAGAGCCCACAGGAAGTGGCTCTGGGAACTGACCAATCGCTGCCCTTAGAGGGTCAAAGAGCAGGGAGTCGGGTGTGATGCGTCACAAACGTTCCTGTTTGGGGACAAATGACAATCATATCTGAACACACATCCTGCCTTTAGGTCTCACGGCCATGTATTGACCAACAGCCAGCAGATGAAGGGTATGTCGGCGCTTCAGAGACAAAGAAGAAAAAAAAAAATCAATTAAGAGGGGGAAAAAATGAAGCCAAACTGGGATTATTACTCTTGGACACCTCAGGCAGTAGTTTGCTTCTCTTGTGAAATGGAAATCTATTGCAGAATTCTTGATGTACTTTAATAATAATAATAATAATATTAATAAAATTATCTAGTTTTTTCCTGCAGTACAATTCCAGTTCACAATACTGCTACTACTAATAATAACAACAATAATAATAATATCTGTTTAGATGAGTCATAGACTTTGTTTACCTTTTATTACTGGCTTTAATGAAATCTGATCAATTTTCTCAGACAATGTCTTCGATATCCAGTGTGTCTACTTGTACATTCGTTGCTATAGTAACAATGTAAGAGTTAGCTCAATGTCAATAGACTTACTGATACAACAACTGTTATAGTGAAAAGAGAGATGACCAAGTGAAAATTCTCCTCTACATAGTGCTGTGCAGTTTGACCAGAAAACTGCATCACATCTTTTTTTTTTTAAGATTCTGGAATTTTTGATTTTATCCGTGTTTTTTGCATCACGGAAATCATATGGCTCTTTATGGCATTTGCAGTATTAAAGATAGATAGTTGTTCAAGTGTTGTGTCCTGAATGATACAAAGAAACAACCTGAAACCTTGAAATATGACAATTGAGACTGAGAATAATCTTACAAGCAAAGGCAAAATACAGAGACTACACATTTGGTCAGAACTGAGTTATGACGGAATTCGAGACTTTCAGCAAAAAAAGGTCCCCTGTCAATAGTGTAGTGATGCACAAACCACCCCTCACAAATAAGTCACTTTCAAACCAAGCAGTATTCTGTTAGTTAACTAGCAATTCGTGTGACCTACTTGCAAAATCTGCGCAGTGAAATGTTGCGCCTTTACATTAAATGTGTTTGACTCAACTGTTATTATTAAACAAAACAACTGTGAACATAGATCAATATCAGCTCAATCAAAAAAGCTTTGATTCTATTTTTTCCCAGTTTCCGTGTTGGCAAAGTTACTGCAATTTGGCTGTTGGGCAAACTGAGACATGATGTGCCAAGATATGCCACAAAACAGATTTTTAGTGTCTGTGTGAGCAAAGCCATATTCTTCTTTAAAGCCCAAAAGCATACCCCTCTTATTGTAAAATTACAAGCACGAACTCGCTCGTTTTTCTCTTGATTCAAGTCTGTTATTCGCACAGTTTGCGCAGACATCTTTTAATTCAATTAGCTTTGACTCAGCTGAGAGACATATGTTCATCTATTGGTGTGTGGCAGGGCTTCAGATATATGTGCCAGGGGAACAGACTGCACATTTGAATATTTGCGGCCACTATTCCTCCATGTTGAGCGAGGTTTCGTGAGAGTGTCGAGGTGAGCGAGAAACAACAGGATCAGTCGGTTCAGCACTGTAGGGCCCTCTAATGAGCATTGTAGCACTCGGGATGAAAAAAATTTCGAGTAATCCACTCTGAGTACAAGGGAGCATCTTTGTTTTCAGAAGTACTGTGAACAAAAACAAGTGCCGTAAACAGCTTCAGAGGTGATATTTGTTAATGTCCTCCATTGGAAACTGCCAACTCTCTGTGCGACTCTACCTAACTGAGAGAAGGAAGGAAGTGGAAGATCCGGATGCCACAGTCTTCCTTTTCTCCATGTCAGCTGCAGCCACTAGATGTGAGGTCTCGGCGCACTTCTTCAAGCCTTCAGTGCTCCTGAATCTGACAAGTCCAGGCGAAGGCTGACAAAAGTTGTGTGACTGTTTCCTCGACATCAAACGTGCAGCAATGTGCCAGTGGTAGTGTGAGAGACAGCCCAGTGAAACAAACAGCAGACAGTTCTCTTATCCCAGAAATAGACCTGCCTCTGACTGACACCTCAGATACATCTAATGAGTGTTAGCCCATGAATATTTAATTCCTTTTCTTCTTTTTTTGTCAATTTGAGCTCAAAGGCCTCTCACAGAAACAATGGGGAAAGAAGATGTTTTAATGGGACCCTTGAATCTAGGGGCCACTCTTTTGACTTTTAAAAAATGACTTGTTCACTAGGCAACTGCCAAATTATCTTGGCCCAATGTGCGGTATTTGAAAAAAAGAGCAATTTTAAAAGGAAATGCGTTTTAATCAAGGAGAATGTGCCATTCAAATTATGCAGCCATCACATGCTGACCTTTCACAGCTTTTTTTAACATTGAAATTAAACAAATATACCTTACAGCATTACCTTATTCAAAAACTGCCTTTCATCACATACAGTCTGATTAACTAAAAATTGCATTTACAGTTTGTGTGCATAGAAGTTTTCATGTAAAACATTTCCACAGGTGCATATGCACATATTTGATTTCATACCCTTGTTGAAATATTGATGAATCTGTATTATTCTAGATGAGGAAGAGTGGGTCTATAAAAAGTAATTGCAAAACATGAATCTAAATGAAGGGGGGGAGGGGGAGGGGTTAGGATTATTTGATGAATAGGAAGTTAAAAATTGTATTATTATAAAAGTCTTTCCTGTCATTAATGCATCCTTGCTGAATAAAAGTATCAATTTCTTTAAAAAAAACAACAACACTTTAGTTTAGGGTCCAATTCTCACTATTAACTAGTTGCTTATTAGCATGCATATTACTAGTATATTGGCTGTTTATTAGTACTTATAAAGCACATATTAATGCCTTATTCTGCATGAACATATTCTACATTCTTCCTTACTAACTATTAACAAGCAGTAAATAGGAGTTTACTGAGGCAAAAGTCGTAGTTAAAGGCCTGCTGAAGTGTCTAGTAAAGCACAGCATTATACACTGTGTTGACGTAATTTCAACTGAAACAGGAAGACAGGGCAGGACATATCAAACAGCTCCGCCCCTTTTTAAAAATAGCCAATAGCGTTTGTTTATACCACAGCTCGGCCAGAGCCATTAAACTTGGTAAAACCTCTGTTTCCTTCTAATCTCTAACAGTTTCTCCTCCTAATCTCCTCTATATCACATTAAAATACAGCATTCTGTGCAGGATTTAAATTTGTCCGATACCTTTTGTGGTCTGAGCCGACACGCGGTCTGTGGATATGATCCACTCTGTGCTCGTGCTGCGGCAGTTCACGTGACACTAACAAGGACTTCATTCGTGTCAATGGAAAGCATATTTACACTGTCTGAATCTTTCCCTATTCTCTATATCAGTGGTCTCATAAATGGCCGGCCCGCGGGCCATTTATGGCCCCCGCACCCCCTCCACCCGGCCCGCAATTGATCTCAAAAATAAAACATAATCCGGTCTGCTAAATTATTATTATTATTCTCTAGACAACTATGCAACCATGAACTGCGCTCTCCACAATAACGAAGTTTCAGCAAAAGAAAAATTGAGTTCTAGGCTGAGCTTTCAACGTTTTTAAGAAAAGGCCGAAGCTTATCGGTTGGTCCTTGTCGCATGAAAAATTTAGATGTTTTCATCTCCCGCCGGCATAGGCGCGCCTGGAAAAACGAGCATGCCGCACCGCATGCCGCGAGCGTCGATTTAAACCACCAATAAACGTTACCGATGCTCAAACGGCATCTTGGGCAAATGTGGCTCAGTTGTGTGAGCAGAAGCGCTGCCAGGTGTCTGGCAAAAAATAGAATAGTATACAAATGTATTCAGGGATTTCATTTGTTCAGTACAGTGTTGTTCAGTGCAAGATTTTGATGTTATTTAAGCTAAAATGAAGTAAGGGAAAATATTTGCACTAACTGGTAAAAACTAATGTATGTAACAATGATAGAGACGGCTGTTTACATTTTTGTTAAGTATGGCAAAACTATTTTAGTAATGAAATTTGAAGTAAATGAGAAATAATGCAAAGGAAAGTACATTTTCTGAAATGTTGCGCTTTCTTGTGCTTGAATGTTAAAATGGCCCTCCTATGAGGTGTCAATCACAGCAACGGCCCCCAGCCAATTTGAGTTTGAGACCCCTGCTCTATATAGTGCACTATGTGCCATTCACCATGTAGAAAGCTTCAGCTTCAGTGTCTGTTGATAAGAGAGTGTAAGAGAGTTCAGATTCTAGAGAGCATTTGATTGGACAGGAGATCTGACGAGAAGCTGAAGTGCGATGTGATGTAATGAAAATCCGTGATCCATTTTAGCGGAAGTGAGAGACTGTAAGTTTTGAATGCTTATCTCATTCTCCTAAATGTGAATTTTGTCATTGTTTTGGAACACACCAGCTTATTCATAACCTTAAGGCTAACATATTCATACTAAAAGCTGAAAAACTTACATTTTGATTTCAGGGGGACTTTAAAGGGTTAGTTCACCACAAAATGAAAATTCTGTCATTATTCATCCTCATGTCGTTCCAAACTTGTAAGACTTTCGTTCATCTTTGGAACACAAATTAAGATCTTTTTGATGAAATTTGAGAGATGTTGTTCCTCCATTGACTGCCTGTGCAAAGACCAATTTGGCGCTTTAAAAAGTTCATAAAGAGATTGTAAAACTAATCCATATAAATCAAGCGGTTTAGTCCAAATTTTCTGAAGAGACTAGATCGCTTTCTTTGATGATTTAGATTTAATTTACTTTTACTCACATGTAAACATTGATCAGAGAATATTAGCAGAAGCTCAACCTAACCTGAATGACGCACAAGAACAACGCACAAGCCTCCTTCGGAAGCTCAAACGTGCTGCGCAACCAATGAAGTTCATTCTCGTGTGTTACGCAGCACGAGCTTCCGGAAGAGGTTTGTTAAAGGGGTGATGAACTGAGAAATCACATTTTCCTTGAGCTTTTGACATATAAGAGGTCATCATACTTTAAGAATATCCTGTAAGTTTTAGAGCTGAAAACTTCCTTTATAGTCCAATAAAAGCTTTAATTGACACCAGACCCAGCAAACGACAGGATTTACAATGTGAGGATCTATGACGTCAAAGGGCAGCAAGCACCGCCTCTGCAGAAGAAAATCAACGGCTACTTCATCACTGCCTGTTTAGCCCTGCCCACCGATTCGCACATGACATGCAATAGAATAGGTAGCCTAAGTAGCATAAGCCTACGTGGTGCTAAACCAGATCAAGCTACCAAACAATAAACATGCCGTTGAGGATTACAAAATATTGTGCAGTGCCTGGACTCGATAGTAATGTGACAACATGTAAGTAACTGTGTTCATTCTAATGCCTGATCTGATATGTAATGATTCATGTACAGTCAGATGTTCTTTGTCTGTGTGTCAGTAAATCAAACCAGTGACTAAACGTCAACTTGTGTTTTTTCTCTTAGTAGGATGAAAATAATCTGTTATTTAACAGTGATTAAATTATATAAAGAAAGCGATCAAAGAACACTCCCTTTGCAAATCGTTGGAGCAGCGCGCGCTGAAGCTGTCAATCAAACAGCACGAGTTTCAGTGACTGACGCGCAAAACTCCCGTTTTATTCAACGAATCTTTTAGTTATATCGCGTTTGCACTGTTAGTGAAGATGAAAGCATTTGTTAGTGTACAGAAATGAGTTGCAATGACGAGATCACTGCTTTCATGCGCTCAACATCATGTCTGTGATCGGCTACACAGTGTTCATCTCTGCAACCTTTCATGCCACTATCTAAATATAATGCCATAGATCTAAATGTGATGCAACACTTTTCACGATTAGTTAACCTTGAGAGCTGTAACAGTAAAAACACGCTAAAAGAGAGAGTAATACTTGGCTATTTCATATGCAAAGATGTAAGCCAATCACAGCAGTGGGCGTTTACACTGCAGTCTCACAGCAGACACGCCCCTTAAAACCAGAGGGCTAAAATCAGGGTAGGAAAAATGCCTCTTATTTATAAATGATGACAATTTTGGATGTAAAAAGCATACTAGCATTATAAGTGCACCCCAGGAAACATTATAAAACAATAAACCAACGCAGTTCATGACCCCTTTAAGAACTTTTTGAAGCGTCAATTCGGTCGTTGCAAAGGCAGTCCATGGAGGAACAGACATCTCTCAGTTTTCATCAAAAAGATCTTCATTTGTGTTCTGAAGATGAAGGAAGGTCTTACAGGTGTGGAACAACATGAGGGTGAGTAATTAAAGACAAAATTTAAATTTTGAGGTGAACTAACCCTTTAATAGTTAGTTATAGTGAGAATTGGACCCTAATCTATAGTGTGACCTAAAAATCTTACTGACCCCAAACTTTTGAACGATAGTGTAATTTTACATTTAAATTTCGAACAGTACATGGACTCTGCGTGAAAATGTTCACACAAGTTTTTTTTCACACAAATAAGATTTATTTCCTGTCAAAAACTAAAAACAAGCCAAAGAGCTTTTGAATACTCTTTGGTTCTGTGGTTCTTTTCACAGGCTTAAAGCTTGAAAATAAAATTTCTTCTATAAATTATACAAAATAGTGAAACTATACAAAAAAATAATTAACCATAACGCTGAAATGTTTTTGAATTAATGAATGTTAAAAAATCTAATTGCTGAATGTGTTAAGGGTTCCAGTTCCAAACTGCTTCCATTTAATGAATAACATTAATAATCTATTTGTGAATAATATGTTGTTTGTTCGTTGTAAATACATATCAAACTCACCAAGCAAAGACAAAAGCCTATTATTCCTCTGGGGAATTTTTTAACTACTCACAGAATGAAATAAAGCAATTGGTCTTGTTAGATTTTCTGCAATTCAAGTAAATAAAATATTCTTTGCTGTTCATGTAGGGATACATAACAATTATGCTAGCAGTATGTAAACTAGCAGCCATTCCTTTGATATTGACTTTGATAAGAGATGCCTTTTAGCTTTGAATGCTGTAATTGTCTGTACTCACCATATAATCATCTGTTATGCTGACAAGCTAATTACTCGGTAAATGTCAATCAAAATCACAACAGACAGTAACAGATTAAACAGCCATGATGTTAACGTTAACAGTCAGTAATATCTTAGGATCCTTTGTTAATTTGTGTTGTGCTGAAACTGAGTTAGCACAGCAGGAGAATATCAAGCATGATTTTTCCCCCAAGTACTCTCGGAGCAAACAGCGTGTGAAACGCTGCTGTTATGCAACACGGTTGAAGTGTTCTTAAAGCTCAACTCGAATTACTTTGATAAAACGAGGGACATTCAAAGAAACTATCCATGTTTTGCCAGCTAACTGTATACTGACACCGCACACCTGCTCTCTGCCCTCCGATCAGACGTGGATACTTTCTCAATCTGCGTGTCTTTAAAGAGACTGCAGGATGAACCATGGGATTGATGTTAGGCCCATACTACAGCAAAAGTCATTTCTGTTGCTCCTTAGATGATGAAAAGTGCAAGGAAGAGTTTATAACAGGAAGTTTGCATCTGACACATCATCGATTCTATGATTCAGTGTACTGAATTACCTTCATGCCAGCTCGGTGGGCTTTACAAATGACATGGACTCGGGGGATACATATAGCCCAAAGCCAAGACTAAAGGAAGAACGAAATGGACTTGGCTGCAGAGGAAAGAATGGATCATTTTGTCATCTTGTTTCTCTGTAAGCCATAGCCATGCTCTGTAATGAAAGAGTTGACCATTGCTCTCACCTCAACACTCTTTCTTAGTGCACTCAGGGGAGCGGAGACAAAGAAAACTGTTGAACTAGGTATGAGTCGGTGAATCTAGGGAAAAATTCATATTTATGAGTGGCTCAGCAAAGAAACGAGAACACTCAATTCCTCTCAGCATAAGCTACCTGTTTTTCAAAATCCTCTGAGATGTACATGGGCACTTGATTCACAACTGATTTCAATAAACGCAACACGAGAGGAACAATGTGATGGTCTAATTCAAATCATTTTCATGCATTTGGCAGAAGCATTCACCCAAAATGCATTCAATAAAATGAGATGCGGTCACATTTACTGTTATTCAGTGAGTTTTCGCAGGACTACTGAAATCCAGTAATTTCAGTAGAAATCTATTTGATCTTGAATTTCACGTGAGGTGGTCACACAAATTTGCGTGTTGACCAACAGAAAGAGATTTTGCTGCAAGGGGACATTACTATGAGAGCACATGATGTGCATGTATAAATCATTTATAATAAATACTACAATATACGGCTGGACGATTATGGCCTAAAATCAAAACCTCGATTAATTCAACATTTTACCTCGATTACGATTAATTAACGATTATTTTGTATTTGTGTTTTGTTTTGTTTTTTGCCCTCGTAGTTCACTGACAAGGTTTGTACTGTAAATATTATTGACTATTAAAGGTGGGATATTTTTTCCTTTTGAAAGAGTGATCTGACATTACAGCTCACTTTCAGTTGTTATTTTATCTATGGTTCGTAACATTTCTTACAGATTTCTGCTCGTTGTAAATCAGATACAGATAAATTAGCACAGTACCAGTACGTAATGAGAGCGATTGCGTATGTGAATTAGTCATACCGTCTCTCTATTAATTGTGAAGCTGTGGGTTGTAAATTGTTACTTCAAAAGTAGAAAAATATATGCTATAATAAGTTTTGAGTTTCTAAGCTACTTTAGTGATAAATCACAGGACAGCGCTGACAACTAGTTTCTGCTCCTCAGTGCTCGATCTTCACGTTATGTGCAGCTACAGTTTGTATGAGTGTTCGTGCCACAATGCAGCTGCGCGAGTACGGCAGCCCGATATAATAATACACATCCGATCGTCTAATCGCTTGAATGTCCAAACTGGCAAACCTTAAAACAAATACAACTGACAAAGTTTAGTGAAGACGCAAGGCGAACCGGCGTATTGCTTTTATGCCACTGACTGGACGGGGCTGAGTCACGTGACTACACATGTGGTATTATGTTTTTAAGGGGGAAGTATTAACAGGATTAAGAAACCGAAATAACCGACATGGGAAAATTACGTCGGTTAGAGGTTCTGAATTTCGGTTTCGATTACTTTTCGATTAATCGTCCAGCCCTACTACAATATTACATAAATAAGAATTGTCAATTTTGATTTCATGGTGGCTTTAAACTTCACATTATAATGCCTAAATTCACTTGCAGCATTTAAAATGTTTGGTTTCAATTTTTAGTGTTCTATTTTTGATTTATTTAGACCAGAGCAGCAGGATGAGAATTTTCATTTTTTATATCGGTGTATCCCTAATGTTAATCATCCAAAGACTACAGATGAAAAATAGCCTTTGGTGAAGCCTGGTGCATTAGAGTAATGTTTATTAATGTCCACTTTTCCTGTTAAATAAACTAATAAATACAAAAATAAAAGAACCGAGGTGTCACAAACGATTGCTAAATGAAAGGATTTTTACTACATCTTTACCAAGCCACTTTGCAATGGAGTGAATGATCAGCATTTCTATGTAGTAACAGTCCACACGCAACCTCAGTCATCCCGAAGTTATCTTTCTGCCTCCGTCTGGCAGCATGTGGCAGCGCTGGGAGGTCACGGATTAAGAAAACCCAAACAGAATTCAGTGTGATGCTGGCAAGAAACTGAGCACTCTCCCTATAGGCCCAGAAAATGGGCAGCTCATGAATATGCATGGAACCTGAGAAAATCCCTCACAGACTGAAAGGGGACTTCTCTGGAACGAGGTAGAAAAAGACAGATGGAGAAATACAGCATACTTTGCGCAACCATATATTTCAGAGGAAAGAGTCTCTACTTCTCGTACCACATGATAACAAATCGAAGGGTTTTGAGGCCATTAGTATTAACATTTGAGTGTTGGCGATAACTTTTGCGAGATGTTGCGGTGTGCCTTTGAAGGATAAAGAAAAGTTAATCGGTAGTCAAGAACTAAATATATGGATCGTAGAGGCGTATACATCATATGGAAGAGTGCAGCCCATTCGCCATAAACACAGACAATTGCCCTCCACCTCGAGCTCCTCATGAATAAATGCAAAAAAAATTATGTTATGCCGTGGTATGACTTTGAGTGGCTCAATGGTATTGCGGCTCAGGTAGACATCACTCGAGCCAATTTCCTGACATCAGTTCTAGCACAGTGTCACATCTTGTTACTCTCTCATGACACTAAAAAGCTGTTGAGATATGGCAGAAATATAACACATCTTTCAACAGACCAGATGCTTCAGAGTCTTTTTTTCCAAGGGTGCTTTACTTTCGCCTACCAGAGAAAGAATCACAAGCAAGGTAAATCTATTTGATAGAATTGGTAATTGTGTGGTGCGCCTTGCAGTGCTGCTAAGAGCCAAAATGGATGGGTACCGTCAGCTCCTCTCTGTCATGCTGTCAGTTGTCCAAAGCCCCAGGGACCGGGGCCTCCTACTGACTCATTTCCATAGCCGCGCTCATGCAGGTAAGGCTGGAAGGGGGAGGTAGGATGGGTGAGGTAAGCAGACACACCGGAGCTCGGCCAGTGCTCCCAGGTGGAATTAAGCAAGCCGGGCAGGTCTGCCCAAGGTAAGTGAAAAACCTGTTAGGAATCTGCATGAACAAGGCCGGCTATGGATTTGTAAATCATCCCTGCCCTTGCTGATCAACCACAGTGAGTAAATGTCATACGGCAGCTTGTACTTTTATTCTCCTTGCCTCCAGAAATGAAACGGCAAGTATTGTGCAGAGAGCGTACACGCATATCTACGTGCCAACAGAAGAACATACAGACTGCGTTCGGAAAAAATAAAACACAAGTGATGCAGTGTGAGGACTGCACTTAGCTGTTGATAAGGCAACAAAGGAAAAGTTTTTGAGAGGAATTGACTAAAGTATTGATGCTTGAGGCAACTCTTTAAAAATATGGAAGACTGTGTTTTTCACTGTACACAATATCTATACACTCGAGTGAATCTCATGAAAGCATGTCTAGGTCACATTTCACTCCAAAACCAAAAGAAAAACACATTTTGCATAAAGAGAAATTGAAGGAAATGAAGCCCATTAAGATTTGCCTTGTGACATTAATTTCATGACAACTGAAAACATTTCCACCCTAAATTGTAATTTTTTTTTGAAAATTTTTAATGAAAATAAAATATTTAAATTCTGTTAAATTTTCAGTACACATACCATAAACACACTATATATATTAGGTGTGAAACGGTATTCCTCCCGAACCGTCAAGGTACATACAGTCAGTTGACGAATAAAGTCAGCCACAGGCGATCCACACTCCAATCAAGAAGGGGCGCGTGCGGTAATGCAACGCTGTTTGCTAACCACAACAGAAAAAACAGCAGCAGAAGAAGAGACAATCTGTGCACCAACCCAAAACAAGAGTTCAGATGGCACACAAGAGTTTGCTAGTAGCCTATATGCTGAGTTTAGATTCATTTTTAGAAAGCAGCATCCTGTTTATTTATTTTACAAAAGCACGTTTTGTTTTTATTGTGAGTGTACGCAAATAAAAATAGAC
Organism: Anabarilius grahami; assembly: GCA_003731715.1. Lineage (NCBI taxonomy): Eukaryota > Metazoa > Chordata > Actinopteri > Cypriniformes > Xenocyprididae > Anabarilius > Anabarilius grahami. The sequence continues at coordinate 4,862,210 of RJVU01026577.1, forward strand.
CCTTTCAGTTTCTAATGATGTCTTACTTGTAGGGCTGCCCCCTAATAGTCGAATAACCGTTAGTCGACTTGAAGAGGCTTGGTCGACCAAGATTTTATTAGTGGGTTAGTTGCAGAAAAAAGAAAAAGAAAAAAAACTCCACAGGAAGTGCCAAGGTCACGCATTCCTTGAGGGAGAGATCGTTAACGGCAGGAAATCCAAACATTCGCCTATGATTCATCGACCTCAAATATGGATTATCACTTGAAACATGTAAGTAGTAGCAACTTTACAAGTCCGTTCGCTGTAATGTTAGCCTAGTCCTAGATAAATGTGCGTTATTTTTTGGCGCATATCCAAATAATATGCAGTAAACACGCTCTACACACACAGCTTGCGATCACTGCATTTAAATTAAGAGTAATGTATAGATAAGAGTAATGCAAAATGTAACGGGTCTACTTTTATTTCTGTAAACTCACAATAACAGCAAAACGTTGTGCTTTTATAAAACAATGAAAGCAATCAGGATGCGATTTCTGCTCTCGGTCTCAGTGAACTTGAGCACGTAACAAACATGAACCGAGCCAAATCAAAAGGAAAATAAATATTCTCAGATTATGCAATCCATATGAAACTTGCATATGCGCGTCCACTGCTGTGGAGATGACGAGTCAGCATCGTTGACTTAATCTCTGCAGCCGAAAACAGAGAAAACATTATCAGTAAATTATTGAAATGTTTAGAAAGTTTCCTTGCCGTTTTTTCACGACACATAATCGTTATGTTAGCCAGTGCGCTGAGGCAAGCTTTATGCGAGTTTGAGCGCTGATTAGGCTAATTACATAGAAGATTAAAGGCTCATTATTATGATTTATGGCTTATTAATATAAATGTGCGATTAGTCGACTAATGGCTTAAATGAACGACTACTGGTCGACTAGAAAAATCTTTAGTCGTGGGCAGCCCTACTTACTTGTATATGTATGACCATAAATGACAGTATTTTAAGTACTTCCCACTGTTATAATAAGGGGGGTAGTGGGCAGACGACATCATCCAGACAAGCTAGGCAGAAAAAGACTACACGAGTGCAAAAACTCATCTCTTTATTTTAGTTTTATTTTTCATTATTACATTTATTTTGTACTTTTAAAAAAGCATCTAACAAGAGATGCTTTTCAGTTTTGTAGCTGATTGTGACCAAATAACTTTTGTTCTTTATCAGCCCTACAAAAAATATGTCCTATGCAAGAGTACATTCTGTTTACTTCTTAGTGCTTAGGGCTGTACTGTACCAACTACCAACTGTAACTTGCACTACTGTCTGTTCAAAATAAATAAAACAAAAAACTACCATTGGGGATTTGTTGCTTTTTCCTGTTGTACTGAACCCGTATCGAACCATGAACCCAAAACCGAGGTACATACAATTATGGTATATAGATTTTGTTACAATTATGGTGTGTGTGTGTAGGTAAATATATATATATATAGACACACACACAGTGCATCCGGAAAGTATTCACAGCGCTTCACTTTTTCCACATTTTGGTGTGTTACAGCCTCATTCCAAAAGGTAAAAAAAAAGAAGATTTTTTTTCTTCAAAATTCTACAAACAATACCCCATGATGACAACGTGAAAAAGTTTGTTTGAAATCTTTGCAAATTTATTAAAAAAAAACACAAAAAAACAACAACAACACATGTACACAAGTATTCACAGCCTTTGCTCAATACTTTGTTGAAGCACCTTTGGCACCAATTACAGCCTCGAGTCTTTTTGAGTATGATGCTACAAGCTTGGCACACCTATTTTTGGGCAGTTTCTCCCATTCTTCTTTGCAGGACCTCTCAAGCTCCATCAGATTGGATGGGGAGCGTCGGTGCACAGCCATTTTCGGATCTCTCCAGAGATGTTCAATCGGGTTCAAGTCTGGGCTCTGGCTTGACCACTCAAGGACATTCACAGAGTTGTACCGCAGCCACTCCTTATCTTGGCTGGGTGTTTAGGGTTGTTGTCCTGTTGGATGATGAACCTTCGCCCCAGTCTGAGGTCCAGAGTGCTCTGCATTGGCCAATTGATGAGCGGTGCCTGGTTTCCTTCAGACATGGCGCTTGCTATCCAGGCCAAAGAGTTCAAGCTTTGTTGATCTCATGGTCTGAGAGTCCTTCAGGCGACTTTTGGCAAACTCCAGGTGGGCTGTCACGTGCTTTTACTGAGGAGTGGCTTCCGTCTGGCTACACTACCATACAGGCCTGATTAGTGAAGTGCTGCAGAGATGGTTGTTCTTCTGGAAGGTTCTCCTCTCTCCACAGAGAAACGCTGGAGCTCTGTCAGAGTGACCATCGGGTTCTTGGTCACCTCCCTAACTAAAGCCCTTTTCCCCCGATTGCTCAATTTGGCCAGACGGCCTGCTCAAGGAAGAGTCCTGGTGGTTCCAAACTTATTCCATTTACAGATGAAGGCCAGTGTGCTCATTGGGACCTGTCCCCTACCCCAGATCTGTGCCTAGATACAATCCTGTCTCGGAGGTCTACAGACAATTCCTTGGACTTCATGGCTTGGTTTGTACTCTGACATGCACTGTTAACACCACTGAATACTTAGGTACATGTGATTTTTTTTTTCGTTTTTTATTTTTAATAAATTTGCAAAGATTTCATACAAACTTCTTTCACGTTGTCATTATGGGTAAACCCACATACTATTTAAGCATGAATTTGTATTTATATTGATATTGATTTATTTAGCATAATATTTAATGAGAACGGGGGGCAAATGTGCAAAAAATTACTACTTTCAGTTAATTTTGGTTCAGACAATTGTTCTAGTTTCATCCATACATCCAAAAGCCCTTCAAAAAGAGCTTAAGATTATCACATGTCGGCTACACACACAAACACAAAACAGCTTTTACTGAAGCAGTCATTATCTCTGCTGGATAAGACATGTGTGATTAAGAACACTGTGCTAACAACAGATTGCAGGTAATTCATAACTGTGGTGGTCTTACCTAAATGCAGGATGCATCAGCAGACAAAAGGGAAGCATGAAGGAAAAGAAGAAAAGAAAAATATAGATTAGAGGTCATGGATGTCATTATAGGATATATGAAGATTTTCACAGCACAAAAATATGAAACACTTCATATGTCAGAATTATTTAGTGTGGAGATTTCTTATGTATTCCAAAATGTACCTAGCTGACTTAGAAAGCGTTCTCATAATGCTCTGAAAACCAAAGCATGATTCACACATAGTTAAACAAATAACAGCGAGATCAAGAGACGCCCGCGCGCACATCTGCGTGACCTCCGCAAAAAATAAACAGCCACACCATGACACCTAAAAAAAAAAAAAAAAAATATCCGACTCCCTACTAAGGCCAGACCTTTTGTCCACCCCACCCACCCTCTCTTAGTCTTAACACACACATGATGCGGTCCAAAGCCACACACACGCTGGGTCTCTCCTCTAACAGGAGGGGCAAAAGAGTTCCCTTCAATGTGCACAGCTGTCTGCCTGAATGTTCCTCCCTAGTCGAACCGCAGGAATGAAAAGCCTTTTCATTCCATTGAACACCAAGCCCTATAAACGAGGGAACATTAGATCTGTGGGCCTGCTGTCCGGACAGGCCTCCACGGCTCATCCTGGAGCTCCTGGATACACCGCCGTCAAGTCTTCATTAAAGCTGGGAGAACTTCATAGAGACGGTCAATAACATATCTTTTTATGCTATGCCTATATTTAGTGATGCTAGCCTTAGCAAGCATATTACTATTGCTCATGCTTACGGTTAGAGATTTGAATAAACTCTTAAACCGAAGTATTAGGCTTTGACGTGTAACTCGTCCTGCTCCACTTGAGCTACAGACATGAATGATACCTCAAATTGTGCAGCTTGCTGAGGACTTTTCTAAGCTGTCACACTTATTGCATGGCAGATAATAAAACAGGCTAAAATAAAAATTCTCGCAGAGTTACATGTAATGTTGGGCAGTAGCAATGCAATAAAAAGTATAAAAAAGTAAGCTATTACTGTAGTTTAACTAAATTTCTCAATAGCAAGGCAGTAGTGTTGTTAGCTACAAACAAGTATTCGTTCAAATAGCAGATGACTATTTTTTAGCAATTAACAATCTACTTTTTCACTGTTGTTTGTAGTGCAAATAGCTACATTCTTTGAAGAGCAGCTTAACTAATATTTTTCTGGAGTAGTCAATAGCATAGCTAGCTAAATTTGAGTAGTTTGCTCAACACATAATATAGGCATGATGTCTACTAAGTGTTAATGGTCCAACTTGCACAGTTCAGAACGGGATTCAAACCAGCGTCAACCAGCATGGGATGCTAAAGAATGCTAAAAAACAAAATCCCTAGCGTCAGTCGCTAGTGTGACCATGAGGCAAGGGGAGTTTACTTACACAGTGCTTACCAGCTGGCCTGCATTACACTTACCCCCCTAAACCTCATTCCCATTCGGGTCACGGCACCAATTTAACTAGTCCTATATGCACCTCTCCAATTCAAACGAGCATCACGTGAGGCAGGTGCACTAACAAAGAACACTAAAACTGCAGCCATACATCCAACAAATAAAATGTTACCCTGTTTACCTTGTTATTTCATATGTGATTCACACAAAACATTGCTTATTGATTCTTACTCTCTTTTTGCACCCCCTTGGCTTCTAACTTTTCGACCATGGTAAATATTTTTGGCTAGACATGCTTGACCGTTCTCATTCCCTTGCTGAAACTTGAGAAATTCTGAAACAAAAAGAGGAGCGTTAAAACTTTCAGCTTTCAACTTTTAAACCTGCATCCCCAGAGGAGCACCTCTGCTCTGAAGTGTTGTAAGCATGTGCGCTAACACCACAGCACTGTAAACAGATTACTAAAACTTCACTTTTTTAAAAGATCACTTTTTTTTCATAAAAATCTGTCCATGATGCTTATGATATTTGCTAATACTAATCCTTCAGAGAAAACATTTTGAGGTACTTGCAAGTCCTGTAACTCAAATCCCCTGGTTTCTAGTTTGTCCACATTGGATATTAGCCATTAGCCATTAACATTATTTAGCTGACATTTTGTTCCAAAAACCCAGCCTGACCACCTACACTGAAAAAAAAGATTTTTTGATGCTGTTCACTTTATTTAAACAACTTATTTTGATTCATCACCATTGTATCAGGTTTCATGTTAAATTGACTTGAAACGATTACTCTTTGACTTAACATGATGTTTTCATATTGGAATAACATGTTTCAATCAAGTAAACCCAACCAGGTCTCAATCAAACAGGATTTTCACTTCCCATCTTGCTTTGCAAAGGGGCTGAACTTGGAGTGTAAATGTTGAAATAAAGTGTTATTTTAAGCTGTTTTTAGGAAGATGAGAAAATGGAAAGACTTTTTAATGTTTACTGTTCTATTATGTTGGTATTTAAAAGTTTCTGTAAATTAATACTTTTAGGGTTACCATTGTGGTGAATTGTTGCACTTGTGCTTGGGTTGAGGACCTGCTAACAAACTTTCAAATTACTTTAATAAGAAAATAATCACTATGTTAGTGCTCTGGGTTGTATTTCCCAAAAGCATTGTAAGCCTATGTTGATTGTAAAACCATTGCCACCAATGGACTTATGATCAATTTAGGCTTTACAATGTTTTTGGTTAAGGCAATTTAGGATGAATCCAGTATCACATCTAGATTTCTAACACAGAACATCACAAAAGTTATGTAAATCACAAAGTTAAACAAGAAGAATTAATTGTAAAAAAAGTTTATTATTTTTTTTATTTATTGCTTTTTATTTATTTTATTTTAAATGAACACAATTGATTCTAGTTAATTTAACATGGTTGATTCTATTGGATTTACTTGTCTCAATCATGTGGAACCACTGTCCATGATTGAATTGAGTAAGTTGGACATAACTATTTTACATAGATTCTTCCTTAGTCAGTTGTTTTGTCACAACTCAAGGATTTTGCATAGAGTAAAAATAAACCTTTAATGTTAATAAAAACTAAGTTGGTTGTGTTGACCCAACGTAAGTACATTAAATTGGAATAACAGAATTGCATAATGCTGAAATAAAGCAACTTAATCATGTGGAAATCCTTTCCATAATTTTTTTATGTTCGTTCAAAGAGTTATTTTTTTGAGTGTAAAAGCTAGCTCACTGCTTGTCCAAAATGGTCTAATTGTCAGCTTAGGTCAGCCAGAAACCAGCTAGCATTTTCTAAAACAATTATTAGCATCTTAAGCTGGATTTTCCAGCAGGCACTGCAGAGTCAGTCTACTCTATTATAAAACGGTGACAAAATTACAGTATTTATAGTGCAGTGATAAATTTTGCTGTGCAGTTGATTTGATATTATTGGAGATGTGTGGGATATTGGAAAGGTAATCTGAGGGGACATCAATGAAAGATTGCTTTGCTTTAGTGTGCTGAGAGTCTGTGAGTGATTGACGCGCAGCAGGTGGCGGGGCGTCTTCTTATCAGGTGGCCTCAGGGACAGGGTCAAAGGCGCGGTGCTAGTTCGATTAAGAGACGGTGTCATAACTACACGCCCAACCGTGTACTGCAGATGGATTGGGGGAATCTTCAGGGAGCCTCATGTCTCAAAGTTTCATCGAATGAGAAGCTCCTCCATCTGTCGTTTGCCTACTAAGGCATGTCGTCAACTCACAGAGCAACATTCGTTCTCTTGTCTGTTTGACGCAAATTGTCCAACTGTAGCTTCGTCATTCTACAGGTTTGCAAATGTATCTGATATTGGGGTTTATACATTGCTATATTTTATTAAAGCAATACATTTTTTGTGTGCATTTGGTTTATTGTTGACAATCATGTTTGGCAGAAAATGGTTTATGAAAAGAAAAGTTGTGTAATGTCCCATCATTCTCTATGACAGCATGAGAATGATAAAATTTATTTGTAACATTGATTACACACCAATTCCAAATACTCTACATTCAGTTTTGTTGCATTACTGCTAAATGCTTCCTGATTTTATCAGGAAAATAAAAATGAGAGCAAAGCATTTTATTTAGACACAAAATCACATGAACACACATCATATCATAATAAAAATGTCCTAACTTGTACTGTAAGTAGGAACTTTACAAGATATTTATATATAAGCTTAATATTTTTGAGGAAACATTACACCGTTTCCACAAAAATATTAAGCAGCACAATTGTTTTCAACATAATGTGACAATAATAATAAATGTTTCTTGAGCAACATTTTTGATCAAACAAATGCAGCCTCGGTGAGAATAAGAGACTTCTTTCAACAACATAAAAAAAAAAAATCTTACCAACCCTAAATATCTGAACAGTACTGTAAATAAATTTTTATAGTATATTTTTGATCTATTCATATACTATAAAAACAACGTTGTATATAAAGTGTTAAAACCAACTGACAATATGGTGCTGGCAATGTGATGATTTTCTCTGGCTTCGGTTTAAAGTGCTAAATCTGAGTTAACTCATAAAAAGATCCTACAGTTCATTCTCTACATGTTTCTGATATTTGTTCAATGTCCAGCTTCAAACTACACTTTGAACACTTCACCCACCACTCAAAACTTTACAAGAGATAAATAGGACTCGCTGAAGAAAATCTAAACTGCTATTGACTTTTTTAAAATATATTTCACACAGCAATGTGGGCTGTGAAAAAGATCTGTAGCTCTAAATCATTTCATAATCTCACTCAAGACCACATGGTTAGATAAATAAACAAGAATTGCAAGAATGTGTATATTGATGCAATCTGCGGTAGAGGCTGACAGTGGCAGCACATGTTGGATTCATCTGCTGTGTGCTTGTGTTTTTCCCCCTTCTTACTTTGAGTTTGTTATACTAATTTTCTCAAAGATTTCATTTTACTGTTCTTTAGACTACACAGGCAGTTCAAAGATGTCCCTTTCAATTCTGCAAATGCTCTAAATTATGAGCAGCCTCTGCAATAACCACTACACAGACACAAGACAGGCTTTCCCCTTTCATTTCAATCTAATAATAATTTCAGAGACGTTTCAACACTGTTCAGTGTTTAAAAAGAGAGCAGGCTTGCAAAAGAGTGACCCATAATTTAGCTGCCAGTAAAATGTAAGAGTAGTGCACAGCGTTTGCTGATGATATCAGCTTCTCCGACTCAATTGAGCAGCGGCAGTAAGTGAGATGGTTGATAACATCATGTTCTTAGCCAGAATTGTGAAACTGCAATAAGTGGAACACCAAGAACAAAATTACAAGATGACTGTGTCAACAGATCTCAGTCTTAAACAAATTTTACACACACTGGAGTTGAGAAAAAAATCTACAAAGTCAGATCAGCATTAATTTTGTCTTAGGTCAAGTGCTATTTTGCTGTCGCATAAAAAAAAAATACAAAAGGTAATTGCGACTTTTTTCTCGCAATTGAGGGTTTATATCTTGCAATTCTGACTTTATAACTCGAGTTATAATTCTCAATATTATTGTTTTTACTTTATTTTTGATCAAATAAATGCAGCCTTGGTGAGCGCAAGAGACTTCTTTTAAAAGCATTAAAAAATCTTACCGACCTGAACATTACATAACAATATATCATTATTTAATGCTTCTTTTACATTAAAATTGCATATTATAATTTATATAAATTTACCTTTTTTTTTCAAATCTTTTTATTATTTTTATTAATTTTCATTAGTATTTTCTTTTCATTAACAAAATTAGAGTACATTTTTGCTTGGATTTTAGAGATTCTCAGTCAATCATGATCAAATTCTTAAGATTATCTTGTGTCTGACATAAAAAATGTTGATTTTAACATATCTGCCTTTGCTTCACTACTGACATATATAAATCTATAAATCAGTGTGCGCCTGGTAACATACACATTAAATCAAAGCAAAAACAAGATTTTTTTACTCATTATTTGTGCCCCTTGATCACTGATAATTGGCTGGAAGAAGTACTTCCTGTTGGGCAGAGAGTGCAGGGCAGAGAGTGCAGGCCAGTGGCTTTCAGCACAGTCAGCAGGGCATGGAGAGAAAAGAACTTGCACAACATGCACAAAAGTTGCTTGTTCCAGCTGAGAATAAAACAAACTCCAACATCCAACAATGGAAAGATATAATCCACAGAACGGCTGTACTCTGGGATTTAAATTTGCCGTTTTACATCTATTGAGCCTTGTTTATTCACCTGTCACTTTGCAATTCAGATCATTACAGAGCTACCACAATGATGAATTGCAATGACAAGCATTTGCAAATCAAACCGCAAGTATTTCACAAACATGAAGCGTTACAATGGCTTACAGCAGAATCAACAAAATTACAACGCTGGGGAGTCGTAAAGTAATCCAGCAGGAGCGTGTGCGTCACAGGAAGGCCGAGTCTAGCCCTAATCCTCTGTGAATCACCGATAATGACATGCCTTTAAAGCCTGTGTTTGAAGCAATCATAATCGCTATAGAAAACAGCCCATTTTTCGAGATGTGTAATTAACCCAGCTCCTGTGAGGCACATCAAGCTTCCTATAAAAGTTTTCTGATCTCTTTCATTGTCCATCACCTGTCAGTCAGCGCACATACACCGACAGCCTCGTCAAGCAGGAATTAGCGCACCCTTGTCTGCTTAACTACCTGTGCAAGACGAGAAGGCCAGGACAGGAATTTCTGATTCGCTGCTCAGTTCCTGACAACTTTCTCACAACTCTTTCAAGGGCCTCGGAGGTGAGATTGAATCTTTGCGTGAAGGTCTCTGGTTGGACAATAGCCAGACATGCCATCTTCAGTTTCTCGGCGTGAAGAATGGGGCTGACAAAGCATACGAAGAAATCCCGCAAGAATGGACCAGAGGTGTAGGCGCGTGAGAGTGTGTGATCACAGGCCAGATGGAGATATAAAAATAAACTTACTTATAGGTGAAACAGTAACTCGACTGACAGTTGTACGTAACAACTTCGTAATTGATCGCCGCCGTCTCTGCTGAGCTTAATGAGTAAAAATAAGCCCTTAAAATTTAACTTCAGCAGTGAACAGTGATTCTCAGCTACAGCACTACACTATTTTTGTCGTCCTGGTGATAATGAGAGAAAGATCAATAGCTTCTAGAGGGGTAAAACCAGAGTGAGCAAACGCACACATACAGAATATTGTTGCTGTGTTTGGTAAAAGTGAAAGTTTTCTGTTTCAGCCCAGAGGTTAAATGAGGTGTAGAGACAAATGCTGGACCCTGGACTCATGTCTGGACTGTTTCACTTTTACTCAAAATACAATATTTGGATGACTCTAAACACTTTTAGAAGGAAAAATGAGTAAACATCTTATAGTAGCCCAAGGTCCACTGTGGGCTGGTTTAAGATGTTTTATCAGCTGTGTTTACTCAGTTTAAAAGTAATTCTTAGGATAGTATTCTATCCTTACTTAGAACAAGAGGTTTCAAAGTGAGGTCCAGGGACTTCCAAGGGATCTGAAGAGGATGCTTGGCAGTCTTTAGATGGGAATAATATTTTCCAGACAATATTTAAATAATCTGATTTAGTACAATGACTACATGAAAATATTATATTTTAGTAAATGTGTCCCTTACAAGGGGATCTTCATTTTTAGAGGTCTTCATATTTATAGACTTAAAATACAAAGTATAGAAGTACATTTGAGTATTCCTGAAGGTAAATACAACAACATTTAAAGTTGTCTTCATTTGCTATTCAAATTTACACGCCTCACTGGACGCAACATCAACATCTTAATTTACAGAAACAATCCCACTAGGATAACTCAAGTATCGTCTCTTGCTGGGTTTGAATCTATCAGTCCAGGTCTTTAACCACTAGGCTATAGTTTTCACTCAAAAAAGGTCAGCAGATGTGTCTAATAAAAATATATGTGCACTATAAAAAGAGATATAGCTCATGTGGACCCAATGAGACCTTTCAACATACTAACAGCCTTTAAAAGGCATTTCTGACCACAAGTCAGTAATCTTGAGCAATACTCTTTACTCTCTTCAGCAACCAACATCTGTTTAGCAGCTTGAGGAGATAGCCATGTCTAAATGGCTCGTTCCTGTGGGACAGCATCTACACAGTAATGGGCACAATGTTGTGTGCGAACTGCTGCCGGCTCATTTTGAATCACTGAGACTGTGCCACTCCTCGTCTGGCATGTCCCTGATGCATGAGAGCCCAGGGAAGGTGCCAACTTCATCCTGCCCATGGCACTCATACCCAAAAACACGCCATTCTCTGAGCTACATTTTTCCATCCAGTCACCTTTGGGACTGGGACAGTTGTTCCATATCAATGCCAGCCTGAAAGTGAAACCCAAATACTGGTTCATAGCCGGGTGATTACTTTATTACAAGAACAAAGAAACATTTGTGAGAAGAACGAAGAAGAAATGCACCAGATCCTTCACAAACCCTTAACACACCATTCTTAGTAGGGATGTGTAAAACTACCTGAATGACTAAAGGTGCAAAATTTCAGTGAAATTTCACAGGCAAAAAAAGTCCATTATCCATTGTCATGAAGTGTTGCAATGTATGAAGCACAGCTCACACAGAAGTCACTTTCAAAGCAGCTTTCTATTGATAAAAGCAGGACATTTGCATAATCGTTCAAGAAAATCAAATAACAAGACTGAAACGGTTGTATAAATGTACATTTAGTTATTTTATCACTCCCATATGCCAATGTTGGCTATGTGATATTTACTGCCTTATATTTTGGTCACTAATCAACTATTTGATTGTTGAACAACTAGCAGAAATGGTGTGATTTCTCCGGAATGGAGAAGGAAAACAATGTGTCATTTATGACCACAATAAAACTGTAAAAAAGGTTTAATGAGAACTGGTTAAACAGTATAATTACTGTGGGGCCTCGACTGGAATGCACAAAGTTCTATTAGTTGCTCAAAATGTGGATCAAGGTGTGGTTTACTTGATGCATGCACACAGTCCACATATCAAAATATACCAGTCAAGGCCATCACAGCTGTTACAGTAGGCCTCACCTCCGATTCAAATTGCTTCCACCATGTCCATGTGCTCAAAGAGGAAGTTGGATGACAGATATTTAAGGAACCTCTACTGGCACATTCCCTTCATAACAAAAACCAAAAGGGATCAGATCAATTGTTAGCAAAATATCCGTAAGGAATCTTTGGGAATTGTGGACACAGTAAAGCCAAAATTATACTACCCTTGACCATGTTCTCCTCCAGCACGTCATCCGTACAGTCTGCGTGCAGCCCAGTTTTTGTGTCTGCATGGATCTCAGGTCAGCCACGCACCACTAGAACCACTTCTCAAAAATCGAACCGTACTGTTCTCCACCCATAGATTAACATTTTATCTCAAATCTGACGAGGCATCTATAATAATGCGTAACGCGGACAGAGTTCCACTTGCTTCACGTGTGTTTCACATGAGAGTAGCTGTCCAATCAACTGTTAGTATGGTAATCTATTGCTGACATCACAGTTCCTCAAGTGTTGGTGTGTCGCAGTCAAAGTCCCTTTCAGGGAAAGTCTGTTCACTTGGCGGCCATATTTGCAATGCCTCCGGGCAGACCAAATCCTGTCTATCCGAATAGGGGAATCCTGAAATCTCAAAAACTGCTTGACAAACTCACAATGAAATAACATATTTCAAATCAGCAACAAAATCTGACATTAACTGTCCCATAAATGTTGTTTCTTATGCTCAAATAGCGTTAAAAAAGCTTATTTTTCAGGCTAGATGAGCCAATGCATATGTGCAATCCTAAGCGTGAGTCTCAGGTTTCTATGGGAACGGGAGCCTCTAACGGCAGCTGCAGTTATGCAATGACTTTATCAATCAGCGATTGGCTCTTGTACTTAGAAAGCGGGACCTATTATATAGACCTATATTGCGCGTTGCGGTTTCTCACGTTCATAACTAATAGGCGTGAACAGTCTTTCATTATCTATAGTCTTTGGTCGCAGTTCAGCATGGCAATCGAAGGACACAAGCCGTGGCATCATAAAAATCTCTTGTCTGGGAACATTCTGGCTTTATAAATACGTTACAACAGCGATGGTCAAAAAACAAGGACGAAGGTTACTTTTTGTAAACTTTGTTTGATGCGAGTGCCACATGCTGTAATATAACCATTTATTTACGCTGTCATCACCCGGGTGTTGATCGCGCATGAGTGCAGGTGAGAGCGAAACAGCACACAATGCCTTTTTAAACAGACATTCAGTGCAAATTCAGGCAGCCACAAAACAACAATAAAGCACTGGGCAGGGTTTGACATTAAGGACTGCCCGATGGCCTGGACCCAGTGTGAAAGACGATTGGGACAGTTGACGGAACTGTCACTGCCCCGATTGGGCAAGTCCTGCATTGTCACAGAGTTTTATCATTTTAAGCCTTCCCAGTTTAAACATTCAAGCACAAGAAGATGCCAAAGAGAACTCGCGCACACTGTATGAAATGCTGTGTGCACACATCCAAGGTGAACACAGAAAGAGGTGTCTCAGACAGCGTGTGAACATTCAATTAAGTTCTCTTTCAAGTCTTCTTGAGCTTGAACGGACAAATTCAAACAAAAATGATGTCACCATGCCCTTCTTAGCGAGTATAGCAGACATAGTAGGTTATGTCTTAAGTGAACGAACCGTACCGAAATTGTGACCATAAAACAGTGATACAAACCGAACCGTGAGTAAACTGAACCATTGTACCCCTAGTGCACACGTGCCAAACTTGGAAAATAAAGTATATCTGAGCCTTTAATAATCCTGCTCCTGTTTTCAAAAGTGACTACGGATTTGTAACAATATGTTGCACTGTGAGTGTACCTGAGGAATTTGGAAACATGGCATAAGCCGTGAGGAGTCGCAGGTGTTGAGAACGGCCCCATACTACCCACCAGCTCTTTCAAGAAGAAAACTACTCTCCCTTTGAAGAAATTGATGAAAAGCAGATGAGAGAGTTAACCTCCAGCCACACTCGCCTGAGTCTTTTGATGTCTATCAAGGCATGTTTATTCACCTTGCATTCATGCTACGAAAATCTCATTTTAAGGAACAGAGGGCAGACCTGCCAGGCATTGCAGGGAACAGATAAAAGCAGATAGGAGGTGTCCAGAAGAAATGGCTTCCTGTGTTATCTTATTTTAGGACAAATTAGCTCCAGTCAGGGGAGGTTGTACGGGCATGGAGACATCATGCTCTCAGGCAAGGTGGTGTTGTTCACGCTGCATTGTATCGCCATACATCTCAGGGACAATACGGCATAGCTATTGACATAAACAGCGGGCTTGACGTTATCTATCACAGATAAATCTGCTGCATCAGGGGAAACAGATTTAAATACTAATGCGCCACTTGAAAGCATCTAATTGAGATTATCAATGGAGTACCTTTCTATCGGGATAGAGATTTTGTGTCATTTCATGCCCATGAGGAGAAAAATATTGGTGTAGAAATACAAACAGAAACACAAGCAAACACTAGGTGCATGGTGGGGCTGGAAAATAATTCAATATCAATATATATCGCGATATAATTTTTTTCAATAACGGTGATATTATATTTAAACACATTTCTGATATTTCAATATACATTACAGCATTTGTCACTGACTGACATTCAGGGCGCAGCCATCAGAAAGAGTAGAAAGGCCGCATGTCCAGCTGAAAATACTAGGCGCTGTGCTGAAAACGACTTGTTTTTTTGGGGGGGGTTTTCAGTTGAGACACTTTGCTTGTTATGATATGGAATATCCTTGGAAGTGTTCCTAGTATCTCATTTCACAGATAGTTTGTTTCTGTATAGTTTCTATATAAAAATGTATTTGCTTTGTCTCTTGTTTTAAATAATTTAGTTGCATTATTATGCTTCTTGTTGACATTGGACAAGCAGAATGTGGCGATTGGTCAGTGTTGTATTTGTAAAAAACGCAGAGCCCTCAGCGCTTCAGCGTGAAATATCGGAACTATATCTTATCGACTGAAATTAAGAAATATATAGTGATATACATTTTGGCCATATCTTCCAGCCTTAGTGCATGGGTGGTAAAAAAAAAAAGCCACTGATGTTCATATGTGAAGTCAGTGTTTCATCTGCTGCATGTGCTCTTTATCTGAAGATGAAGGGTGATCATTGAGACTTTTACATTTTAGGATGAGGGTCCCTTGCATGACTAAGATCATATTTGGGGGTCTGTGGCATCTAAAAGATCGAAAATTCCTGGACTATGTTGTATATATAGATGTCATTCACCTACTAGTTTTTCACCAAAACAAAGTTTCCCTTACAATTGATTCAAAGTGACCTCATTATGCTAAACAATGACCAATAAATACTTTTTTAGAATAACATTTAGGCCTATTACAATAAAACTAAGTTATCCAAAAAAAAAAAAATAGATTCACTATTCAAGTGAGACAGTCAGTTCAGTTCAGAATTTGAACAGTTCACTGCCTGTGTAAGTGAATCTTTTTATTGACTCATAGAATCGGTTCATAAGAGTCATTTGTCTGCAAATCGAGTTTGTGTTGAATGCATGAAACACTGGTGTACACTATAATGTAAATACGACACCTCACAAAACCACATATAAACGCACAAAAACTGTCCCAGACTGTCACCAATGACAACTAGATTTTAAATTGTTCTCACAAGTTTATTTCAGGCAAGAGCTGTGTTGTACGGTGTTGACAGCTTTGTTTATAACAGGAGTGTTTATGAGAACTGTATGGACAACTGAGATCTATTAATCGGAATTAATAATTGCTGTTAAAATTATCAAGGGAAATAACAGAAAATTATGATTGTTTTTGTCATAATCATGCAGCCCTACACAAGTGCTCTGTGCCACAGAGACTTCATCAATATACCTCCAATGAAGAGGAGTGAGAATGGCCGATCTGACAGCTCGAGAAGCAACTTCTCTCATTTGCAGACAAATTTGCAAGTCTTCACTAGTCAGTCATGGATGTTAATTGCTAAAGACAGGAAGACTCAAGAGTGAAAGGACAGTGTTATTGTATAAGCCAACAAATGGCACACAGTGAATTAAAAAAAAACACGCATCTGCAGCAAATTTATGCATTTAACACTACGCTTGATGCAATGCAATGATGTCTTTGACATGGTGCTTCTTTAATTTAACAGCAGCACTCCATAACAATATGCCTAATCGAATGCATTCAACTGCACACATTAGCTATTTACTTGGTTAGACACTAAATCATTCATCAATTGTGCCAATGGTGCAAAAGCTCAAACATCATTATGGGTTAAAATAAACAAACAACAGGAGCTCTTGCACTGTGAAAAATGTCTCTGACCGAAACCCTTCAACAGCTAACTGCACATTTGAAGCAAAACAAAACGCTTAATGCCCACATTCAATGCGCATTGATACTTGACCAAATAACTCATTTGACATTAATAAATGTAAATTTCTTCTGACATTTGGAAATGATAATAAATTTAATTTCCAATGCATCTGAATGGGCCTCTGCATTTGAAAATCACTCACAATTAAAGTGCCGATATGTGTTTGCAGGCTGCCATTCATTCAGCAATGAATCAAATTAAAATGCCAATATGAATATAAATGAAGTACTTATAGAAATGTCCAAACTTTCTGTGAAGAATCTGCCATCCACAGCTACTGTACATCCGCACAGAATACAAATAAAGGTGGAAGTCCTTAAAGAATCTCTTTGTGGAAAATTCAGATTGTCAGCAAAAGATGGCAGTGAAAATATGACCTTTATTTTCTTAAAAAAGAAAATGTTTGATTTTGATCTGATATTGATTAATAAAAGTGATGTGTAACTGCTAATAGAAAAACAGACAACCATAAGTAATTAATTTGTAAGTTAAAGGGATAGTTCTACCAAAAATGAAAATTCTGTCATAATTTACTCAACCTTATGTCATTCCCAACTAGGGCTGCCCCCTAATAGTCGAATAACCGTTAGTCGACTTGAAGAGGCTTGGTCGACCAAGATTTTATTAGTGGGTTAGTCGCAGAAAATAAATAAATAAAAAACTCCACAGGAAGTGCCAAGGTCACGCATTCCTTGAGGGAGAGATCGTTAACGGCAGGAAATCCAAACATTCGCCTATGATTCATCAACCTTAAATATGGCTTATCACTTGAAACATGTAAGTAGTAGCAACTTTACAAGTCCGTTCGCTCTAATGTTAGCCTAGTCCTAGATAAATGTGCGTTATTTTTTGGCGCATATCCAAATAATATGCAGTAAACACGCTCTACACACACAGCTTGCAATCACTGCATTTTAAATTAAGAGTAATGTATAGATAAGAGTAATGCAAAATGTAACGGGTCTACTTTTATTTCTGTAAACTCACAATAACAGCAAAACGTTGTGCTTTTATAAAACAATGAAAGCAATCAGGATGCAATTTCTGCTCTCGGTCTCAGTGAACTTGAGCACGTAACAAACATGAACCGAGCCAAATCAAAAGGAAAATAAATATTCTCAGATTATGCAATCCATATGAAACTTGCATATATGCACGTCCACTGCTGTGGAGATGCCGAGTCAGCATCGTTGACTTAATCTCTGCAGCCGAAAACAAAGAAAACATTATCAGTAAATTATTGAAATGTTTAGACAGTGCGACACATAATCGTTATGTTTGCCAGTGCGCTGAGGCAAGCTTTATGCGAGTTTGAGCGCTGATTAGGCTAATTACATAGAAGATTAAAGGCTCATTATTAGGATTTATGGCTTATTAATATAAATGTGTGATTAGTCGACTAATGGCTTAAATGAACGACTACTGGTCGACTAGAAAAATCTTTAGTCGAGGGCAGCCCTATTCCCAACCTGACTGACTTTCTTCTGTGGAACTTCAAAGAAGATGTTCTAAAGAATGTTGGTAACCAAACATGTTTTGATGCCATGTTTTGACTTCCATTGTATGAGCAAAAAAAAAAAAAATTTCTACAAAATCAAGAAAGTCAGAGAGATTTGAAACAGCATGAGGGAGAGTAAATGATGACAGTTTTCTTTTTTGTATGAACTATTCCTTTATTTTCCACCTCAAAAACACGTTTATACTTACGGAACGAACACGGCGGCAGTTTCGTTTTTTTCCGTAAGTAGAATAGGGAAGGCGTAGGACATACAGCGTAAGCGTTTTGAAGAATGCGGAAAGCGGAAGTACGCTCAAGGCGATATTTTGTGTTTATTAAGCATATACAGTTGTATTTTTTTTTCCGAAAATGACCGATCGTTTCGCTAGATAAGACCCTTATTCCTCATCTGGTATCGTTTAAAGCCCTTTGAAGCTGCACTGAAACTGTAATTTTGACCTTCAACCATCTGGAGGCCATTGAAGTCCACTATAAGGAGAATAAACCTGGAATGTTTTCATCAAAAATCTTAATTTATTTTCGACTGACGAAAGAAAGACATGAACATCTTGGATGGCATGGGGGTGAGTAAATTATAAGGAAAAGTTTATTTAAAAGTGAACAAATCCTTTAACTACACTACAGTGCATGTTGTTTCTGAAGAAACAACTAAGATCACATCAAGGACAGTGACCAAGGTTTTAACAATAAACAAAGCACAAAAGAGGTCATTTGTATCTCAGTCTGCAAGGCACACACAATTCATGAGACGAGCGATATTCACAGCATGACAAAGTCCTTGAGCATACACTGAGACGTCAGACCTTGGCAACCCATATGGATGTCAGGCAACTGTTGTTTTTCCCCTCTTGTTATTTTTTTTCATCTGTGCTCAGATTGACTGCTTGAAAATGAGAACTGCTGAGGCTCTCAGTGCCGAGTAACTCGAAATTGACAGTGCAAATTGAACTGAAAACTTTAGGCTTTTCTCCATGGAAGAACATACACCAAAGAGCAACCTCTGATGATTTATCTTGCAGCGTTAATTTATGCGTTTCTGCAACTGCAATGCTGATAATGTGTTATTCCTTTCGCTTGGTTTGGTTTTTAAGTTGAACAGGCGTAACAAGGATCAAAATCAGCATGCATCCTTTATTAGAAGTTCTGGGGATCCAACCACAAGGTCATCATACAAAGGCAACGGAATGCTCGTCGTTTCTGTGAATCCTAATGAAATCCTCAGCAGGACGGCTAGTGAATGAATAAGGAAGAGAACTGCTTGGAATTCTGCTCCAAGATTAAGCCGGGCCGGGCCGAGGGGTCACCGAGGCTGAGGGAGATGGGAGGATTCGCCATCCCGCCTTTCAGCTCTGCTGGGTCAGAAATTGAAATCCAACGGTACAGATGGATCTGAAATTGGAAGTAACTTTACAGATGGAAAAGATGAAAACCTAGTTTGGGGAGTCCTGTAAGCTCTTGACAAGTGAAAGAATCAAATTAACCTCTGTGGCCGTTATAGTGGAATCGGCTTTACCTGCTCATTGAGACGCCACCCTCCCTATGATGAGCTGAAGTCCTGTGAAGTTGTGTAATGAGAAATTAACCTGAGCTTAATGGTCCTGGATCTCTGAGGCACGGCCTGACAGAACAGACGCATGGATGGGAGTAACTAGATGAACTCTGATATATTCGCCTATCAGTGTTCATCAAGTTGAGTCTAGTACTTTTTGGACTCTTATAATGAATTTAAGTGGATGGAATGCAAAACGGAGCACTAGAAAAAAAGTTGTTTTGGTAACACTTTATAATTAGGCTTAATTCGTCAATATTACTAAAATTAAAGCTGCAATCCATAAGTTTTGCCTCTTTGCCGCCATCTCTGTTTGAAACCTGCAATTGCAGTTATTTGCGGAAATATCTTTATGTGCTATGATGCATTAGGTATCACAAACTAATAATGAACAATAACTTTTACAGCATTTATAAATGTAGATTAGTGTTCATTTAAACACATGCTAATTTAAGTTCATTCATAACAGGTTCATGTATATGTTTATACAAATGTTTTATATAATAAATTGATAAATAAGCAAACATGTTTCACTCTCAAGAATTAATGAATATCTTCTTCACACATTTGTCCATCTTGGTTAATGTTAAATTATAAATATATCTCATGTCTATTATTAGATCATGTTAGTTCTTAATGAAGCAATATAACTTTACTTCTTAAATTCTTAAAAATTAATTAGACCAATTATGATTCTGAATGAAAACATGCCAGGAGCCAACTGTTGCTATAGTAACAAACGCAACTTTCACATGCATTTGACTGACAGATGCACCGTTTCAGTGTTGTTGTTGTTAATGTTGTGAATATTTCAGCAGTTTGCTTTGTTCATTCATTTTAATAGCATTAATTATATGTGCAGGTGCGTTTTAGGTTTTGTTCAGATAAGACAAAAACGTTATCAACGGATTTGTTTCAGAACAGATCTGTGTACAAATCTTCTTCTCACTCAAACTCTGACAGCACGAATCAGTATTAAATATATCTAATAAATTCTGCCAAATTTGAGCCACCATTACAAAAAAATAAAACTTTTTAAAATGATATATAATATGCATCAGGTTTCATATGTTCAGTTCTCAAAAATCACAAAGTACCGACTAAAGATATAAATTTAAAAAAAAAACAATGAAGCTGCTCATCTGTAATTGAATATAAAAGGACAAATAGCACGATGGAGCCTTTGATATCTCTAAATAACTACCAAATGTATGTAAATGACATATATTAGCACCTGTGACTCGCAGAGCTTGTGGATTCAGAATTAGAGGATTATAATAACTCTTTGCAATGGCTTAGCCTAATGCATCCTGCCTCTCATTGATAACTGCAAACCTGTGCCTTGACTGCAGCACCCTAACAGCCTGCTAAGCCACATCATTAGGCTTTCATGGTCTCTTAAATTATCACAGTGCAATTTTCTCTATTTCTATAAACTGTAAAAACCGACAATGGACTCCAGCATCAGTCAGAGAAAATAGCAGTGACACATTCATCATGCCGTAGACTCAGATCACATTATGGTATGTTCAAAACTACACATTTTCAAAATTGACTGGTCTATCTCAACAACCAATCAGGTTTCATGATCCATTCCTACTTATATTAGTGATAGAACAATAGCTCTTAGAAACTCTAAACAATAACCATGAAACAAAACAGCAAATGTTAGAATGAACAAAAGACAAATATGTAACATTCGTAAAACAAAGTCGTTAATGTTCCGGAGTCACATTCTCTCCTGACGGAGTGAATCATCAAGGGAGTGGGAGCACCTGCTGCGGGAACCACATTAAGCTAATTTTAGTTAAAATGTTTTAAAACATGCAGGTTTATCAGGCAGACAAATGTCATTTCTGCAGAGAAGCTCATCACTCATCCCAGCATGCTCTCTGTTTGAGATTACTCTCCGGCTGTCGACGGCCTCGCTCAGCCATTCTGCCCTAACGCAATTAGCACGGCTCAATGCTGTCATGACTTATTCTCATGACTTCAAATAATAACATTGTTTATGAAGAGTTTGTGTGTTCTTGTGTAGCCTTTGCTGTGTTTCGTTTTGGGAAGTTCAAAGGAAAGACACTCCCCCCCACACACACCAAAAAAAGCACTTCTTTTACATATTTTAGAAAGGAAGTCATCCAGATTTAAAATGACTTGAGGATGAGTAAATGATGAATTTTTCTTGGTGAACTATCACTTTAAGAAAGAGAAGGAAGGTCAACGTTTTAGAGGCAGCTGAAGGCTTTAAATGGAAAGTTCACCCAAAAATTAAAGGGGTGGTTCATTGCGATTTCACTTTTTTAACTTTAGTTAGTGTGAAATGTTGCTGCTTGAGCATAAACAGTATCTGCAAAGTTACAGAGCTGAAAGTTCAATGCAAAAAGAGATTTGAAAGTTATTTTAAAGTCTTTTAAAGTTATGGTAGTTTAATGCCTACAAAAAGGACCGGTTTGGACTACAATGAGCTTCTTCCCGGGTTGGTGACATCCATGGGCGAGACCATGTCGCACGGCATTATGGAAGCGGAAGAGTTGTGTACACCGGACGCGAGCGACAGGTCAAAAGATAACAGAACCCATTATAATAATCTGTGATATTTTCTACACTGGATGCGGCGTGGAAGACAGCTTCCAGAATCTACACGAGTTCAATGCTGGATTTGCACAAAGGCTTTTACTGAAAGAAGCAGTTACCACTTTAAAAGCAGAAGCTGCTGTTTATCTGCCCCAAACTGTAAAAACTTTTTATTGTTTGTACATGTCTTTTAAATGTATAGTTCTGTTGCTATTTTTTGGTTGCATCAAGGACGTAAACAAAGACCAACGTGGTTTGGGTTCGCTAGCCAGTTAGCTAAATTCTATTGCAAACTTCAACAAACACCAACAAACTTCTATGTTCATAGACAAACAGTTGTTCATGCTATAAATTAAGCGATACCATTACAATAATGCTACTACTCAGTCATGTAATCGGCTACAGTAAAGCTTTAATCAGGATAAAACTGTATATTGAAAGCTAACAAACAGTGACAGCATATCTGAACACTTTGACACAAATACAAAATGAAATACCATTCATAAACGTCCTTTAAAAGCCGTGATTGCAGAGGTTCTGCTTGACCCTCTTCATCTGGGTCTGATTCGGGCTCAATTTAATAAGGCAATATAGACGCCATTATTTACATTTCCACTGAAGCAAATGGTAAGGGGCGTGGTGTTTCCGGACGCTTCAGCGAATCACAATACACTGGGCCAGCTAACAAATCTGAGCACATCGTGTATTTTGGAGGGAGTGGTATCATAGAATCAGGAAGACAAACTAGCCCTTCAAATGACAATGGAAACAGAGGTGTAGAGTAAAGGTAAAATATATGAAAAACATGGCTTTTTTTTTTCAAACGAAGCATTAAGACATGTTAAACTGCGCCCCCAAAACACAATCAAACCTAAAAAAAAAAACACTAAACCACCCCTTTAAAATTGTCATCATTTACACACCCCCCGTGTTGTTCCAAACCTCCATGACTTAATTTCTTTTCATGAAATTTTGAAGAATTGTCATTCTGTTCCATGCACTTCCAGTGAATAGAGCTTTCAAGCTCAAAAAGGATGCAAAAGCTCCATAAAATTATCATAAAAGTATTCTTATGACTCGTCTTACAGTATATTCTAAGTCAACTAAAGCCATTCGATAGCTCTGTGTGATGAACATCTCAAAATTTAAGTCCTTATTCACTGATAATCTCTTTTTAATCCGCCGAGAGCGGATCAGCACATTGAAATCATTCAGATTCAGTTTTGTGATCCGGATGAAATTATTTTTTGTAAAAGATCTAATTTAAAAGATCAATTTGTTGACAAATCACTCATGAATGCAAGATTTTCAGTGAAAAACGACTCACACAAGGACATAATATGATTTTTATGTTTAGAATATGGAGCACAAGAGGCATAAACTTTATGATACTTGCATTGGTGTTTAAAAACCTTTGTTTTGTTTTTGTTTTTTTGTTCCATTAAGGAAATAAACTCATACAGGTTTGGAACGACAGTTAATGATGACAGAATTTTCATTTTTTGGGTGAACTTTCTCTTTAAAGTGCCCATATTATGCCATTATTAAGGTTCATAATATTGTTTTGAGAGTCTCCTACAACAGATTTACATGCATGAAAGGTCAAAAAACACTTTATTTTTCTCATAATATACATTAAAATATCACCTAATTTCTCAAAGATTCTTAAATGATTCGTTCGAAGCAAATCAAAGATTGAGTCTCTCTAAACCCCTCCTTTACATTAGCCTACTCTGCTCTGATTGGTCAGATGGCCCAGTCTGTTGTGATTGGTCTACCACATACAGGGCATGCCGGAAACGAAACACCCATTGCAATAACTGAATTACAGCTCCGGAGGCTTATCAATTCTCAAGAGATTGCATACAATGTTTTATCTCATAAATTCGAGCCCGAGTCCGACGATGAAATGTCAATCAACCAGAAACTCAATCGCAAGCACGAACGGAGCAGGACATTTCTCAGTGGTAAGTGTCACTTAGTTTGTGGTATAAGACATTAATTGACATATTTTTAGACAATAGTGGATCCACAGCTGATTGGCAGAACTACAACGTGAGTAAGCCGTTTAGCCGGAGACCTAGAGCTGCACTGGTTGTACACAATATAACATACAAATCTACATATTTTGAACAATCAATAGAAAATATAAACATCAATTATTAATAATACTTATAGATTGTGAATCAGAAGAGCAAGCTGGTCCAAATAAACTGACCCATCTTTCAAGAGCAAGCTTTTAGCGAATCCTGCATTGAACTCCCCGAGATTTGAGAAACAGTCATCAGTAAAATAATGTGAACACAACGAAAGATTGGGATTGTACTGTTGTGGTATCATTGAAAATAATACATTTTAACCACTGATTCTTCGCAGCCTCATCATTCGGAAGTGAAAATAAAACACATTTACTTTAACAGAGTAGGACACAGCGTCTTCTCAACATGATGTTAACCACACGAAAAAGCTACAGTGTTTGAGGGCAGGTCAAGTTGTTTGCGAGCGGACAGCATAGAATTAGGCAAATGTGTTATCCATTGACGTACCCTTCACAAAAGTGGGATTCGAATTACTGAAGACTCATTTAGGCTGTTCAGAGTTGATTCTTTCTTTTGAGAGACAATAACTTTATTTATTGTGCAGGTCGTTTACATTCACAGACAGCTACATTACACGTTGCATGAAAGGTAATATTGGAAGAAGCATAATAGGGGGCACTTTAACCATAAAATGAAAGTCAAACACTTCACAATGAAAACCACCATGCACACATTTTAACCTAACAATAATTACAATGCAAGGCTTCTGAGTTCTGAGTTCAACAAGCCACCTGTATGTACATATTTAATAACTGCTGTTTGAATATTGAGCTCAGCGGACAGCTTAAATACAAAATTAATCAATGCTTTAGGGCTTAATATCTTGCTGTTTAAAACAGACTGCACTGATTTGCCTGCTGCCTGAATCAAAACCAAACGATGGAATCAAAGGCATTATCAGATGATAACAGTGAAACCTAAAGAACCTGATCAGACCACCAATCACCCATCTGGTGAACGCTCTGAAAAGAATTCTGTTGTTTTCTTCTGAAAGAAAGCACATTGGTTTTTGCCTTCTCAGGTGATGGTGTCTCACAGTAACTGCTAGCCTCAGCAGGTCGGAGCATTCAGAAAGGCAATAAACTCCCACAGTGCAATCCTGAGCCGGGCTTCATTTGATTCCAAATCTGATTTGAATACACTGGCGTATGACTTGTTTGTGGGGCAGAATAAAGACATTCTATCCATCAAAATATCCACGGTGTCTTTCCTGAAACTGGGAAGCCATCCCACGAGACAATTAATCTGATTTGAAATGTATGGCACCATCCCAGACTCTTATGTGAATGCTTATTGATTTACTGTACACCACACATCCATATTCTTTCAGTGCATGTCATCTAATACCTTTCAATATGTGTGTTTACCAAACTCTATGTGTATAAGTGTGTAAGTGAGAGAGTGAGTGAATGAGTAAAGGAAGAGCAAATGGGTTTCATGTGAGTGAGAGAGAGAGATAGGTCGGGTTTTCTTTCACTGGACAGAGCTGTGGTCTGCATTGGGGCGTTTGCTCGGTGCAGAGCTGCATTTAAAATGACTCAATCATTTGTTTGTTGTAACAGAATGCAAATATGAAATGATGCCATATGAAATATTAGACAGAGGGATATGGCAATAACAAAGGGAAAGAAAGATTTTAACTGAGTGCAGTGGAGCCTAATCTGAAGCATTACCATTTATTTGTTGACTAATGGGCTATTTGCTATTCTATTGGTCTGATATTGCACTATGAAACGGTCACGAGCAAAGGTTTGTGAACTCATGGGAATGAACTGGAGTTCTGCATCAACAGCCTCTAAATGTGGCCTGATCACCAAAACCATAACAAAACATGAACAAAAAAAACTTCTTTATATAAATATAAAGCATGCGTTTGATTGCCGTTTACACTACTGTTCAAGTTTGGGGTCAGTAAGTTTTTTTCTTTTTTCAAATACAGTTTCGACAATTTTATTTAGCAAGAATGCATTAAATTGATCCAAGTAAAGATTTTTAAATTGTTACAAATTTTCAAAAGATGAATATAAAGTTTTTGAACCTTTAACCTGTTTGAACTTTACTTGAACTTTTATTTTGAACTTCAAAAAATCCTGAAAAATCATGGTTTCCATAAAAAAAATATTAAGCAGCACAACTGTTTTCAACATTGATAATAATGAGAAATGTTTCTTGAGCATCAAATCATCATATTAGAATGATTTCTGAAGGATCATGTGATACTGAAGACTGGAGTAATTATGCTGAAAATTTAGCTTTGCATCACAGGAGTAAATAGCATTTTAAAATATATTGAAATAGAAAACAGTCATTTTAAAATTGTAATAATATTTTACAATATTACTGTATTTTAATCAAATAAATGCAGACTTGGTGAGCATGAGAACATTTTCAAAAACATAAAAAAACTCCAAACTTTTAAACATTTGTGCACAGTATGTCAAAAAATACAATGAATACTCCAATAGAGAACAATATGTATTTATTCATATACTAATCTTAATATTCTGATGTAAAAAAAAAAAAAAAAAAAACTGCACTAAAATATAATCTAACCTAATCTAACCTAAAGTTCTTAATCTTATAACTTTTATTCTAAATATGTCTTTGTTCAAATTTGTAATCAGAAAATGCTGCTCGTCAATAGTCAGATCATCACAGTTCATGTGAACGCAGTCATAGATGAAAACCATATTTTAGGAGCCATTCATGCAAGAAGCTTGTGAAGATTGTGAAGAAAAGTGAACATTTTCTTTCTCTGATTTGATAGTCACCTTAGATTCAATAAAACACATTGTCACCTCCGTGTCACACTGTTTTCACAAAATCTTAGAGTAAGCATTTCATGTGTTTGTCATCACTGACAGGAAGCCTCCTTGTTACCTCTTCTGCCTTTAACCCTGACAGACAGAATGATGATATAAAACGATTCATGACAGTTTGCTGCCTGGCTGTTCACAAATATTAACCATGACAGAGCCCTTTACATCTGGATTCACACATGAGATAATTAACGCCTGAACCTGATGATGATATTGATAATGACGGCAACAGATTTTTAATCGAAGTTTCAGTGTGAAGTGGAGTACATTGGACAGGCAAAGAGCAGCCTGTTAAGAAAAAATATGAACTTCCTGAACCGACTCAGGAAAACCGTTAGAGTTCAGATGCTGTTTGGCTTTAGAAAGCAGAATCTCTCCCCTGCAGTGATAACTGGGTCGACAGCTCTATCTCCAGCAAAGCAAAGCCCCGAGCTGCCAGCATGAGTCCAGACAGCTCCAGCATGCAGAACTTCAGGAAATGTCAGCAGGAGTGGACAGCAGGGAGGAAGTTACTGCCCATTATATTCTGCTTATGGGTGGCTGGAGAATTCCAACAAACACTATAAAACCTAAACATCTGTGCAAGAGCAAAGCCTCTCTGTCAAATGCAAAAATCTAATAACTAATTAATTATTAGTTAATCAAATCATAAACAATTTCGACTTAAAAAATAAAAATATCTGCTTCATTAATATTAATATATATATATATATCAGAT
>RJVU01026577.1:4889896-4953850 GCA_003731715.1 Anabarilius grahami
GGTTTAAATGAGCACAAGCCTCAAGATTTTCTGCAAATAATGACACAAAAAAAAAATCTGACGGTCATTTAAAGGGGTCATGACATGGATTTTTTTATTTTAATATGTTCCATGTGGTTCACTTTTAAATATTTTGCACAACAGTTAGAAGTTAGAATTACTTTTGAAATACCCAACATTATCTGACAACCTCTCTGCGCTTGACAAAAATGCTCTCTCATTACACTACTTCCGCTGTGGGGTTACTGAACTGGGGTGCGTTTCCCAAAAGCATCATTAGCCAACTGTGGTTGCATGTTCCTTTAAAGGGGTAATATAATGCCACTTTTACAAGATGTAAAATAAGTCTCTGATGTCCTCAAAGTGTGTATGTGAAGTTTTAGCTCAAAATACCCCACAGATCATTTTTTTATAGCATGTTAAATTTGTCACTTTTTGATGGTGAGCTAAAAAAAACGCTCCGTTTTGGTGTGTGTCCCTTTAAAATGCAAATTAGCTGCTGCTCTCAAGAAGAGGGCGGAGTTTCAAGAGCTCATGTTAGCACATAGTGCTGTTAGCAACGCCGATTACCTCACAAAGACTCACTGAAAATGTCAGAAACTGTTCAGCCTTTTATGTTCAAACCGGAGTCGGACAATGATGAAGAGACACAGGAAGAAGTGACAACATGTAGAATGCAACAGGACGTTTCTAAATGGTTAGTTGATTAATTTATGTAGCTGATGTGGAGTTAACTATCTTAAAGTCATTCATTAGCATATTCTGTCATGATAATCTATAAATCGCTCGTGTGGGAACTGTTGTAAGATCCTACAGAGCCAGAGAATGAAGATAGAACAGGTATAGTTTAGTTTAATTACGGTTATAAATTATGTTGTCAACTTGCTTTTATGACATGCTATTGCATTTGTGTTACATACTGTATTGCAATAACATGGCCTCACCCCCTTTGTTGCGTGTTCTCGGGGGCAGGGTTTATGTAAATGTTAGGGTTAGTGATGTCACTAACCCAGGAAGAAGCTTGTTGTAGTTCCTACCAGCTGTTTGTTGTAGTCCTTAAACAGAGAATTCTTTAAAAGAAAATATCTCCCTTTGCATTGAACTTTGAGCGTCATAACTTTGCAGACGTTGTTTATGCTCAAACAGCAACATTAAACACTAACTAAAGTTAAAAAAAAAGTGAAATCATAATCAACCACCCCTTTAAACTCTGTTGGTACTTGAATGGAACTTGTGACCATAGCTGGCTTTGTGAAACGCACCCCTGAAAAGGTAAAACAGGTGGAGTGTTGTTGTGGAGACAGTCAAATGCATGCAAAAATCTGTCACAAATGGACAGAAATGGAAAACGAGTCATTTTGGCAGCTTGATTTCAACAAATGCTATTTTTGCAGTGAGGATGAATTTTTCAGATCTGCAACTTACAGTATGCTTTTATAGTGAAAAGACCTCTTATATGTCAAAAGATCAAAGAAAATGTGATTCCTTGTTTCATGACC
This sequence comes from Anabarilius grahami, assembly GCA_003731715.1. NCBI lineage: Eukaryota > Metazoa > Chordata > Actinopteri > Cypriniformes > Xenocyprididae > Anabarilius > Anabarilius grahami. Next base: position 4,891,396 of record RJVU01026577.1, read on the forward strand.
ACTTTAAATAAAATAAAAATCTTGCAAGAGGAAACGTTCGTGAGGAAACAGCATTTTGAAAAAGCTTTTTCAATTGCACAGGCAACACAAACTAATTGGCTTCTAATACCAAAAGATCAGCGTAACAGTTCAAGTGTACACACATGCATTCCCATACAAAAGCGTCAAAGAAAATTCAGTGGTGAATAAATTGATTAGTTCAGCCATCTTGTATCATATTGTGTGCCTGCATACTCGGTGGCGGTGACATTAAAAGGTGCAATAAAAGAAAAACCTGTGCAGCTTGTGATTTGTCAGAGGTACAGTACTGTAAGCAGCAGTGAAAAGGGCAGAACAGATACAGTAGCAGCCAATGAAGATGATAAGTGGTGTGAAATGCAGATCAAAAGGCCTTCAAAATCCTCCCCAGTGGAAGTGTAGGACAGCCCTGATTAGAGCACTGAGCCTCTCGTGTGGGGATTTTGGGTAAAGATGCAGATTAGCGTGATTATGACACATGAACGCCTCCCTTGATTTCGGATTAATCACTTAGAAATGGAAATTACCTCCGCCATTTAGACTGAAATGATTAACATTTCATAAATCAAGGGTATTTTGTATAAGGGTTGTTATGGAAGAAAACAAGAGCACGTCTTCATCATCTGTACAGAGACATTATTGTTGTATATGAAGCACAAACTGCCAATGGCAATAACTCTAACAAACACACCCACGCTTTATTAGTCGCAATATCTATCATATTTAATGACACCAGCATAATATTTACATAAATTCAGATAATAATTAGAAAATTACATGAGGAAATGCAAAATCCGAGACACCCCATGGGCAACATTTCTACAGGGACTTTCAAGTTCAGGCTCCATCTGTTAGCCGTAAACAGTGCGAATACAGAGACACATTATTTTACCTGATTACAGTTATATTTTGCATGCTAACATGGATGCCTAGGTCTGTTTTAATAGCTCTAATTAATGAACAATGATGCTAATAAAAGCTGTTGACAGAGCTAAACATTGTACCAACTTTTGTATTCATATCAGAGTAATTGCTCTCACAACTCAATGTAAATTGGCTTTTAATTAAAGATAACCATCTCTTAACGGTCACATGTGGTTAGGTTAAACAACAACCAACAACAACAACAACAACTCACAGAAATGAACTGAAGCCACTTTTGCTGTTGAAGTTTGAATCCAAGATGCTCACTAGTCCTAAGGCAAGGAAGGCCAGTGAAACCAGTCTAGAGTAGCAATACCCTCTATAGGAAACTTAAAGGGTTAACAATCATAGCAGTAAAGCTCAATTTTATATAGCTAGTAAAAACAACATGTATTGTACATGTATTGTGTATATATTTAACATTTTTTTTCCGGATTTACCTAGTTCGGATTTAAATCCAGCCTTCGTTATGTCCTAATCCCACTCTCAGTCTCCCTTCCCAGTGTGGTTCTCAACCTTTGACTAGAAGGCCCCTTATATAGGATAAGATTTTTTTTCTCGTTTTCTGCTGTAATTATGTCAATGCTGCTTGTTTTCAAAAAATATTATTAACAGAAACTGGGTGTTAATATATTAATAGTTGAATAGTTCAGTCATTAAACTATTTGCATATGCTGATTGGTTCATTCAATGTAATGTTTTTAGCCAATTGATTTCATGTATCCATTACCATTTCCCTTTATAACCACGATACATCCAAATGAATGTGCAGAATTCTTATTCTAGCACTTTTTCTCTTACTGGGCTTTCCCGGTTTCACAAGGAATATGTCTAACCTTGATATCGACGAGGTCTTCTCCCTCTAAAGAACCAGGATCAGATCCAGATGATGACATTTCTAACACCCAAACTGCCGAAGACGAACAACTCTCCAACTCCAAACGCTAAACTCTAAACACTGTTTGTCTGGCTCAACGTAAAGCTTCAATATCAGAATGGCCAATACCTTGGATTTTGGACACTTTATTCAACTATAACAAAGCAGTTCCACCAGGTTTACCTCATCAAGATGTATTTACCTCTTTTCATTGCCACTTTCAACTCCGACTCTGCTCAACCCAGACCCAGCAAAGAATAGGGCTAAAATAAAGTAAGGGTGTTTTCACACCTGTAGATCGATTGTATTGTTCCGAAATAGGGACTTAATTTGTTAAAATGTAGCATTTTCTTCTTGGTTCGGTTTTCTTTCACAAGGCAATATTTCAAAGCGTACCAAAATGTGTTTATGTCAGTCACATGCACGTGCAAGTGTCCCCTTATTGGTCAGAGTTTACTCTGCGTCATCCATTAAAATGATTGACAAGTTTGCTTCTTGAGCATATTGTGGCTTGTTTAGTGCCTACTGTCGAGACACACGCAAACACTATACGAATGTAGCCGTCATTCCTGCTGTTAAATTATATACTACATTTGAACTAATTCAAGTGCGATCTCTCTGTATCTCCCAGCACTGTCTATACAAAAAATGTGTCGAGACACATGCAAACACTATATGAAAGTTATAATGCAGCTAGAGCGGGAATCAAGGCTTCATCATGCCAGCGTTCTTGCAAGGAGAAGTGCGATTACACAATGTTTTAAGATGGAAAAAATCTTTGTTTTTTAACTGCAGTAGCTTATCTAATGTGCTCACTCATAGAATCAAACACTGCTGCATTTTATATAACACATTTCCCATTATGAAATATATCGCTTGGTTCGTTGGTCCGTTGGGTCGGATTGCTTTCACAAGCGAACCGCCCTAGAGTTCGTTTGCAATTGGGCCGAGACCACCTCGTTCAGGCGATCTCAGAGCGATTGTTTTGGTGCGGGTCCGAGCGTGATTGCCGTGTTCACATATGCCTAAACTAACCGAGCCAAGGGAGAAAACGCACCAGGTTCCGAAACAAATGCTCAGGTGTGAAAACACCCTAAGTTTACTCTTTGAACTTGTTTTCCTTTCATTTTAATACATTTTTTAAACATAATTAACTACCTTTACTCCATCCTGTGGCACCCTTGGAAGTTGTTCAAAACTGCATGTTAACTTAAGATATAAATTAAATATGTTCTTTCTACATTACACAATATATAGCTGCCATTACATTTTAGAAAGAGGGTCCCTTGATGGGGACCAATAAGTTTGAAATGCCCTCGTCTAGATAATTAAAAATAGAATAAAAACTGAAAAATGGTGGGAAATAAAAAAATAAAAAAACATTACCCATTGATAAGTTGTTGAGCATAGAGCACAATCATGTCTAAAGTTAGCTTGTCTATGTGTTAATCGTGTAGTGTTGAAATCTATTTAAAGTTGTAGGTGGACAGAAGGCCATCAGGTGTTTGCTGCCTTACAGCCATTAATTACTTTCAATGTAAACTAATAATCTCAATCAGAGAGGTTTCATTTCCATTACCGTTAATGTATGCGCCATCTGGCTGAACAACTCAAGACTCAAAACGTGCCTATTGTGTAAAACGCACAGGCCAAAGTCATGAGGCAGCTGAGCCTTGTCAACAACACAAGTCTGAAAAATACCCATGCTGCTGGTCTTAGCTGCAAGTTGGTTTAGCTGGTCCACCAAGAGTTTTAGCTTGTCAGTCAGCTGAAAAGTGCCCAAAACCCCTCAAAAACCAGAAAACCATACAAGTCTAAGTCTCTAAAACCAGCTGAGCTTGGGCTTTTTTGTTTTGTATCAGCAAGAATAGAGTCAGCGGATATCAAGTCCAAGCTCTTTCCAAACACACTGACATGAACTACACTTTAAAATGTATGTGCAACATTTATCACCCTTCAACAAGCTGCAAGTTCCTCTCACAGATTTTGATATCACGCTGCCTCATGACATCAGCTGAAGGATGACACACAAATATGTGTCAGAAAAATGATCCTGAAAGATATTATTGCTTTCATGATGTATTGGAGGAGAAGGCCAGGCAAGGGATTAGACGGTTACATTTTTCTTGAGTACCGTAACGGTAAATCATCTTGCTTGGGTACAGACAGAGCTTCCCACGAAAAGTTCCAGAGATTTGCTAGGTGACCTTATCACTGATTAGCCAAAAACATCCACGACAACGCAATGCAGTGGTCGTTCGTTTTTTTACGGCTGCAGAATTAAAAGCAAATGAAGATCCAGCTCTGAGTTTCAGTAATCATAATATGAATTTACTATCTAGTGAAAATATTCCACTAAATAACATACACTGCTATATAGGTCTGCTTTGATGAGGCTGTGTTTATGAGGCGTTTTTATTTTTTTTGCTGGTAACAGCATCTGTGTTCACAGCACTGACATTTAAAACAGAAATGGAGAGAGGTGAAGGAAACTTTCTAAAGATCTGAAGAGCGGACATTAGCATTCACAGGGCAAAGGAGGCTTAAGCCAAGCATTATGAGACTTTCATGGCCCAGAAAATTTGCGCAGATTTGATACCTCAGATTAAAAAGCCAAAAGCCTCTTCCTGAACAGCTGAATTTAAGTGTAGACTGACTGGCATGTTAAATGTCTCAGAGGTAGTTCTGACTTAAGTAGGTGTGGGTGGTATGACTGGAATCATATATCACAGTAAGTGTAAAGGTATATTTCAAATAAACAGTTATTTTCGCTAGAAATTCAACCCCAAAATGTTTATATATTACATAGTAATGTCTGGCAACTCTGGCCCCTGAGATCCACTTTCCTGCAAAGTTTTGCTCCAACCCTAATCAAACACAGCTGAACAAGCCAATCAATGTCTTCAGGATTAGAAAGCTACAGGCATGTGAGTTATGTCAGGGTTGGAGCTAGAGTTGTTAACGTATGAGATGTTTAAAAACGTCTAATGGTGTTACATTTATGTAACAGTTAACACTTTACCTAATTTGACATTACAACTGTCAAACTTATTCAGCATACTTTTATGAGAAGACTGAAGATGTCAAAACTTCTTCCAACTGAGGAGTCCTGATCCAATTCCAGCATTATTGTCGATGCCAAAATGTTAGCGAATTAAGGTGTTTATTTGCCAAATGTTCAATTTGACGATTTATTGTGATTTACAACAAAAATTATTTTCATTTATTGACAAGCCTAAAATTATCATAATTACTTCAGCTTTAACTAATTTAATGCCTATGTTTGACACATTCTGTCCAGATGAAAGATCAGCCTCTTTGAGAGCTCTTATGCAAACGGCTACTGTACTCGTCCCTGAGGAAATCAAGGCTATTAAATCAGTCTCAGACAGCTGAAGTCATCCATGTCTGAAGCAGTGGGACTGAATTAAAGCTTATACATGGTTCAAACCGCCTCATGCCAATCAGAATAAATAGTGCTGAGAAATAGAGAGACAACTTCACAATAACTTCCCCTCTGCTGCAATTCATGCATGTTCCAGAGCAAACGCCCAGTTATGATAATTTTTACCAATTAGAATGTCATAACCATGTTAATAACCATGATGGCAAGAGAATCCATCCACAACACATCAAAGTCAATGGTATATGCTCAAAACAGATCAGTATAGAGCCACAGATACCATAATTTCCACATTAAAATGGACCTTTTATGATTGTTTACATTTTTATCTTTCTTTAGTGTGTAATGTCGCTGTTTGAGCATGAAAAAGGTCTGCAAAGTTACAAAGTCACTCCAAAGCTAGTTATTATCTATATCAGTAAGCACTTTCTGAACTCCCTCAAATGCTTTGATTGTAGTCTTGATTTTTCTTCTAGGAACGAAAACTTCATAATATTCCTCTTTTAAATAATTCCCTCCCAGGGCATAAGCAAAAAAAGGTGTGAGGCCTGGTTGAGTTGTGTCAGTAGTTTGCTGAAACTCAAGGTTATAGTAAGGGGCATGGCATTTCCAAAACACATTCAAACCCTGGCTTTGAGGGCAGCCTAATGGTTAGACAGTCAGACTTGTAACCTGAAGGTTGTGGGTTTGAGTCTCAGTACCGGCAGGAAATGTAGGTGGGGGGAGTGAATGAACAGAGCTCTCTTCTACTTTTATTACCCACAACTGAGGTGCCCTTGAGCACGGCACCTAACCCGCAATCGCCGCAGCAAAAATGGCTGCCCACTGCTCCGGCTTTGTGTTCTTTGTGTTTGCACTTGGATGGGTGAAATGCAGAGCACAAATTTAGATTATGGGACACCATACTTGGCCACACGTCACATCACTTTCACTTTCACAAATTAGTGAAAACTGACTGATTTCTCTTATTTTCTTATATAATTTTGCAGTGTTTACTACAAATATTATAAATGACTTATCTGTGCACATCATTATTAAAAATGTGTGGAAAAAAAAAAAAGTAACTAAAAATGTAAATCAATAAAGAAGACAGTCCAGCAACAGCAGAAGGTTGCTTTCTAGCCAATGATTATTAACAGCAGAAAATAAATTGTGTAAACTTGGTTTTAATCTACTTATATGCTATTACAAACAAAGGAATTGCAGGCTTGAAATATTCATCCAATCTAGCTATCCGTGCAGACTCTGATATTATCCCCACGGCAGCATGTTGTAGTTGTTGTTCCGACATTCTTTAAGCACTCGCTATTAGACTCTCCCTTCAGCTCAACCCATTTTAAACTCCCATGAAGCGTCCAATCCTCCCATGTCAGTTCATAACAGTGGGCATCAATGCCGTCCTAAAATTATATGCAAAATGTCACAGTGAAATTAATAATGACATTCATGTTTGTGCAAATGCTGCTATTACACAGCTGGAAATATCGAGATGCAGAAAACCTCCTCGCCACTTACGGTTAACGACAGTTTCCGACTGACATTATTCCAGCCCTCTCAGAAGTATTCTTCAGGACTGAACTGCAGAAAGTCTTCACACGTTCTGACATTTCAAATTTGTAGACATTTGAGCTGTCAAAAAAACCATTCAGTTCTGGTGGACTACTTAAAAGTCATTACCTGCTAAACTTGAGGTCCTACAGCAAATATCAAGGTCGCGGATTTCAATCACCTGCTACAAGGATTCGCCTGTCAGTCTGAAATGAGAAGTTTGCTCAACGGCAAACAAGTCAACGTATGCAAGAAAAGATAAATCTTTACATTTTCTCTACACCGAGCATAGGATCAAAATGAAATCATTTGAAAAGCCTACATTAAGAGCAATGGATTATTGTATTTTCAAAAGAGAATCATTTTTCTATTTAAATAATGAGAAGAACATCAGTGACCTTTAGAAGTCATTAAAAATGGAATTTACCACCTCATTTAATCTATCATTAGGCGAATAGAGTTTTCTAATAAGAGGCTCACGCAATAAGACTTTGATATAGACATCACTCCTTGTCTTCCATTCATTGCATTGAAAATATCATCAGGGCAAATCAGAGTATGGGTCAACAAGATTCATTCCCAACAGTTTAATAATAAACGTTCAATACAGCATTAGCCATTATGGACTCTTTTATGATAGCCGAGGTGCCGCTGAATGCACGTCATTGTTGTTCAGGCTATTCTTTTTTGTCTTCGTCCACTCCAGCCTCCTAGCAACCCATGTAACGCTACACCGTGTCGGTTTGTTGCGAGGTGCACACCCGACCTTTAGACGCTGGCAGCTGAATGGTGACCCAGTCTCTGTTTGAATACCAATGTTAGCGCACATAAAAGAGCTATTCAACAAGTATCAGCACATCCCCCCATCATTTAAAAAGCTTTGATCTGAGCCACATCACCACGCGGCTAATCTTCAATGTCACTGCTGTGTCACCACATCATACAGCAGCCTAAGGAGTGTGTAGCGCAGACTGGTTAAAAATTCAAAGAGTGTCAGGAAATAAGACACCATTGTCTGGCAGGTGTGTCTGTGGAAGTGGGCGTTCACATGTGTATGCATGTTTATGTACGTTTAGCACTTCCGATGGCACTAGCTTTCCCTGACCAAGGTAGATTTGTTTCAATGGAATCTCATCAACATAAAAAGTACATTTAAATCAATAAGGAAATAAGCTTGGAATGGCCACTGTAGCAGCTTATCATCATGTATGATCTGCAACCACCTTTTAAGCCATCTTGGTTCTTGAATTATTCTTCCCATTTATTTTCTCCAAAATCGTTACAGAGAATTAAACCAACCATCTCACAATCACTACAAGGGTTGAGCGATATTAGACAAAACAATTACAATATTGCAATATTTCTGCGATATGCATTGTGATGGGGGGTCACAATGATTTGATGACAGATGATTTGAGTAGCTCTATTTGGAAAGCATTCTAGAATGATTGGGGTGAAAAAATATTTTAAAAAGCTAAAAAGAAGTTAGTGCACACCATCCATTTAGGGCTGAACAATTTGAGAAAAACTTTCTCAAACAATGAAGAACAAATTCAAACCTTTTTCAGTAACGATAAAGTGAAAAGAGTTTAAAAAAAAAGAAATCTTTACATTGAAAAAAACTTTCCAGTTGAGTTCTCATAGGCCACATCCCTCCTGTTTTTGACACATTCAGTAAGACAAAAAAATGATTGTAAATTTTATTATGATCATTTTTCAATAAAATAATAATAATAATTATTATTATTATTATTAAATAAGAAATATATTGTAATANTGTACTGCAAAAAAATAATTTAAAATTTAATAAAAAATAATTGGATTTCAAAGTACAAGTGTAATATTACAATACTAAAAAAATACTACTAAATATTACTATTAAAAATACTGTAGTCAAGCTTTTATTTTGGCGTTCTGTGGCTCTCACACATTTATTTGTTATTATTGTTATTATTATTATTAAATTGCGGTCTTTGTGATGTGATAATCGCACAAAACCATGATCGCAATTTCAATTTTATTTCGGTACATATTGTGCAGCCCTTATCACAGCATTACAAACTTTGATTAGAATCAAAAAAAAAGTTGTACAAAAAGACAAAGATGCAACACTTTGTCCTTAATGAGGAAATAACCTACAATCCCATTACAAGATGTAAATTATAATCAAATTAAAAACAATGGAAAAATGTCAAGCTATTAATTTAAAGTTATTGATTATAAGTATATAAAAATAATATTTACATTGTAAAATAGTCCGATAAATACAAATATGCAAGTAGTTTCAGATTGTAGGGACACGCACTTTTGGCAGAGTTTTATTTTGCCACAATTCTCTGATTGTGAACATTTCATTGCAAGATCATTGGTTTTGTAATTCTACAATAGAAACTGCACATGATTTTTTTTTTTTATAAAAAAAAAAAATCCTGACTGATGTCTTTAACAGAAGCAGAAACCATCGATTAACAACCTAAAAACTCACAGAGGGGTCTGCCTTTAAACATTTAGAAGTTATCATAAAAAAAATCAATTCCCTATGGTGAGAACAGAAGGAACAGTATCCTCCAGAAACCGACTGTTGGATTCTTCTAATTCCTTCTCTTAATTACATACACAACATTATAAGTTATCTGTTTCAATGGCTTTGGTGATGCATGTGACTTTAAGTAAAGCTACTAAAAAAATCCCAATCCCATCCAAATCAGTACATGAAATCACAGATGTTGTATGTTATAAATTGTGACACAAACATTGTTTAGAAACCTAATCCCAACCGAATAGTGCTTTTGGTGAATTTGCGTTTGGAGGGAAGGTCAGCACCTGCCGCATTAAAGTTTAAGGTTTGGAGAGAGGTCAGGTTTATTGGGGGTTGGGTATTCGCTGCAGAGCACCTGAGGTAATCTCGAGCCCACAGATGAGGGGCCCTTCAGCAGACGGACTCAATTTTATCAGTCATGACCACACCATGTGTTGCGAGTTACTCTGCAAAGACCACCAGGACACATCACTTCTTTCTCTGAAGCCTCAATCAAAGCAGTCAGTCTCTCAGGTGCCCTGTTTCTGATGCGATATGCAGTCGAGCACCGCACACCAAAGCTGCATGAATGTTGTTGATGCAGCTCTGATGGAGACTGATAGTTTCTTTTGAGGTGCAGTCATTAGAATTTAATAAGAACAGCTCAGGTGAAACGCTTTTCATGTAGCGTACCATCACTCGGATCTCGTGTTATATATCTGGTTCAGGTCCAAACTTCTAAAGAAACACCTATGTATTTCAGGTTGAACAAACCAATCATGATTAACCTGCTTCGCTAACATCTCAGCAGTTTCCACAGTGATGGGACGCATTCGGGTATTAGGTACAATACCAGTCAAAAGTTTGGACACAACTACTCATTCCATATTATTATATTGTTCAGATATTTCAGAATACAGTCTCAAAGCAACACAACAATACAAATGGAAATTAGGTATTGATCAAAACTGTTTTTGTTGTTACTATAAAACTAATAATCAAGTACTCAAGCATAAACCTTTAAATCAAAATCCTAAGATTATGAGCAACATATTCAGTCAAGTGTTCAAAAATTGGACTGGTACACTAAAAAGATGTTGTGCTGCTTCCACAGTTTAGTTAATTAAAATTAATTAATTCATGAAACATTTTTTGTGTGTTTTGTCACAACTTAATTTCATTTCATCCAATCCTTTTAAATTTGTAAAATGGAAGTTTACTTAATCCATTTACATTGGGATTATGTACATAAATGTTTCATTGGCCATTACTGGATGTATGGAAATCCAGATCTACACAGACATATTGGAAATTGATTCAAGATTTATTTTTTGTTAATCTATCATCATCTGTCCATGGAGCCTATTTAATTCAGTACTCTACTAAATTAAAATAGGTTACTTCTTTATTTTATGCTGTATGCCAAAAAAACTTGCCAATGTTTGGTAAAAAGCCAAAAAGCAGAGTGATATGATATATTACATGGTGGTTCATGTGTGCAGGTGACCAGTGTTCGAATCCAACTTCATCCTCCCACTTCACTGAATCTAGTAAGATTAACTAAAATTAATTAAGTTCATGCAATAAGAATAAATATGTGCTTGTTTAAAAATGCCTAATTTTGCTTGTCCTGTTCCCTGACAGTCCTATCTAAAAAAGGCATAAAATATTACTTAATGTATTAAATAATTAGAAGTTATTAAATATTTGTTCAAATAAATAATGATTTCTAAATAAATGAATAAATCCATCCATCTATAATGGACATATCTGAATCTGCACGGGTGCACATGCTAGAAAAGCTGTCACTAGCCATGTTTCCATCCACCTAATTTTATGCGAATTTTGGCATATCACATAAAAAAAAAAAAAACTGGATGGATATGCTAGGATGCGCATAAATTCTAAAAATATGCATAAAAAACTTGTGCGTTCAATTGAGCCGGATAATTTTTTTTATCCAGTGAGAAGGCGTGCATAAACTATGATGGAAACACATTTACCAAATAAATGCGCAACAAAGAAGTCACATGACTCTGCGTGATGGGACGGCATAACTGGACTAACCAGTGGACCGATCTCGTTGCACAGCATCTGAAATGTTGTTTTGGTTATTTTGAAATGCATTAGCCAAAGTCTGTCGTCAAAGTGGTTCAGTAAAATTATCTCCCAGAACTGTCTTACACGACCGCGTTCCCAAACAGCAGGCATCCACCTCGGAAAGCAATAACCTGACTGCGTTTATTGCATTTTGTCTGCGAACTCTGAGGCGCAAGTAATTTATTATGAAAAAAGGCCCACAGTGACTTTTATATTTCTTAGTGATATTTGGTGCCAGATTATCAGGAAGTTATGATTTTGCTCTCCTCGACTCGACTTGGTGGTTTATTCGCAAATGATTTATGAGATATTCCAATTTTGTGCACAAGTTAAATTTGTAACTTTGGATGGAAACATAGGGTAACACTTTATTTTAGGTTATTTTAACTAGTTGCTTATTAGCTTGCATATTACTAGAATATTGGCTATTTATTAGTACTTATCAAGCACATATTAATGCCTTATTCTGCATGACCATATTCTACATTCTTAATCCTACCCAATACCTAAACTTAACAACTACATTACTAACTAATAATAAGCAGTAAATTGGGAGTTTATTGAGGGAAAAGTCGTAGTTAATAGTTTATATGTGTTCCCTATACTAAAGTGTTACCAAACATAGCTAGTGTGAGAATATCATAATATATTTTAAGGTACACTGTAATTTATGCAGTAGTAACAGAAAAGAAAAAGGAAACAATGAAACTAGAATTGAAATATGAGATTTGTGCCGTACTACATATAAATATATTTTCTATTGATAACCCGGATAATTTGCAACAACTGTGAAATGTCAAGGACTTGTTCTAATTAAACTGTAGACTGTTAAATGCAATAGAGATAATACTAAACTGACCTTAAAACCATTCATGTACGACATAAAGAAAACTGATGGGTAAAATGTAACTTTAACATCTAAAACTGAGCAATAGAGGACAACCTTATACTCTGTAACAGGGCAAGGAGATTGAAAATATGCACTTTATTACAGTTTAAAGCACATGCTTTCAGACTTAAGACACTAAGTGCCGCCATTAGTAATCACTGCCTTCAGTGGAATATTCACTGTTGAATAAAGAAAGAAAATGACGGAAAAAGAGATTCTTTCTAATAATCCCTGAACAGACAGAGCTAAGATTTCAAGATCGTGCCATATGAGCACATCTCGCATGTCTCTGTTACATATGGAAGATTAATACATATGGAAGATTAATTATCATCCAGACGCTAAAAGATGTTAATGGAGTTTACCCAACCAACATTAGCAATACATTTCCATAGAGCTTGTTAAATAAACCGGCATAATCCATAGAGCGTAGATGGTTAAATGGGATAATCTGATTATCATGAGGTCAGTTCCTTTCTGTGAAGCTGTAAATTAGTCACCTTTCCCTGAGGTTCGAGCAAAAGGGAGGCAGGAACATGTGGCTGAGATGTTTTCATGAATGCGCAAATCACTTCCATGTAAGTGATTGCCCTGCTCATAGAAGCATATCTAAAATGCCACTGTGTTGATTGAAATAGAGTCAAGCGATGACTCGAGATAGTCAGGACATGTTAATGAGAATTAAGATCCATGAGAGAGAGAGAACAATGGAAAGCTTATCTTAATCCTGATTCGCTCTAGAGCGGGTCACGGAGGTCCACGAGTGGAGAAGAATTAAAAACAGATGCCTCACTGCAGTGAGGTACACTGGTACTCGCAAACGTGCAAAACGTAATGTCCTAGAATTAATGATGGTTCTGTCTAGGTTGAATCCACACCCGATTTATAAATCCAGGACCTGTGCTGTTCCATTTCAACTCCTAACTAAGGCTGCATTTATTTGATGACAAAAACAGTGATGCTGTGAAATATTTTAAATCTATTTGAATATATATTAAAATTCAGCATTATTACTCCAGTCTTCAGTGTCACATGATCCTTCAGAAATTATTAAAATATGCTGATTTAATGTTCAAGAAACACTATTATCAAAGTTGAAAACATTTGTGCTATTTAATATTTTTTGTGGAAACAGTGAAATAATTTTTAAGGATTCACTGATTAATATAAAGTTTAAAAAAAAAACAGCATTTATTTGAAATATAAATCTTTTGTAACATTATAAATGTCTTTTAAATTAATTTATTGTATGTGTGAAAATATAAGACATTTTTCAAGAAAAGAACAATAAAAAAATAAAAAAATCAGTGGGTCAAATGTTGTTTTAGACATTCATTAAATGGACAAATAGTTTTCAAACCTTTTCAAAATATCGGCAAAAAAAGTCATACAGGTTTAAAATGTCATGAGGATAAATTTTTAGCTAAACTATACCTTTCAAATCCTGTCTAGGTAGGCGTTTAAGAACAGTGCAAATACCTACAGCTGGTCTATCAGAAGAATCTTTCCCAGGAAAAAGGAGGACAGAGCACTTAAGACATAGAGCCTGAGAACGTCTGCTCCACAGATGCTTTCTTTCATTTATTAATAAAGACCTTTTTAACACCCTAGTCCAGAACTCATATATTATTGTAAGTTTTCAGAACATTAGTAGACTTTGAGAGTCACTGATATCACAAAAGAAACGGAAAATGATTTGTCGGCTATGCTCTTTGCCATCCAGACACATAAAAATTGGAAGTCATGGAGAGAAGCATCTAATCAGGGTGTGATCAATGTATTAAACAGCTGGATGGAGCTTTTTCATTTCAATAGTGAAAAAGCTCTATTGTCTTCATTGTCTGGCATGAACTGGATGTGAAACTCTCTGAGAAGTCTCTAAGAGTTATTGTTATTTCCAGCTATTCTTTTTTTTTCTTTCAAATTATTGTTTATACCCTTTTAAATGGAATGCAAGGAGAAAAGCATTGATCTTTCAAGAGGACTCTGTAAATAGAAAGGCACATCTTCATAGATTGATTGGTTCACTGTCAGGCATCTGTTGATTCATGCACTCTATGCCTGAGCAACTGGCTTAGAGGGGGCGGAAAAGCGGTGCACATTTTCCAGGAAAAATACCTTCAATGAGGAAAAATGGCTAGAAAAAGAGAGGTCTGAAAAGCCTTATATACTGAGGTGCCTGTGACAAGCAGAACGTTGACAAAGGAACAATATGACGTTTTTACTGCCATCTGGGTTGTTGCTGATTGGCACAAGGTTCTGGTGAGACTCTGGCATAATAAGGCAGAAACTCTGGCTATATTTTTAACTGACAGCAGGGAAATATTTACATACTCAAGATGTGCAGGCTAACAGAAAAGTAGTCCAAGAAGGTCTGACTAATACCAAAATTACTAATATGACCACCAATGTATAAAATAGATGGATCTTAATGGGGCAGGGGTGTGTTTCCCAAAAGCATCGTTAGCCAACTATGGTCGCAAGTTCCGTCATTATCAACATAGTCCAACTAGTCAGTGTTTCTCGAAACCATAGTTCCAATGAACATTCGCAAACAGCATTGCAAAGTTGTGTGGTTGGACCGACAGCTCTCGAGCTGTAGTTAAAAGCATAGTTTCTGTGGACTTAATAAATCCTTATCTTAGCTGACATTCAGTGCAATCTCTTTTATTTAGAATATATACAAATGTCATTTACATCTTTTAGTTTGTCAAGGGATTTGAATTGTTTTTGAAGAGTGTGCATGTGCGTATGTGCTCAAGTTAGTCCCTCCAGGATTTTGTGGGACTTTCTTCTGATTTTTGAAACCTAAAATGACTGAATTTGCACCAGCTTTTCTCAAAAAAAGTGGCACTATTTGTGGCATTCCTTGTTTTGCGGTGAAAATATACCACAGACAACATTCCTCTAACATTGTTATTACTTTTCTGACCTCGAGAACCATTGCAGGGATCCAGACTAACATTTGAGGGCAGTAGCACCAGTGCCGTTAAGTTCTCAGGTGGCACCAGCCACCTTTTTTCTTCTTCTTCTTTTTGTAATTAAATAAATCAAATAAAATGTCATAACTCAATCTTCTGTTTTATATATATATATATATATATATATATAAACAAGACAACATTATGACTTTAAACCAAATAACTCAAAGTCTATGAGTCACTCTGAATCAACAGTTACACACCATCCCTGTATCAAAGAGCTGTTCAGTTGCTGCAATGTTTCAAAAATACAAGGCATTCAAAACTTTGTTGATGAGTCAGAAAGAATCAGTCATAAAGGACAAGCGGACAGGCTACTTTGTTGCTTCAAGAAAGAAACACTGCAATTCAACGACTATCGTCTCCCAATGTCCCATCAATAAGAAATGATGTACACTCCATTGTCTCTTATTGATTAAATGTGGCTGCCAGATCTGTAATATTGGAACTGAAGCAGCACAGACAAAATGTACAATTTACAGTCTCAAAATGTACAATTAGCCAGCAGACTGAAACAAATAGGCTTTTTTGTACAGGATAACCAAAGTACATGCTGTAAATGTATGAACTGTGCATGGTGACATGGGATCTTAGAGCTCAACTCAAAGCTGTAACCGGAGATATCTGAGGCCATCAAATGCAAACTCACCCATGTAAATGCCTACGCTTTGAATGCTAACTTACAATGATGGAGGTAACAACAAAATATGAGCTACAGTTGCACTACACCACCATCACTTTCTGTTCTTGCTCTTCTCTCATTCATTAAATTGTCAAAAAGGCCAAAATAAAAAAAGGAAATACTTAAATTGAGAGTTTTAAAGGCTGAGAGATTATTTCAAAATACTAAATGCAAGTAAAAGCATAAATAGCATGCAAACTATCAATCATTACGGTGTCAAAAAGCCCAAAGTTAAAAAGGAAAATACTTAAACTGAGACCTTGAACCTTGAGATTATTTCAAAGTATTAAACATATAAAAGCACAAATACAAGTAGCACCTAAACCAAAAAGGTCTAAGCACTAAATGTTCTTATACAGACAATTCAACCCATTTCCGCAGCTTCAGACATGGTGAGGTTTCCAAAAAAGCTTTTATCAGTCGAAGTGCATTAAGATAAGGATGCTCTCATAATAATAAGTTGTCATTCTTAAGTGGAGACTATAGGTCACATCTCGGTGTCATCAACAAGAAAAAGACCCTTCTCTTCGATGCGAAACACACATCGATCAGAAGTGCATGACTGAGTGCCAATGAGCGAGTGACTTAACAGAGCAATTATGAGGGAAGTAATGTCTTCACAGTGCCGACGTGAGCAATGGCACTTAAGATGGTCCTTAACATGTCTGAACCTGTAGCCTCGCTAGACCATTATGTTCTTGTCCTGACTCTTATTTCCTGATTTAACCTAATTCATTTATCTAATTATAAAATCATTTGGCTAGTATCCAGAGGGTCTTTGCTTTTCAAACTGGCCTGATGCAGATTGGCATCATTAGAGATAATATACACCACAAGCAGCACAAGTAATGAACCGTGTGATTGAACTCACTCCTCGCCGCTAAATATGAACAACATGCTGAAGCCTTTGATTTTGTATGTCATAAATGCCCATCTGACACCATCGCATGATACGGTTCTCAGACATTGTTTTGCAACCTTCTTTAATTGTGGCATCAAGGCAACAATTTATGACGTTGTAGCATGTTCCAATATTGCTGCACTATCACCAGTGTAGTACACAATTTTTGGACTTTTTGGACTGAAAAAATGCTAACAGCTATTTTGAATGTAAACTGAGTAGTGTAGGGTGTAAAGCAACAGTTTAGATTTAGAACTCTAAAAATGGTGTGTTTAAACCCCATAAGGGGCAGCTTTTAAACCATCTCAGTTTAACAGTGAAGTAACACTACAACAACAGCAACAAGAACGTTGGTTCAGTTACAACATGTACTCCAACCAATATGCCCATATAGGTCGTTTGTCACTTCCCTGAAATACGACCCATAGGAGCGTTTACTAAAGTTGCGGTAGGTGTAGTCGTTAATAAAAAATTAGTTTTGCTAAATAGAAATAGGGCAAATGGCGGGTAAGGGACCGTGTAAATAGTCCACACATTGCATTTAAATGAACACGCATTTTGATTGGTAACGACGGTCATACGTCATTTCATAACGACAGACGTAACACAACACTGTCATTATTTTTACGCCAGCTAGAGGGCGCATGACTTTAAAACGTAAATATAGGTCGTAATAAAGTGCTTGAAAAAACAACCTATAGGGTCGTTTTTTTAGAGGAGGACAGTCTCTTCAGTTGCCAAAGAAATGCAGGAACTGATCAAATCCTTAAATGCAATGTAAATTGCTTTGAATAAATAAATCATTTAGAATGATGCCTTAAAGATGTTAATTTAAAATGTTAACCATATCAAATCATAATGATATGCTATTTGGCCATTTTGAGATTATCGGCATCATCCAATAACCATTAGCCGAGACTTTTATCAATGAATGATTTCAATTGTTTTTGTGAATTCTGAGTAAATATTGTAAAATCAGAATCAGGATCAGCACCAGTGCCGGTGTCAATAGCGGTCATTGAAAAATCAGACCTAAACAACATAAGACACAAACAAATCACAAAATCAGACATAAAACTAAAATAATTGTTATTAATCAGGTGCTTTTTGTCATTCTGAGTTTACCGTCTTCAGCCATAACGTTTGCCAATGAATGATATATTTTGTGTTTATTTCGGCATCTCATTTTTTATTATATATTGCAAATATCAACACAGCACTCTAAAAGATGTTGGGTTGTTTCAACACAAGTTTGGGTCAAATATGGACAAATCCAAATGTTGGCTTTAAATTTTAATTAAAAAAATTTAATTAACAGTTGGGTTTGTCCATATTTGACCCAAACATAGGCTGAAATAACCCAGCATTTTTTAGAAAATCCTTATTGGTTCACAAAAAAAAACAAACTTAAAATTAAATTATGACTGATATTTAAAAAAGTTAACCACAGACAGGCTTTGTAAAATATGCTTAAGGCTTGGATGGAATCAGCATCCAAACAAACGAGTCGACTTTATTTTAATAGACTATCACAGCTGTTCAGCATCTGCATTCAGTCCACTGGGCGTCTTTCTTCATAAATCAAAGACATGTCGGAACATAATTGCTGCTGCACTCAAAACTATTATAAAGTGCCTCACAATCACTCATTTTAATTGGTGGCATCAAGCACAAATGATATTATTGAATTGCAGATTTTGAGAAGGCATGCATTTGGAAACAAAGAAAAAAGACATCAGTAAGGTCAGAGGCACCACAGAGGTTGCATGTAATTTTTTGCGGTGGGTTATCGCAGTTATGCATAAGCGCATTCTAATAAGTTTTGCTCTCAGTATCTGCACATTATAATGAGGGATCAACAAAACAAGCCCAGTGTTGCCACCTTTGGTGCCAATGAATGGATGTGTAGCAGACACAAGTAATGAGGAGCCAGCGCACCGTGCAAGTGAACAGTGAGCACAAAGCCATGTCTGGAAAAGCAAACAGCTGCAGCAGCTTCCTCATCAGGATGCTCAATGCTCTAGAGAACCTTTGGCTGACATCTGATTGAGTATAGATGGATGGAAGAATGGATGGATGAATGAATGGATGGATGTGCCAAGGAGAGAATGAACAGGCTGTGAACATTCCCTACATTCTGAGAGTATGATCTCTGTATAGAATATTTGACTGGTGCACTCATTAAAAAAAAGTTTTGTACATAAAGAAATTTATGATGGGAGCAGACATTTTGAGATCACATGACTAGTTAATTACCACTTTATCTCTGTAGCAACCATATTATCAGAGACATTTGCTAGCAAAATAAAGTCATCATGGCTGACAGTGAATAGTGCAATTCTAATGCCATGGATCCTTTTCACACTTCTAGGATTGGAACGCAGATTTAAACTATAATAAGATAAACTTCTATACAAGTACATGGGAGACCACTATTGCATTTACGTGACTTTCCAAAAGAGGAAGAAAAAACAGATAGATGGATTGTGTAAGTTAGAAGAGAGAAAGACGTATAGAAAAGCGCAATTGGAAATCCCATTTCAGCAGTCTTGACCGAGTAATATAACACAGAATGTTATAAACATACACTAAACTTAAATAAAAGAAAATGTATGATGTTAATTACAGCAAAAATGCATCATAGTTTGTGAGATCCATTGGCAACTGAAATTTTTTTCT
This sequence comes from Anabarilius grahami, assembly GCA_003731715.1. Taxonomy (NCBI): domain Eukaryota; kingdom Metazoa; phylum Chordata; class Actinopteri; order Cypriniformes; family Xenocyprididae; genus Anabarilius; species Anabarilius grahami. The sequence goes on from RJVU01026577.1 coordinate 4,910,916, forward strand.
TTAGCAAGATACCTCCACACCACTAGGTGTCAGTAGGTGCAACAAACAAAACCTTTAATAACAGTTCTGAAATCATGTTTTGGTAACACTTCAGTATAGGGAAGACATATTCACTATTAATAACTACAACTTTTGCCTCAATAAACTCCTAATTTACTGCTTATTAATAGTTAGTAAGGTAGTTGTTAAGTTTAGGTATTGGGTAGGATTAAGAATGTAGAATATGGTCATGCAGAATAAGGCATTAATATGTGCTTTATAAGTACTAATAAACAGCCAATATCCTAGTAATATGCATGCTAATAGGCAACTAGTTAATAGTGAGAACTGAACCCTAAAATAAAGAGTTGCACATGTTTTATATTTCTATAAATGGATGGAGAAAACACCTACCAGCAGACACATTGTATATACCTTGTTCATCATCTATTTCAAATGCACTTCTTCACTAAAAAAGAACAAGCATTTCTTGTGCTTGCAGAGATTTCTATTTCACTACAAGAAGTGAAAAACTCTGAACTGACAGCTTGTATTTGACTCCTCCCTGACTGCACCTACCTAGGTGTTGTCAGCATCTCAAACAATCCTATTGTTACAACGGAGTTTGTTGCTACACACGACTGCACAAAGCCATAATCACAATGTGAGAAGACTCCCTACCGTTGCTGCTGACCAGCAAAAAACCTCCACCGATACAATAACGTTATGTTCACAACATGTAGCGATGATAGCAGCACAAACAATGAATTATTTTCAATGCCTTGCATTTCTGTTCCTGCCTGCAGGCTCTTTCAGCGAGATGCTTGCAATCGACAGTGCCTCCTCCCAGACAATATGACTGTATCCGTGTCCTCGACCTATTCCCTTTTCATTTCTCCTGAAGCCATAATATCAGTTGCCGTGCTGTGAATTCATTGCTCAGCAAGTTTGGATTCATTCCACTTGAATGGTAAATAGAAAATTGAAAAAAAATTAGGGAAAATAATCTAGTTGCCAGCAGGTAAGTCTTTAGTCATGGCATATCTATTCACCAAGTGCAGAAAATTCAATATGGGACTTAGAGCATGCAAAAGAATTTGTATACCATACATGTCTATAAAGAATAGAAAAAATAGATAGCAAAAAATAGTCTGCTAATGTTGTGGTATCATGCTACAAAGTATAACAATTTTAATAACCCAGGCTCATTGAAAAAATGCATTTCTGCAAAATGTTATTACATTGCTTCTTGCCCATTTCACAAAACTTTTGAAGTGTAATGTCCAGTAAGCAGTGCTAAAAAGCATGTTTTATCCAAAACAGATCAATGTAGATCTGGCAACATTTTATTATATTTGTTGTTGGCACTACAAAGGTAATGCTCTATCATGTTTAAAAAATAACATACCACCTACACTAAACCTTACTCTGAACCGACATTGTTAAAAAAAGCAAACAAGAAAAAAACACATTTGCTGAAGCAACCATGCAATTTCAGCTTGCTTCTACAAGTCTTTGAGGTCATTTAGAGCAACCCGTGTTTCACAGGACTCGTACCCAATTGTTTTGCATCTTAGCTGCAATGCTGTACCAGGTGAGCTCCAGAGCAAGTTTTCTACATCAGAAAAGCCATATATATGGAGCTGGTTATGTGATGCAAACACTGAAATGTATTAGTTAACAAAATATGCACTATGGTAAAAGTGTTTTGAGGTCATAACATAACAGTGCAAGGAAATGCGCAAAAATAAATCTTTATTAATCATTAATCTGCCCCTCTAATTATAATTTGTGTGAAGAGGAATAAGAGTTGTTGTTGTTTCGCTGCCACTACTGTTTATTTCAGCTGGAAACTGAACTTAATTATATGTATAGGTATGTTTTTGGAGTTTTACAAAAACGCAGGTAGAGGCAAGTTTTTCAAGTGAGCCTATGTTTAATCTTAAACAAACAAAAAAAAAGATTATAGTATTTTTTACAGTGTCCAAAGTAGACCAATCACAAATTTGATTAGATGTAACACTTTATTTTAAGATGACGTAGTTAAACGTTACAACATGTACTTACTATAGTAATAACAGTTAATTATGCATAACTCTAAACCAAACCCTAACCCTAACCTTAACTGTATAGTAAGTACATGTAGTTAATTAATATCACTCAATGTAACTATGTCACCTTAAAAAAAAGTGTATCCAATTAGATTTTCAATATGAATTGTTTCTCTTATTAGACAGTGGCACAGGCTCAGGAAAGAAAGTTTAACTGCGTTAGCAGCAGCAACTAAGAGGAGCGGGCCTTAACAGAGGGTCAGTTCCACACCACCAACCACAAGCTTTTGCTCATTTTTTCTCTGAATGTAAAGTGACAGACATTCCCTACCCTGTAGTGGAATTTCGAATAAGTGCAATAGAAAATTATATATTATACTATTACATTGTTTCAACTGGTAAATCACTCACTTCTAATTGATGGACTGAAGGATTAATCTATAATAATCAAAGCTGAAAAATCCATTCTGAACTCATTAAGATTTTACTGATGACCCAATTCCCTAGTTAGCGGCAACATAGAGGTGTAAAACACGTGAGAAATGAAGCAAGGTCCCTGGAAGGCCTCTATACTTTTTCTCCCTTTAGACAAGGGGAGTGTAAAAACTAGCTTTAATAGCAGTAGATTAATTACCTCATTCAGAATCGTTGCAGGCGTCCACATAGTGCACTTGAGCCAGCCAAAGGCAAGGTTGCAGACATCCCTGTCAATTAGTTTCTACTTTTAGACCAGGTGCCTTCGGGACAAACAAGTAATGTCACTGCAGTGCGTTCCCAAGAGTTGTAGTCTGACTGCAGGCCATGCACTCTACTGTGGGTCTATGAAGTATCGGAGCTTCACAGGCATTTGATTTAATCACAGGGAACATTTAACATTGCGATTACAACGGTGAACTCAAAGACTTTCAAGTAATTTGTTTCTGCCAGTGGGAAAAACCTTGCACAGACTTTGAGTAATCTGGGGAGTCTTGCCTCAGATGTCTCAGATCTAGATCAGACTTTAATAATTACAAATAGTGGTTTATCCTAATTAAACACTAAATTACAACCGAAACATAGTGGGAATACAGCTTTCCAAATGCATATTTATTTTTTATTTGTTTTGAAATGCAAGGGGTTTATATAGACATGTAGTTGGCATCTGGGACACATCGCTAATGTCTGTCTTTTCTCTGTTAAGGGTAGCAGTATCTGTAACAGCTCAGGGCTGCCTACTATTTCAAAAGAAAAGACAATACCCAAAACAAACATTTCTGTGGATTCTGGCCTTTTCTTGTAGCTTTCCAGCTCTCAGCTGAATGTATAAAGTTGCCCGCAGAGTTCACACGGGACTTGAATGACCTTTTCATTATGGCTTTTGGGAAAGAGCAAGTGAAGATTACATAAAACAATTTTAACACACGTGATATTGTCCTGTGCTCCACAATAAGGACTTTTTTCTGCAGTAGCTCTGGGGCCGTATTCACAAAACATTTTATCTTACCACTAAGAGTTCTCCTTAATACCAGTAAAAGTTCTTAGCTAAGATTTTTCTCTTAAAACCTATTCACAAAGCTGCTGAGACAAACTTTAACTAAGGAATCGACTGAAGTCTTAAGCTAAGAGTAAGGGCGGGGTTGACCTCGTTGCCATGGAGTAAACACACAGTGATTGGCTGATGGGGGTAGAGTCAGCGATTTAATCATAGAAATATTGTAGAATGAGGTGTCATGTTTCCATATTAAAATAAAGGTTTTAAAATACAAATGTTGCCCTATTCAAATAAATGTTGCCATAAAAGGTTTTAAAATGTAGGCTAAGTGTCACTAATTAAACTAGTATATACAGTTAACTGTCCACCTCTTGGATGTCTTCATCTCAAGAGAATGCAGAATTCAAGCGACAAATTATGTTTGGGAGAAACACATTCAAACGGTCTTTCTAATCAGCTCGAGAGGAGGAATATATACACAGACGAGAGCCGACTCGCTTATAGTTACTTCGACAATTTTCTGCATCCCTCCGCCAACCCGCTCCTCACTCGGCTGGGAATACGAGGGAGAACTTTGGGTTTGGGCTAAATTCCAAGCTCGGAGCCCTCGATCCCCTTGGACAGCACACCAAATACGCTTATTATATATATTTTTTACTTTATTCAATCATTTGTAAGTGTGAACTCATGAAAACCACTGGCACAGGTAATCGGACAATATTTATTTATTTGTTAAAGATTTTTTTTGCCGTCTCATCGTAGATTCAAATCTATAAATCAAAATGTATTGCATTTATGAAGAAAAGGTTCAGCACCCAAGGCTCTATCGCTATTGCCTCAATGGTGTACAGTGTCTTTGGGTGGATTAGGACTGTTTGTGATTTGGTCTTAGTGACTTAGGAGTCCTCTTGACTACTCCTAACGTTTCACAGACTTAGGAGCTAGTTTTAGCGCTAAAATGCTTTGTGAAATACTCTTAGAGCAAAAATTTAGGACTCCTAAAATTAGGACTGACACGCCCATTATTTTTAAGAGTTTCTCCTAAATCGGCAAGTTAGGAGCTACTTTTAGCCTTAAGATGTTTTGTGAATACGGCCCCAGATTTTTTTTCCTTGCTCTGCCATCATTTTCACTGGCCTTACCACAAAAATATCATTACATAGTATTGGAGTTTTTGTATTTGTATACATGCATAATATTTTTTAACTAATTAAAAAAAATTGAAATTTAAGTTTCAAAAAAATATTTTCTATGCAAAAAACAGCAAATTTGCAACAAGCTGGAAATAATATAGCTTTAATTAAACAATAATATTTAACTGAAATTTAATGAATAAACACTTTTACGGAAAAATTATTCTATACAATACAAAACATATCAATTGGTTCTACACATACTTACTGATGCTTTCATGATTATCATTTTCACAATTTTGACAAAACCTAACATCTGTTACCTAGATGTATGGTTGTTGCCAATTCTGCTAATTTTTCACCAAGATAATATAGAAAACATCACAGAAAATCAGACGTCTTTAAGCCATAAAAATGGATGTATAAGATCCATGAAAGTAAGATATTCAATATCACCACAACACGGACCTAACAGTATAAGAGAAAGTGACAGTTTCATCAGCTGGCCCGAAATTCAGGGCCAGTGGGCCATCCGTATTGTTGAGCCCTGCAGTATCAGTGGAGAGCTATGTGACGGTCAAACTGAAGCTTGAGCTGTTTTTCAATAGGAAAGCTGAGGGAGTATTTGAAAGACCTGTGATAAAATATGGTAAGCCTCTTAGAATAGGTACTGTCAAGTTCCTGTACTATGCGCTTGTGTTGCTTTTCCTTTTATTCCCCACCTGGGCAGAATAACCAGAATTCATCTAACAGAGACGAGGTCAAGGGTTCAAACTATTTTCTTTTTCTCTATGAAAAGGGACGCAGGTTAGAATGAAAGTATGAATGAAGTATTTATGACCAATGAAAAACGCTCTTCACTCTCAAAAGTGTCCGAGATGCTCAATGGCACCGCCAATCTCCCATTGGTGACAATAGGGGCTTTCGCACCGCATAGTACTAGGAACTCAGTTATAGGGATAGGATAGTTCCCCGGGAACTAATTTCTCCCCTGGGCCATCTTCCTGGTTGCATTCCCACCGGGAATAGGAACTGCGAAACGGCTGACAGCAGCGTCTTTAAGCACGGCATTTACAAACGCTAAAAACCGGCGGATGGAAGACGCCGTGATTGGAGCTGTGTTTGTTGTGTGTCGTGGGTTTCGTGATAACAGAGATGGAATGTAAACGCATAATTTACGTGACTGAAAGAGCAAAAATTGGAGTTAAGAGACAAAATCTCCTTGACAACTTTCAGTATCGAGGAGGAGAAAAGAACACAACCCTGCAGACAACAGGTAAACGCCGTTATCGCTGTTTTCCATGTTCGTGAAGTAAATATGTTTACACGACTTTTTAAAAATGCCAGTTGACATGCGTTTGACCAATCAACGTACACTCACGTCACTGATAGTTCCTATAGTGCTGGTTTAGACTCTACTCTGAAGTAGGAGCTAATTTAGTTCCCCCAAAAGGAGTTCCTAGAACTAAAATTGTTCCTAGTTCCTGCGGTGCGAACACGGCAAAATCCGGGTACTTCAGCCAATAGTTCTAGGAACTATGAAAAGGTTCCTCCGGTGCGAAAGCCCCTAATGGATGCAGGAACTGGTTCTTGCTTAGGGCCTTTTCTCTCCTCTTGTACACTCACTCCTTTCCTTTACCATCATTTCTTTAATTGCAACTCTTCAACTTCACAAAGGACCGTTGTTCGCCGTTGCCACATAGATGAGTATGTTTTTCTTCCCACTGAAACAGCACCTATATATCAAGACCACAAGGCGAAACCATAATAATCCTCCTCTTCTCAACTACACAAGCTCCTGGCGATGATTACATTGAGAAAAAGACTGCCGATCCAAAGCACCAATATCTGGCTTCTGGCAATGCGACAGCCTGGTTTCTCTAAATTATATCGGGCTCACCACAGCCGGATAAAATATGACTGCCTAAATGGCAATAACGTTATGTGTCTCTATAATTTTGTATGAAAGCCGTCTTGTGACAGCTGGACGGTGGGGTCCATAAAACCATCACACTAGGCTAAAGCAAAATCTCCTCCCCCTTCGCAAACACTTTTACTGTACTGTACCAGAGTTGGGTTTGCTCAGTGGTTTGGTCTCTCATGAGACCAACTGGTCTACTAGAGAGTGACTGCTGATTGAGACAAATGTGACCAGGCTGTCCCGAAGGACATCAATGCGAAAAGCCCCATCCCTCTGTTTGTTTCTCTCTCTCTTTCTTTCGAAGCGCTCTCACCTCAGCGTGCGCAAGCTAGCTTGAGCTCTCAGACGCACTATTTATAGGTTATCAGATGTGTCACCTCTCACATTCTACACGTCCTCTCCTTTTCATCGCTCACTTCTCACCGGGCAAGATCACTTGCTGCTCGTTTCACCAGCATCCATGGGAGAAATGTGGACGGGAGATACCAAAGCTAACAAACAGCTACAACCTCTTCTCAAGAGCTGTTGATTCTACAACACGAGGGGTTGCAGACGTATCCTGGTCTTTTATCAGAAGATGAATTTAATCTTGGATGGAAGGGAAAGTGCTAGAGTAAAAAACACTTGACTGGGGTCACTGGATGCATCTAAAAAGAACAATTTACCACATGCTAAAAGACAACGAAGACATTACTTGACTCTCTAATCAAATAAAGACGATGGTCCATTTAACACAGCCTCCATTGGGCCCTTGAGCTGCGGATATTCGTTTCACTGAATATACTGAGGTGGAAGAGAGAGACAATCTGCCTATTGTTCCTGCTACTGCTCTTTTACTCATCTGAAAAGCTCACAAAACCATGCTGGAGAAGCTGTACTGCTCCTAATTTAAGAATTAGTGAAAGGTCTGGCTTTTGTCCGTGATACCTTCTGTGCTTAATCACAATGGAAAATTATCTTGGTTCTGATGTACAATAGAGACTAATTTAGAACAGTCGCGTATCGTATTATCCATACCGAAAGGAGCAGAGAGAAACTTTTTTCACTTCACACAGGTTTATTCTTAACTGGTACTTCTCAACTGTAATTCTTGTGCCCAAGTGGAGTCAGAAATATCGTAATTAGGATATCAGGGCACATGAATGTCCAAGCAAAATCAGTGGAAAACTAAGAATTCTGGACGAGTTGCCGAGGTGTGACATTAGAAGGGGCGTGGCATTTGAAACATGGCACAAACACTGATCTATAATATAATATAACATATCTATATAAAGAGCTTAGTGAATGGAAAGCAAGTCTGTAGTGAATGGTGTCAAATTAATCATTCAACCTTCAAGGTCTGCTTTATGTAACAAACGTTTCGTTGTGTCACCATATATAATAAAAATATGTTATTTTGGTTTATTGTTCAAAAATATAATTCTTTTGTTTTGTTTAGGCTGCTTCCATATTATGTTTCCGACTAAATGACTCTGAGATACAAGCTTCTCACATTCACTTGAAGGCAGCGTATGTTCTAAAAGGGTCACAGACAGCAAGGAAAATAATGGCTAACTTAACGCTAATAACAAAATGCACCCATATAGACATTCATTTAGGATAAAGTATGAGCTTTTACTTAGATAACAATATTAGCAGTTACTTTGTCCATTTCGGCTCCGCCAATGTAAATATTGTCAAATAAAGCCACAGCAGAAATGCTGTTGCATTTCCAAGCAACACACAGTAGCAGTGTTCTGTTTCTAAATGAATCAGTGTTTTTGAACAAATCTTTGAGTGAATGATTCAATGATTCATTCATTGATTCAGTCTTGAATCAATGAGCAATCCTGAATAAATTATTCAGGAAAAAATATTCAAGGATTCACTCATTGTTTAATTTGTAAACAAAGCAAGTTTGATCAAATTGTTTGAGTAAATGATTCAATGACACATTCATTGGCTGAAAAATACAGCCTCCACAGGCAGCATACAGAGGTAGGAAATCAACAAGGCACATTTGATTCTAAGGATCATGTCACATCCTGTGAAATCCCTTCTTCTAATCTATTTTTGAAGGCAGCACAGTTGTATCCTTCCATTCCGTGACAGTTGAACTTTGTGATTAGTGGTCAGAAATGTACGTTTTTGACCAACATTTTCCAATCTTGAATGACGTCATCTCTAACAAGAAATTAGTAATGTAGTAATTAAATATTCACTTTGTTATCATAAAATTTCTCTCTATTTTGCTGTAATTCATTTAACCTTTATGCTGCCTCAGAAGTCAGTCCGAAATCAGTTTTGTGAGGTACCTTCGAGTGCAAATGCTGCCTGCAAAGTCAGCTGCCTAAGCATTCGGATGCATCTATTGTTTAATTCTTGAATCAAACTTCATTTTTGAACAAAGCGTCTGAGTGAACAATTCAAATGACTTACTCATAAAGACAGTCACTTGTCACCACCTACTGGCATAACTATATAACCTGCAGAAAGTGTCAATGGAAAATCCCCACTCAATAAACATACTGACAGCAAAAAGTGCCGCTGGACTGTATACAAATATTTGAACGGGTCAATGACATGGTATTAAATTATGTGTAGAAGTCATTGCTTTGTTATGAAAAACAACAATTTTATTGATGTCATTCGAAGTAACCAATATAAAGGGACCATTTTGGATCAAGTTATGCGGTCAATATCATGTGACAGGATGTGACATCATTCAGACACCTGCAAAGGACCACATGGTCATGAAGCAAAGTAACAAACTCTCTTTTAACTATTTGAAATTTATGTTTTCACTTGCTCATACGCATGTCCCGAAACATCAGGTCATTCGGTACAACCGCTACAAAACATGGAAAATGTTGTAGTATTTTAAAAACTTGTACTAAATATAAAATGTTTGATTGTCCTTTTGCCAGCTATATAGCAAGCTAACTAGCTAGCTAGCTAGATATCAGCCTGTTAGCATTTTTTGAAAATATCGTCATTCGGAATAACGTAAAGTGTCATTCGGTAAAACCAAAATTTTGGTTAAACCGAATAACTTCTTTGGTGACAAATTTCTGTAATTTTATAATTAATTATATTTCCATTATGTTTTTTTACACTTTTAAAAACCTTATTCATCAATGACCGAATGGTCCTCAAATTTTAGGACCAAAACGAACTGTTGTATAATAATATAATAATTAGGGCTGTCAAAATATTAAATTTTTCACACCACGGTTATTGTGGCCAAAAGAATTCACGATATCGATATATCGCAATATCTATAGAATCCTTGGGGGGAAAAATGTATCAGTCTAAATAATTTTTACTTTGTTTATTTAGTTTTTCTCTTTCAGGGTTAATGCACATTTTTTTAAGTCAAATTGAAGGCTTTTTAAGACCTGAAGAAATAAAAATTAATACTAGCCTAGTAGCCTATACATTATGGCTGTTACCAATCAAATGAAATCTTTATCAACAAAATCCATCTTTGCAATACAGCGGTGACACAGAATAAAAAGTGGCATTAATATATTTACACAGCATTTACAATTTGTCTACATAAATTTAATTCAATATATTTAAGTATGGTATTTTTTCTAATTTTAACTTTTTAATTAAAATGTACTTTAAATATGAAAACTAAACTGCCAGTAGGGGGCAGCAAGTCACTGTCTTAATGAGCGAGTGAGTCATTCAATCAACCGATTTGTTAGAATGACTGATTCATTCATAAAGCAAGCAAGTGACCATCTTAATTTTAATCATTAAACTGATTCGTTCTAAACGCGGATTCAGTCAGTCAGTATAACAAAAACATTTCTGTCTGTTGCACGGAGACTCTGTTCTGCTGTTCATAACTTTGACATTTTCGTTGGCGAAATAAAGAAAAAAACAAACAATATTAACAATACTGTGTCTAAAATGTAACTCACATTGTTAATTTAACAATAAGTTTTAAGATTTGGGGAAAACGGCACTCTTGCTCATGTCATATTGTAATACAACTACATCTTATCGTATGATATAATGACAAAAACTCATCAGGGCAAAAATGCCCATCTGTCTTGAATTTTGAGGGCATATAACTGCATGCATAGCTACATCACGCTGAGTAAGACGAGTAAAGAAAACGCGGTACTTATTAAATTAATCACCCTTTATTTAAATATATTAATACAGAAAATCGCTGTTAACAGGTTAATATAACATTTCCCATTCCATTACTAGTAAAATAATCTGTTGCTAGGCAAATCCTGCAGATTGGGCTGTCTAAGGAGCTGTTTTCTTGGAAGCTGAAAAACTCCCATACTGTTGAGCTTACTTTACTTTTTTCGGGTGTGGACAGAGCCTCTCACTCTCCCGCTCGCTCGACATGGTTCTTCTTCTTCTATAGCTGCGCGCGCTGCGTCTTCTTCTGCCACCTGAGAGGTCAACCAGGTACTGGCGCTGGAGTATTTACATGTCATATCATAAGTGTCCTATTCATTTTAAATTTTGTGGTTATCGCCAATACCGGTATATTGTCACACCCTAAATTAACACAATATCGATATTTCATGCTTTGAATATCACGATTATCGTCAATACCGGTATATTGTGATACCCCTAATATTAATATTAAGATATTATTAAGATATATTATTATATTAAGTTATTATTAAGATACATTCATATTAATTTACATTTTTGATAACTTTTGAGCAAAGCCAGCTGAAAACCACTGCACCACCTCCAATCACTGGAAACTTGTGAGTCAAAATCTAAACATACAAATGTAGACCACCATCTCCAAGATCAGAAACTGAGGCTTGACCCTCCCACACACACACACACACACACTCACACACTGACAAAGTCTGTTAAAGCCAGATAACCTGAAGAAGCATCCAAACACAATATCATTATCCAAGATTCACTGCCCCTGACAATAACAACATCATTAAAACTGCATAATGGGCAGTTTTTCCGGTTGAATCATCATTCTACACAGGCATGTTAGTTGTATCTAAACGACAGCAGACAAGAACAACTTGGGAGGTTAGCTGTGAAGGTCTTATCACGTGCAGAGTTTTCGCACAATGCACAGCCCACACTGCCTGACAACAGATTACAATTAATTACTTACCCAGAAATGATCATATGGGCTTAACTGACCATGTAATTTTACGTGAGCACGGGCGGAAAACAGTTTACCTTGATATAAATGTGTGGCAAGCATATTAGCAGCTGCACTGTATTTCTGTTGCAGCGTGTAAGGGTATTAGAGGGATTTCATTTTACTGACACACAATCATTGGCGGCACACAGGCTCATTTCTTGGCTGTGAACTGCAGAAACTAATTCAAGTGCTTGAAGCAATACTTTGTAGGTTTATATGATGCAAATGTCAGCTAAATTGCTCTTTTGTCCACGATTGGCAGTAAAACGCCCCTTGAGTGCTTTAAGGAATGTGTGTCTATCATATATAGTTTTTTGTCAAGGTTCTGTCGTCGCTGCTTTCATTGTGATGATGATTGTGAAATAATCTTGGCTTGCACTGGGAAAGTAGTGCGTCTTCATGTCAAGAGTCAAAAATGGCCCAGTGAGAGCACAGATTTGCATTTCATTTGTTTGATAATGCATCCTAATAGGCACTTCATCATGCATCATACACAATCTAACAAACTGGCTTTGTTGGATTTCAATAAAACCTGTGGTAATCGGTCCAATCACAATTCGTCCTGGGTAAAAGCACATGCTGATTGCATCCGAACAACAATCATACTATTGATGAACAACCATGTGCATTTATTCAGCAACGTTCATGCATCGTTGCATGGTATGCTAAGTGTAAGCAGTCTGCAATCTATATGTGCCATAAAAGAACGGCGAAGCCCAATAATTCAGATGAATGTCGCTCATTTGCACCCACAATTACTGAAGATCAATTAGGCTGCAGCTATGCTTATGGTAATATTTAAGGGACATGGGTGTTAACATTTAAATGATGTGGATCCGACAGCCTCCGGTATTATTGCGGAGTGGATTACCCAACAACGCAGATACGAGAGCGAGCAGCCACTAGCTATTTCTACACATTACGAGAACAATTACATCTTCCACAGGCGTGATTAACCTGATTATCATGGCCTTGCCAATAAGTATGTGCATATAGTGGGAACTTTGAATTAGAAATGGTTCATCAAGTGACATCTCACTATCCTCTGACATTTCGGTCAACAATCTCGTACTGGCACATCGCTTCAAATCACGGATCCATTAGTATGAGTTGTAGAGGCATAAAGATGATGATAATGACCTCATAGAAGTGCTCCCACTGAAGTATTATGAGTTAAATCATGTGCTCTGCTCCAAAACCTAGTGAGCTGCCTGCAGAGTCATTATTTTAAGCCATCACAGGTGAGCTCCCAAAGGGAAGGCTGGTTCAAAAAGCATCATAATTACGCTACTAAGATACCTTAGTTTTAATCCGATTCTAAAGCTGCATCACATCAAAGTAAACCCAGAATGCATTGCACCAACCTTGGTGAAATAATGAAGATTGTGGATGATGCTAGAAATATCAGTTATAGGGTCAGATTTACTAAACATGGCAAATTAGCGTGAGAGCGCAATCCCAAATAAGTGCAGATGGGAGTGGAAAGTTCTGTGCATGATCTACTAATGACATGCAAATTAAAGAACAGACGCAGCTGGATTATTTCCATAATGAACAACGCAAGCACAAACTAGCATCTGGTTTAAGACGATTTTTGGGTGTTAAAATGGCATAAATACCAGTTAATTCGACTAGCGTAAACCTTAGTAAATCGCGTTGCGCGATTCATTTAAATACTCTCCTCTCATAAATTTTGCATCTGAAAGGGAAACTCCTACAAATGCATATGCAATAAGGTCAGCCGCAAAAACAACCCTGTTCCACACCTTTTCAGTGATAATTTTTCATTGCGTGGCTTCAGTACATCCTGAAAGTTTTTTAACACCAAAAGAGGGTTTGCGCTGGCGCAAACGGTTAGTAAATCTGGCCCATAATCTGTTTAATAGTTAGGCTAAAGGTATTGATAAAACAGTTAACAATAATTAGATGTTATAATATTAAAAATTATGGATATTATTAATATTAATATCATTGAAAATGTAATATACTATTAATATAATTTTAAAAATAATCTATTTTGACAATTACACTATAGTTCAAAAGTTTGAGATTGGTAAGATTTTTTAAGTTTTCCAGAATGATCGCTTTGGCAAGCTGTTTCGAACTTCCAAAACGAATTCCAAACGAACTTCGTTTTGGCCTAATTTTGTTCGAAATGACGTCACATCAGTTCGTTCTTCGATTTTAAGTATATCGGAGCTTTTACTCTGTTTGGAATAGAGCACTGGCAGAAATTTAATTTAAAGCGGTATAATTAAATGTGAATTTAAACCCACACAGTCTGCAACTGGGAGCATGATGTCACAGGGTTTGTGTCAGGTTGTTATAGACCACCCCAGTGGTCACCACAGTTGGCAAAATCACATGCCCTCCTCACCCTCCACGACCTGTCATGCTCATTTTCATGATTCAACATCAGTCACCACACAAGCACATACATAATAGAAGTCAAGGAATTTCATGGATCACATGCTTGCGAAAATGTTTGTTTCCTCTCAAAACTATTCAAAAGATGAGGCATGTTAAAATCAAATGTATAGTCTCAGGGCACAGACAGTTCAGCTTTTTACTTAAATTATTAAGCTTTGAATGGAGGTAGAATAACTGCATGTAAATACTTATCCATAAACCCACCAGGTATCCTCTGAGGAGTTGATTTCAGGAAGTTAGTCTGAAAGGACAACCTGGTTTATCAGCTTTGATCTTTTTATATGAGAACTATAGCCAGGCAAAATCAAACAAAAAAAAAGTGTTCTGTTGAAGACAAAGCACATGAGAAATTCACGCCAGTATTTGTTTGTGCAAGTCCTGAATTTAACTAATGAAGCATAAAAAGACCATAATGGAATCAACTTCATCTACATCTCCAATGCATCTGAGAGATACCCATCAGTAGGCAGATGCATACTGACTGACAATATGGGCTAAATGTTCATCCAATATGTTTACACAGCTGTAAAATGAAGGCCATGTGTAAGAAGCCAAAACAAATGTAGCACATTTATAGAAAACATTAAAAATTCATACATACAATGATTTATATGAAACCTTTTCTATGGTAAGAAAGAATGTTTTAATTTCTGAATAGCTGCCCTGATATCATGAGGAAAATAATAAAAACTTAAGTCTGTAATGTGGCATAATCTTTTAAATTATTATTATTATTATTATGATTATTATATTATTGTTACTAGTTCAGGTTAATTCAATTTCTAAATTGTCATGTGCTATCACTCCTAAAAAACTTTATTGATTAATATTCATGAATATTCATAATTTGTTCACCCAAAAATGAAAATTAAGTCATTAATTACTATTATTTACTGTTATTTTAACATCGTTAAAATAGTCCATGTGACTACAGTGGTTTAACCTTAATGTTATGAAGTGACAAGAATACTTTTTTTCACAAAAAAAAAAATAACGACTTTTTTTTTTTTTAATTATTGACTTTATTATAGTCAGAGACTGACCAGGAAGAGAAGAAATTGTTGAATAAAGTCGTTATTTTTTATTTATTTTTTTGTGCACAAAAAGTATTCTCATTGCTTCATAACATTAAGGTTGAACCACTGTAGTCACATGGACTATTTCAACAATGTTTTTACTACCTTTCTGGACCTTGAAAGTGGTAGTCACGTTGCTTTCTATGGGGCTCAGAAAGCTCTCAGATTTAATCAAAATATCTTATTTTTTATTCCGAAACTGTAAGAAGGTTTTATGGGTGTGGAATGACACGAGGGTGAGTAATTAATGACAGAAATTAAATTTTTTGGGTACTCTTAAAGAGTGTACACTTTAAGATGTGTAAGATGTGTACACTCACATGTATTAAAGGTGTAAAGAAAATGTTATTTTTTATTTAAACTAGAGTTTTATAATATTTGTCCTTTTACTTACATGGACACTTGTTATTAAGTTGAAAAGCTCAAGCGGTTTCAGTTTCAATAATATGGTGGCATCATCTGTGCAAATCATAAGCAAATCCATTCCACTCATGATGATATTCACAGCACGCCGCATGTTTGCATAAAACAAGTGAAGAAATGTAAATGACCTCATCATTTCACCAGATTCAGATGACAGATTGCCTATGGAGTCCTGCGGTCATATATTAAAAAGTAAAGACTACAGTGACAATGATCCAGTAGTGAGAGAAAATGCCGAGTGTGTAAAAAAAATTATTCCACATTATTCGAAGCCATTTGACAGGAGATTGAGCGCAGTATTCAATGCACTTTTTTTCAAATAAGAAAGCTCAGTCTAATAGGTGGTCCTGCAATTTTACAATTCCAGTGATTAAAGTGCTTTCTGTGTGAATTTGCTTTTGAATGTGACAATGCCAATCTCTGCGTAGTGGCGATGCGGCTCATTTCAACGGGTGTTTCCTGCCTTGGCTATACTGAGCCCTGTCCTTTTGCTCTTGTGGCCTACTGCAAAACTTCAACTGATAACAACTGTGTTATTGTGAAACCAAAACCCGGTTCCCATGCTGTTCTTCACATGTGTCTAGTGTCTAAACACATTTCAGTTGACCTACTTATCAGTAATACTGCACAAAATGGGTTCTTTCATGAAGGAAAACTGCTCCAATTCAATATCAAAAAGAAAACACTGAAGGGTCAGAAAATATTTGCTCATGTTAATATTTAACATAATGTTCTGCGGACAAGTGGGTGATTCTAGATAAAACTGTGGACATGAGAACATGAGGGATTTGTTTGGTGTAATCAATAATTGTGTGGGTGAGAGTGCTGTATGAAGAAACAAATCCCACAATTCAGTTCCCTGTTCTCTATGTTGGACAACATACATCTATCCAACCAGAATGAAGGATTACGCCATAGTTCAATTATTCTGCCAAAACATCTATCCAACCAGGAATTTTCATTATGTTCCTTTAGCTCAACTGGTAGAGCACGGCACTAGCACCGCCAAGGTCATGAGAATGGTTCCCAGGGAACATACAACTGAAAAATAAAATATGCTTTGGAAAAAATATTTGGTAACACTTTAATATAGTGAACACATATAAACTATTAACTACAACTTTTCCCTCAATAAACTCCTAATTTACTGCTTATTATTAGTTAGTAAGGTAGTTGTTAGGTTTAGATATTGGGTAGGATTAAGAATGTAGAATAAGGTCATGCTGAATAAGGCATTAATATGTACTTAATAAGTACTGATAAATAGCTAATATTCTAGTTATGTGTATGCTAATAATCAACTAGTTAAAAAACCCTAAAATAAAGTGTTACCAAATATTTTAATATACCATACAATTTCATATTGCTCTACTTCACATTGTGCCTAAAAACAACATAAAAAAATCACTCTAATGCATATCTCATGACTTTTTGTGTTATCACTTACATAAAATACTGACATTAAATTGCAGCAAAAGTAACATGATAAAAAAGAAGCCATTTTTTAAAAACATTCAATTCATTAACAATGTTGATAGGAATAAACTATTATTCAGCTTAGTAAGAGTTTATTAGCATAACTGCGGTTTGTTTACATTAGACAAGCAAGGTAGAAACTTAGTGCCTTAGAACATCAATATAGACTGTCACAGATGTTTGTCATTTAGTGCATATATAATCTGAATTTAGTGTTTAGTGTACAATGTTAAACTAACATTGTACAGTATAATGTTCCTTGTGAAAAAGTAGTGTACTTAATTGTCCTGAACGTGCACCTGTAGTGTACTTCAAACCCTTAATTTTAAAAAATCTGTACTTGCAGATAATATAATTTTAATGGAATGAAAGTGCACTATATGTAAGAATTTTCGTGTATTAATTGCTCATTTATTATTTATTTATAATATGTGAACAGCTTGGGTTACACTTTATTTTAAGGTGTCATTGTTACAGTGTAATTATATATTTAAGTACTGAGTAATAATAATTAACAACATGTACTTACTATAGGGTTAGGGTAGGATAAGGGTTCGGTTGAGGGTTAGTTGCATTTAATTATGCATAATTTACTGTTATCACTATGGTAAGTACATGTATATGTAACAAGGACACTGTAAAATAAAGTGTTACCACAGCTTGTAACAAAAGAAGACCTCCCCCGACTTCCTAGGTTGTCTATGAAGACTTTTATCTTAGACGTAGGATAATGAGATTTTTATATGAAGGACTCAGGACGTTTTTGCTGGGAAAAAATCAATAGGATGTGATGTTTATGCGCGCCCCCGAGAGCCGCTTTTCCATTTGATGACTCATGAAATTAGTTTATACAATGTTCAGGATAATGCCGAAAGAGCCATTCTTTACTGTAATGTCAATGTGTCATTAAAAAAAAAGGATTAATTCAAACTATAGCCTCATATAGCCACATCTATATAGTCTATAGTAGGGCTGCACGATATATGGTTTTATATCGTGATGTGCACGATAGTCACATCGCAGGATTAGCAATGTCTTGTGGGGATTGTTAATCCGTACGGACCAGACACCAAGGTTCAAAACTCAGGTGATTCTCCGATTAATTGCAAAGTCATACAATAAAAGTTCATTTGAATGTGTTTTAGGTCCTGTCAGTTTAAACATCCAAGCAATTTTAAACCATTTGAGCGCACAAAGACGCAAAAGAGAACTCAACTCTAAACGTGTGGCTGTTTTCTGTGCGCGCACACGCACACGCACACTAAAGTATGTTCTGTAATGTTAAAAAAAAATGTTAGCCTACAAGTGTAAAACATTAGGTTTGAGGCAACTGGTCAAATCAAAATTAGTTTTTAACACTACTAAGGCTGAAATGCTAGAATTGTCAGTGTGATTTGAATTTCAAAGCAAAAATGAAATTGAATTTTGGTTCCCACACATAAATGTCTAGGGCTGTTGAAAGGTCACTGCTGGCCATGATTTAGACTACCGAGTTAGCAAAGCCCCATTATCTAACATGAGTCAAGCCCATCTTGTGTTTATATAATGCACAATAGCTGAAAGCGTGCCAAATGAACCTCGGGAATTAGCTTATTATCTTACATATGGGAGTCGTTATAAACAGGAAGACTGTTATTGTTCAAAGACTTTTATTGTTGCGGTAGATTACAAGCCTGCCAAGTATCGCAACAGGTGACTGCACTCTTTAAAATGGGCTCTAATTTCAGCTAAAATGAGTGGAAATCAAAAAGCCCTGCATAAATCTGTTAGGGATTGACAGTCAGACAGGCTGAGCAACTGTTATCATCTGATAAATTATTCACAACAAACATGTCTGTTGTATCTGATGAACAAGTTGTTCGACAGCCTGAATCCCTCTGAATGTTAAAGACATGACACAACTGACACATTTTATATATGTGTGTAAATCACCCACTCTTATCAGATCAACGGAGCATTTTACCCAGTGTTGTTTCAGGTATTCTTAAAAAGATATATTTGAATCTCTGAAATACATGCTTCTCACTCACATTTGTTTTGGCATTTGGAAAGAACTGTTTAGCTAATTAATGTAGCAATTAAACTTCTTTTTTTCTTGTGACAACTAGCATTCATTTTAGAGAACTTTGACTCATTCATATCCCTGTGTGTATTTTTTCAGTTCAATAGAATGAGCCTCTTAAATACAACCTAGTGCTACAATACTGAACAGTTCATTATGTGGTATCTATCTTGTTCAGCAATATAGGCTATTTATTAACTTTTTTTACAACAGTTAGTTCCATATTTGCCCATTTCTAGACAGACTGGTGGGATTTTTCAGTGACTCTTTCTGGAAGTTACGTTGTTACACTAGTAGGTGGTGATGAGAGTCATTATGAATGAGTCACTTGAATCTTTCATTCAACCAATTCATTCAACCACTCAGTGCGTCCCAATTCGCGTACTTATGCACTATTCTATGACGTTTTTAAGTATAAATGCGTTCACACTGAAAATTCCAAAAAGAAAAAGTACACTTTAAATACCTGGACGATGCACTAAAATAACGGAAAAAAACGAAGTGTGGAATGTTGGACACTTCATGCACTCAACTTTCGCAGCTTTAATTATGTAGCGGAGGGGGAGAGGGTATCAGACTCCATTGTTAAATGACAAAATAACCTTATACAATTCACGCACTACATGGATGAGTACATAGTGCATAGTGTGTAGTGCGTCGTTTGGGACGCAACTACTGAATTTCAAATTTCACTCTCTTTATCAATGAGTCATTGAATCATTTACTCAAAAACACTGAATTGTTCATGAAGGAATCATGCTGTAATAGTTCTGCTGTGTGTTTTGTTTATCAAATCAAACTATTGACTATTTTCACTGGCAGAACAAAAACAGACACAGTAGCTGGCAATATTATGTCTAAAATGTAAGTTACTCAATATTACGTCTTGTTTATTGAATGTTGCATAAAAGCAATATCACACAATCATGCTGCCTTCTCCTTCATTACCTTTTTAGAAACTTTTGCTACGTTCACACTGCAGGTAAATGTGGCCCAAATCTGATTTTTTTGCCCACGTGACTCATATCTGTTTTCCCCATGACAGTGTGAACAGTACAAACCACATGGAATCTGATCTTTTCAATTCCGATTTGTGCCAATTCCATATGTGGTACTAAATCCGATACAGGTCAGATGTTTTGTAATGCTATCGCAGTTTTGGACTAGTTTTGAGAAGCAATTGACCCTTCGCAAAGACCCGCCCCCCCTTAGTTACTGTTGCTTTGTCCGAAAAGCCATGGCGCTGTCACGCCACATGCAGTGAAAAATACATCGCAGCGCAAAGAGGACACTGACAACACGTCAACAGACAAGACAGAGCAGGTTACTTATGATATTAAACAAAGTCCCAGCTTTCAAATTGTGTAATTTTTTAAGAAATTCGAACAATAAAAACCGTTTTGTCACTCTTTAATGTGTTGTGACAGATTGCTGTAGTGCCACAGCTCAAGAGGCTCGTGAACCGATCATCTCTTCCTACTAGTTCATTTATAGCATCAAATAAACATGAATGAACATGAGAAGGAATGTTGTTTCAAATGCGGAAAGACGTAAATACACACCATTTTTCAAATTCAAGTCCACCGAGGTTAATCTTCTAACTCCTGACTGCTTTGTCGGACAAAACGGCGGATTCAGCGTTATGATTGGTTAGATCGCTTGTCAATCAAACTCCCGGCGAAGGGTCAATTGAGTGGATTTTGGTGTAAAAACCTGACAACCCAGTTTGTATCGTTCTTTTGCGCATACAGGTCAGTTCAGAACAATGATCTGTTCACACTGGAAATATGATATTGGCCACATTTGAAACAACAATGTGAACAGCTATACAAAACAAATCAGATCTGAGCAAAAATCTGAATTGAGCATTAAGGCTCGCAGTGTGAACGTAGCCTTTGTTTCTAGTTCTAATGTGACGTTTTTGAATTGACGGAGCTTTGGATATATATTTTGACTACAGGATCCTTAGTCCATGATGTTGGAAAGTAGTTCCACACAAAAAAAGGTCTTTGGGACGTCCCTTGTTTTTTCCTAACGGTGCTGATATACAGCCATAACACACCCTTGCTTGAGTGATATTGATTTAGTTCAACTTTATGATTCACAGCTCAATCGTAAAGTTCATTCCCTGAGGATAGATGCTACAAAAAAGTAAATTTTCTCCCAATTTGTAGAATCAATATATGATACCAGTTTCATTTTAAATCTCTTTGTGTAACTTCATGAAGTTCTTTGGTGCCATTGATAACATAAAAATTACTGTTTGATCACTTGGATAATCGTATTTACAATCAGCAAACTCAACGAGAGCAATGGCCCTTAACATTCAACTGCTACAAAGCTCTGAAAACAATCTGTGTTTGTGCTTTCATTACCTTCATTATTGTTCTAATTGACAATAATACTAATATTTGTGGAATTAAGAGACAATGTGTTCTGATTGTTTTTAATTAAAGAAGTAAAATTAATTTTTGATCGCTTTCCAGAATCATTAAATATATCTAACCCCACTTTGTTGCAGTTTGTTTTAATTCCCAGCAATATACTTAGCTTTAGGTCAACAGGTTTACATTCATGCTGACTTCATCAGGAATACATTTCTTCCATTTTCTTCATTCTTCAAATGTCTAAATTCTAATTCATTTTCTATTCCATTACATCTGAACTCTGGCAATAATAAGTAGCAATCCATTTGCCTCTTGATGAGATTTGAAATGCATCTCAATCTTGGGCTGATCCCAAATGAACTAATATATAAAATTATGAACATAAAGAATGAACATTTTGTGGCTCTATCCAACTAAGCCTTGCTTTTCTGCTTAAAATATCCTTCTATGTAAAAAGGTTTCACGAACACCAGGTATGTACAAAACAACATATTTTCCTACACTCTTAAAGGGATAGTTCACCCAAAAATGAAAATTATGCTATGATTTACTCACCCTCAAGGCATCCATGTATATGCCTATCTTCTTTCAGACAAACACAATCAGAGATATATTTAAAAATATCCTGGTTCTACCAAGCTTTATAATGGTAGTGAATGGGGGGCCAGATTTTGAAGCCCAAAAAAATTGCATCATGCATCCATCCATCATAAAGATAATCCATACGGCTCCAGGGGATTAATAAAGGCCTTCTGAAGCGAAGCGATGTGTTTTAGTAAGAAAAATATCTAAAACTTTATAAACTAAAATAACTAGCTTCCGCCAGATGACCAAATTTCTTAATAATGTTTCATGAAACTGGACCCTGATTCTTAAAACTAGTTCTTGGCTTCTTTGGTGAACCCAAAATGGTTCTTATATGGCATCACTGCAAAAATCTCATTTTTGAATCTTTGTTTTTGAAAGTGTATATAAATTAAGCTGGGTTTAGGCTTGAGATTGGATAGGAACAGAATGCAAGGGGACTAAAGATGCATTTTTAAAAACTAAACACAGCATGATACATTACATAATGCCCAAGGACCACTAAATCAAAAAGAAAGAAAGCAAAAACTAATCACACTTGGATATTGATTAGTTGGTTGTTGAGTTGGCCATTGTGATCCATCCCTAATGATTATTATGACAGAACACTTAAAAAACAATGACAATTAAAGAAGGCATTGATGCATTTTGTATATTTAAAACCCTACTAATTACAGATTGCTCATGATTGCTTTGACATACTCTGACAGCCCTTACTGATAACATAATGACACACATCTTAATTGTGATGAGATGTGGTTTAGTAAAGTACCAATAGATGCTCACTGATGCCTTCAGCATGACTTTGTGTTTTTAAGAAAACAAGATTTTCTTAAAGAAAAGCTTACATTAAACTACCAAATGAGTACATATTTAGCAAATATCATACTGTGATTTTTTTTTTTATTAACTGCACTCATTCACTGTTTGCTGAATCTTATTTCTATGAAGAGTTTGTAGTATCTTTTTGAGATATGATTTGAAGTGCCAAATCCAGCCCTAGAAATTATTTCAGTTCGCAATTAGCTGGAAACGGAATCAAAGTTTGAATAATACAATCAAGGAAATGAAATAACAGCTAATTTACCCAACCTTACTCGTGGAAAAACAATTCATAATTGCATTAACCTTTATAAAAACAACGGACATAATTATTAACCTTGCTTTAAAGCAGCACATGAAAGGGAACTGAAAAAAAAATATGTTAAGCAGCACTGACACAATTTGTCATGCCAGGAGTTGTACTCATCATTTTAATTTAGAAGATAGGGGGCAATTCCTCAACTTTGACATGAAATACTATGTGGTATCCTTCACCTGGACGAGCTGGCAGCGCTGAAGCTGTGAAATGAATGTCTGCTCTTGCATTACATGCATTCACAATGATTTGTGTACAAATCAATAATCAAAATGGTGGCAGCAGGGCTCAACCCCCAGTTGCCCCCAGTAGTTCATATTTTTACTTGTGCTGCCAATATTTTCACTTGCCCCTCCACAGAAAAAAATATATATATCTATTTTTTTTTTCTTTCCATTTGTCTTTGCAAGATGTGCCAAGCTGATCTAGCTAATCAAGCTGAGCTCCTATCCAAACAGACTGAGTGCTGTAATAAAATCAAAGGGTACTTCAACTGAAGTTGCGTCCCAAACGACGCACTATATACACTATGCACTTATATACTATGTACTTATGCACTATGTACTCATCCATGTAGTGCGTGAATTTTATAAGGTTATTTTGTCATTTAACAATGGAGTCTGATCCCTTCTCCTCCTCCGCTACGTAATTAAAGCTTCAACAGTTGCGTGCATGAAGTGTCCAACATTCCACACTTCGTTTTTTCCGTTAATTTAGTGCATCATCCGGGTATTTAAAGTGTACTTTTTCTTTTTGGAATTTTCAATGTGAACACACTACTTGCACTATTTATATTTAAAAACGTCATAGAATAGTGCATAAGTACGTGAATTGGGACGCACCTTAAGTTTTAGTTCAGGGGCATGAACACTTATGCAGTTTTCAGTGACATTGCATATAGGTTGTTTTTTACATTCAGCATGCAAAAGTTCTAATATGATTTATCATCATCACTGGGGCAGTCGTGGCCTAATGGATAGAGAGTCGGACTTGTAACCCAAAGGTCATGGGTTCGAGTCTCAGGTCCGGCAGGGATTGTCGGTGAGGAGAGTGAATGTCCAGCGCTCTCCCCACCCTCAATACCACGACTGAGGTGAGACCCCTGAGCAAGGCACCGTACCCCCAACTGCTCCCCGGGCGCCGCAGCAATGGCTGCCCACTGCTCCGGGTGTGTGTTCACTGCTGTGTGTGTGCACTTGGATGGGTTAAATGCAGAGCACAAATTCCGAGTATGGGTCACCATACTTGGCCACATGTCACTTCACTTTCACTTTCATTTAGATGCGTACATCATTTATCATCAGGGTTCCTCAAATCCGGTCCTTGCGGGCCACTGCCCTGCAGAGTTTAGATCCAACCCTAATCAAACACACCTGAACCAGCTAGTCAAGTCTTCAGAGTTACTAGAAAATTGCAGGTAAGTGAGGCTACATCCACAAGAAGCCAGAGTTTTCCCTATCCGATCTTTTTTTATTCCCTCGTCTCAAGATATATCTGCATACACACGAAACCACTTAATCCGACTCAAAACAATATAGTATACATGCTAGATCAGTATGTGGCACTGTAATTCTGCCACAGAGATACACTAAAATTGAAGAATAAGGCTTGGAGCATGAGCAAACCTGTATACAAACCTTAGTAAAGCTTAGATATAAAGCTTTATTTTAGTAAAGCTAATAGGCTCGTTAGCTTCTGCAGTGCGAATACATGCATGAAGTCCTCTATTGTTGTTGCTGTTACATGACATAGCGATGTCTGACTAGGGTCGACGCATGGGGTGATGACATCGTTTCACAAAATATACGGATTGGCTGTACACAAAAACGCAAGGGTGTCGTTTTCATATTTATCCACTCTGGGACCCGGTTTCAAAAAATAGCGGATTCAGGCTCTGAAAACGCCCGATCCGTCTGGACGAAACCCCGATACGATACAAAATGTATTCAATTTTATTAAACCTAAACGCAT
Source organism: Anabarilius grahami (assembly GCA_003731715.1). Classification (NCBI taxonomy): domain Eukaryota; kingdom Metazoa; phylum Chordata; class Actinopteri; order Cypriniformes; family Xenocyprididae; genus Anabarilius; species Anabarilius grahami. Next base: position 4,936,156 of record RJVU01026577.1, read on the forward strand.
CTCCATGTGGACAGGCCCTGAGTTTGATCATGGTTTGAGCTAAACTTTACAGGACAGTGGCCCTCCAGGGCTGGATTTAAGGAACCCTGCCCTACATTATGGCCCTGCCCTACAAAATGTCCCCATAAAGATGGCAATATCCAAAATCCTTGTCCTTGTGTAGACATTTGTGGTCCTCGTGAGTAAAACAGCTTATAAATCAAATGATGTTTTTTGAAAATGTGAAAATTAAGAAAGTTTGATGGGGTTTAGGATTAGGGGATAGAGTTATACAGTACAAAAATTATGTCTATAGAAAAATTCCTCATAAAACAAGTAAACCCTTTTTTATGAGCTGGAAATATTTGCAGCAATTCTTTATTAACAAACCTTAAATGGTACAAAACTCTCATAATAATCTATATCAATAACTCGAATGGAACAACCAACTTAACACGACAAATACCAAACAAAGAGTGACAGAGAACAAGCTCTATATAAACAAGACCAAACCAATCAACGAAACAAGCAACAGGTATACAACTTAATCAATGAATGAGAAATCATAGAAACAAACTCAAACACATGAAACAGAACCAAAACACATGCAAAACCCACCGAAAACAAACACAAGCACAGATCACCTGTGACAATTTCTATCACATACTTTTATCTATAGCTGAATTCACAGCAATGATGTATGCATTTCACTTTCCCGTTGGAACACATCCCCTCAGCCAGACTGAGCGGCAAAAGAACCTGCTGCATGCCTGGATTTAATAGGGGAAACTGCGAAAACGCGAGTAAAACAAACAACTCAACTAAAGGTTGGACTCAATATAGTGTTCCTGTTACAGCTTACCAAAGATCCAGTAATCCATGGATATTGACATGCAGCTAGGAACAGTGATTCCAGACATTTACATGTGCCTGATTTAGATGCCGGGGAAATACATAAAGCAAATTTGCCTCTGAGGTCTAAATACGGGTGATCACTTATATCAATGTTAAACACACATATATATATATCATCCAGCCCTAACACTTGTAGTTTTGTCAGTGTTTATTTAAAAAACACAAAATTATGCAGAATATAACATGGTAAATATTTAATTGATGAGTTTTCAATACAATATATAACAATACAATATATAGGGTATGATTTTACCCCAAAAGTCACAATATTGACAAAACTATAACTGAAAATCCATGTTTCTCTGCCTGGAGTCCAGTAGTTTCCAGTAGTTGAATTGCAGCGATTCACTGCTTCTCTTTTCTTTAGCTTTTGGCAGTCTGTAAAAATATACCTCAGATTTTCTGTCAAATCTAATTGTACAGTCAATTGCAAAGCTCTTTCCCTTTTTGAATGTTTTAGTGTGTTTTCGCGGCATTCACGCTGAAAACCAATGCTGCCACTCAGTCTTTCTGCCAATCTTTCTGGGCGTAACCGCAGTCACAACGGCCGACGGTGACGTCATGTGCATACCCTCTATACACCACACAAAACCAAATTTTTAAGTTTGCAAGTCATTAAAAACCCATGTACAGTATATGAAACTTGACTCTCTCATCTAAAGTAGTATATTCTTCAGATACAGAAGGACACCACAGAAAATGAAAAATTTAGCAGTTGCTGATTGCACAGATGGCGAGGCAATGAAATTTAAAAGATTACAGCCATAAATGAGTCGGGTGGATGTGTCTGCTGGCACATCTAGCAGATGATATACAGGGAACTTTCTTGTGGATGAAACTACATTTACCTTCACAATGCTGTGGCACAAACATCATTAGCCCAGAGACCTTTCTAGATGCACGGCAGGGGGATTGTGCACCTGCTACTGCTTGACAAACTCTCTCTCTGCCCGGGCGTTTGGTTTTAAGGGCATTGTGGTCCTCTGCCAGACCCAAGCAGCCAAAAATTTCAACTGCCAGCAGAAGTTTATGATTTGAAACAAATATAAACACCTGCAAAAGGCTAGATTTGCCCAGGTTTTTCTGCATCAAAATGAGAGCCAAGAGCATTTTAGTGTAAAACAGGCAGCTTTCGTTCAAACATAAACTGTGACCGTATACAGTACTTACTGTTTTTTGGCTATTCTAAAAATTTAAATTGCAGCAGCTTTGAGATCTAAAAACCTAATCTTAACACTCAGATTTCTATTGCCATGTTAAATGAAACGGAAAGGTTAACATGTCAACCTCGTTCCAATATGCTAGCTCCGATAATGCTGTTGGCTCCTCAATTCAGATCAATAATATCTAGCCCATTCCCAGAACAGTGCTGGGAGCTCTCCAAACATCAAAAGACCTTGACATAGGACTTGAGAACTGGCTGACACTGCATGCACCTCAACAACTTTGCTGAACCTTTAGAAATTAAATAAAGTATATACGTTTGAAGCATCCAATAAAAGACTGCAACCGTGAGTTACGGTAACTACACTCCTCCACACACACACAAAAACGTTGTCTGCTTTACCATTTCTAGACTGAAATTGAGTCAATACATCCACTTAAGAGTACTGTTTCCGTATGTTCAAAGTTAATTAGTAACCACAGAGGCGTATATAAAGTGTACTTTGGAGCATAGCTCTGAAAGCATTCACATATAAATAACAGATTAGTCATTTAATTTATTCTTTCAATGGTGCATTTAAAGATATGAGATATTAAAGGGTTGGTTCACCCAGAAATGAAAATTTTGTCATGAATCACCTGTAAGACCTTCGTTAATCTTCGGAACACAAACTAAGATATTTTTGATAAAATCCGATGGCTCAGTGAGGTAGTTTGATACGCGCTCCGAACCACTGATTCGAAACAAAAGATTTGTAAAGCTTCGATGCTTCATGAAGCAGTGTTTTGAAATCGGCCATCACTACATTTTGTTGAATAAAATCATTATTTTGTTTTTTTGGTGCACAAAAAGTATTCTCGTTGCTTCATAACATTAAGGATGAACCACTGTAGTCACATGAACTGTTTTAAATATGTTTTTAGTAGCTTTATGGGCATTTGAAAGTGTTAATTATCTTGCTGTCAATAGAGGCCTCACTGAGCCATCGGATTTCATCACAAATATCTTCATTTATGTTTCAAAGATGAACGAAGATCTTACGGGTGTTGAACGACATGAGGGTGAGTACTTAATGACAGAATTTTCATTTTTGGGTTTACTAACCCTTTAACTTTAAAGATACTCAAGGAATATACCTTAAGCTGACACACTTTTCCTATAGGCCTTTATCTTCAGTAAAGTGTTCATCTTAAAGGACAAAAAAACACACAAAACAGAACCTCACACTTGAATAAATCAAATATAGTCATATGTCAAAGTAAATTACATGGATATTATTCCAGTTTCTTGTTGTCTAGAATTCAAAAACAAATCACCATTTTATTTGTACCTAAAAGCAAGTTTTAGGCTTCAGATTCACATTTATAGCTTAATCTAGTTAGCAGCTGGTTAAAACTCCTTTAACTGAACATCTGTTGTTGTTGTTTTTTATGGTGCCTTCAGAAATGCAAATAGCTCAAGTGACAAAAATACATGCATTGTGGGTGGAAAGAGCTTAAAGCAGGATAAGGTTTTAATTCAAGAGAATTTTGCCGTCTTTTTTTTTTTTAGATCATTTATCCTTTTGATTGCGGGAAGAAAATGACTCTAATCTGTGGAGTATTAAGGAATTAAAAATGTTCCTTTTAATGAGGCATGCTGTTTTGGTTATTTTTCAATAAAAATAATTTGACAGAGGCATAAAAGGGCCTGTCATTAGTCACACATGGCTGATCATTTCTATTATACCCCCAATGTCTAAAATAACAAATTAAAAAAAATAAAAGGAACCAATTCTGACAAGACCAGTTCTGTTTTATGCTCACCTGCATCATCACATTAAAAAGTACTTTAATATCATGAAACATAAAGAAAACCTACATTTATGCCTGGATTCATAGACAGGGCTTAGATTAAGCCAGGATTAGGCCTTAGTTCAATTAGGACATTTAAGTAGCTTTTATAAATGTGCTTTAGGAAAAACATTACTGGTGTGCATCTTGAGGAAAAACAATGGCACTGACATATTTTAAGATGCATTTTAGTCTGGGATTAGGTTCAAGCCTTGTCTGTGAAACCGGGGGCTAGAGTTCTTATAACAGCACTAACCAGTCACTTTCTTTTCTCAGCATGCCAACTGTTACTCTTGTCCCCAAGTGCCCCACTATGCATATCATATACCCTAATGAGAAACATTACAGAGGGAATCACAGCCAAACGATGCATATGCCATCTGTGACCATGCATGCAGTCTGACCTAATGACTCCTCTATTGTTCAGGTCCAGAGATCTCAGCTCAACTGTCTGTTGCACAGACAGACAAATATTTGGCATTCCATTATCATTGAAATCAAGTTTGGCAGCTTTATGACATCAGTGTCAAACACATTGATCATGCACCATTCATAATTTCCAATATGACACTATTAGGTCGATCTATAGAATTTAGGTAATTCTTCAAGTAGGAGAACTTTTTGTCCACAAACTAATTTTGGTGGGGAAAAAAGAAATTCATCTAAAATCATGTTTCTCATTTTAAAGAACAAATTAAAACAATATGTAAAATACGTTAGAATTTCTCCAAACTTCCCCTCTTCAATAAATGATAAGGGGAAAAAATGCTTAAAATCAGATAAATTTTACTTTGCACAAAACACATTTTCAGTTCATTTGATATTGATGTGTACAATTCGTTTTTCAAAACTGCTGTCATTAAAGGATTAGTACACTTCTGAATGAAAATGTTCTTATAATTTACTCACCCCCATGTCATCCAAGATGTTCATGTCTTTCTTTCTTCAGTTGAAAAGAAATTCAGTTTTTTGAGGAAAACATTCCAGGATTTTTCTCCATATAGTGGACTTCACTGGGGTTCAACGGGTTGAAGGTCCAAATTGCAGTTTCAGTGCAGCTTCAAAGGGCTCAACACGATCCCAGATGAGGAATAAGGGTCTTATCTAGTGAAACGATCGGTTATTTTCTAAAAAAAAAAAAAAATCTAATTTATATACTTTTTAACCACAAATTCTCATCTTGCACTTCTCTGCGATCCGCCACGCATGACGTAATCATGTTGGAAAGGTCACGCGTGACGTAGGCAATCCAGTGTCTACAAAACAAACGTGCAAAGATTAAGCTAAACGCCCTTTACAAAAAAAAGGTAAAACAACGATATCAGATGATTTTGAAGTTGGAGGAGAAAATTAGAAAATTAGTTTTTTGCCCTACCACGGTACTACCGCCTACGTCACGTGACATTTCAACGTAATGCGTGACGCATCACAGAGCAGTGCAAGACGAGCATTTGTGGGGAAAAAAGTATATACATTTTAATTTTTTTAGAAAATGACTGATTGTTTCACTAGATAAGACTCTTATTCCTCGTCTGGGATCGTGTAGAGCCCTTTGAAGCTTCATTGAAACTGCAATTTGGACCTTCAACCCGTTGAACCCCACTGAAGTCCACTATATGGAGAAAAACCCTGGAATGTTTTCCTCAAAAACCTTCATTTCTTTTCAACTGAAGAAAGAAAGACATGAACATCTTGGATGACATGGGGGTTAGTAAATTATCAGGAAATTTTAATGCAGAAGTGAACTAATCCTTTAAGTTTTTCCATAAAACTGTAGCGTTATTTGATTATGATGGCGTTAATGCAAAATGCCAAAGGAGGTGTTCCTGCAATAAATATATACAAAATAAATAAATGCTCATTACCAACGGTTTAAGTTACATTTAATTCAAAATCTTAACTTATTTTAATTTCAGAAACAATCAATTTTAATAGTAAACATTCAAAGCTAAATGGCTGCTAGCTAGACAACTTGTGTTAGCATGTATGTTCACGGCTTAATCAACTTTTTCTCTAAAAATGGGTAAAAAAAAAAAAAATGTCATTACCTTAAGATAAATATCAAAACTCCACACCATCACATATTACACCAAAATCCACTGAAATAGGACCAAAGCCATTTCAGGAAGTGGTACACGTTTTGGCAGTCATTTCAAGCAGTCAAAAGTCCCTCCATAGCTGAAGAATCACCATCTATCAGACTATACTGAACTATTCTATATGAAGCTGCTGTGTCATATTCAAAACTTACCTTGTGTGACCGCTCTCAACACGTGGACGTGAATGCAGAAAAACGCCCACCAACTCCAAGTGCACAACGCAAACTTTCTCCTTCCATTCCCGCTCGCATTCCTCCCGGAGAAACGTGTAAAAATCTTGGAAGACGCGCTCCTGTGCTCGCACATGATGGCATTCTTGTCCACGCGTGTGAGAAGTGATGTTGAGTAAGTGCGCGCTGTGGCTTTACGGGAGCCGTTGCCTCCTGAGTAAACACTGTCCTCCTCCACTGCCGTGTTGTGTCTCCCAGGTCTCTGTGCTTTAGACAGACCTGTGAATTCTCTCTCTGTGGGATCAGATCCACTGGCGCCCATTCCGGTATCGCGCGCGCTCCGTTTCGCTCTCCGCAAGTTTAACTCTTATTCACGGGAACTGACAATTAGAAAACGTACATTCTGCCCGGTCGAAAGTTCCTGGCAAATAATGTGCTTTTCATTAACAGTTAAATAAAGACACTGCGCGTGAAGCCCGCCAAGGCGCGCACTCACTGCCCACACGTCATTACGCGTTCATAAATATGCGTAATTAAATGTAGCCTATGCATTACACTGATTCACTTTACAGGATCCCGTCAGCCTTTTTATTTCTTGCGAAATAAAGTCTCGTAAACAGTATTCATTTAGCCCACTTTGAAAGCACACTCACTCAATATATATCCCCTCAAGTCTCACATTCGATCCGCTCTCACTTTGCAGATCCAGTTGCATGCAGTGCTGCTCCTCCTGTTATTTCAACATGTTGGAGGGACTGCAAAGAAAACCATAACCAGCCAAACTATCAACTACCAGTCGACTGATGTACACTAGCTATCGACAAGGATCCAGATGGTAGCATGCAGCCACGTAAACCCAGTCAAAGACACCCAAAAACTGTATGCGTACTAATATGAGCTCTCTTAAATTCACCGGCAGTGCCTGATGAAACGTCGCAGCGAATATGGTTAAAGAAGCAAATCAATAAATAGATATGTATATCGCAAGGTATCCCAGGTGCTCCGGCGTACTTTTGAAATGCCCTGCGAGCTAAAGCAACAAGCGGCTGATCGTGTGAGCAGAGCTCCGGCTCACAGCGAACTGAAGCCAGGGAAATGTAGTGTACAGGTCCAGCGCACTTACAGCAACTTCCATTGAGAACTGCAGCCGCGCTCCCTCTCACTCACTCACCTCCGCCCCACTAAAGACTCATTGGCTGCTGCTGGAGGCAATACTTTATACACTCCTAGTGTTGCAGCAATGCCATTTATTCGCTTATATATATATATAAAACGGGTGCGAATTATATGGAGGGTTTCTCTTATCGCCTTAAATAGACCTTAAAATATATCAAAACAAACTGTTGTGAGTGGAGGGCTTTACAAATGCAATTGTAAATATTCAGTAGCATTTTAAACAACTTTTCAGTAGCCTCTAAAAAGCATTTGCGAATATAATCGCCTTCACCTTCGAAGTGACCATATTTTTTATGGAATATTGCAGTGTAAATGATTTATCCATGCACATCATACTTAAAATAAATCATGTGCCCTTGAAATCTTTAATCAAAATACTGTAGCTTTCCGTCCCTGATGACTTGTGAGGGCGGGATATCCAATCAATTCCTCATTGATAAAATCAAGTCCCACGCTACATTTTTTTCCTGTTCCAGAAGCCGGATATACTTCACAATATGGAGGAAAAGACTAACTTCTGATTCGTGCTGACTTTAAGTAACCAGCCACATCAACAGTATGTCACTCAGGTACCATCAGTTAGGATCAGTACTGAACGTTCTGCTGTCAAAATAGAAGTATAAAATTTATGTATTTTGTTTTATCCAAAAAAATTCAAACTAAATAAAAACTTCTAAAAAGTTTTAGGGAGGACACATTATGGTTGTCATGAGAGAAACCTCAACATATTGAACATCAAGATCAAATTACCTTTCCCTTTTTATCTTTTTTACCCCTAGATGTCATTATATGTCAAACTATATTTAGGTTTTCACATTTAAAAAAAATGAGGTTGCCTGTCGATTTTAAAGGGGTGGTTGATTATGATTTTGCTTTTTTACTTTAGTTAGTGTGTAATGTTGCTGTTTGAGCATAAACAACATTTGCAAAGTTAGGACGCTCAAAGTTCAAAGCAAAGGGAGATATTTTCTTTTAAAGTATTCTCTGTTTAAGGACTACAACAAACGGCTGGGAGAAAGTACAACAATCTTCTTCCCGGGTTAGTGACATCACTAACCCTAACATTTACATAAACCCTGCCCCCGAGAACACGCAACAAAGGGGGTGAGGCCATGTTATTGCAATACAGTATGTAACACAAATGCAATAGCATGTCATAAAAGCAAGTTGACAACATAAGTTATAACCGTAATTAAACTAAACTATACCTGTTCTATCTTCATTCTCTGGCTCTGTAGGATCTTACAACAGTTCCCACACGAGCGATTTATAGATTATCATGACAGAATATGCTAATGAATGACTTTAAGATAGTTAACTCCACATCAGCTACATAAATTCATCAACTAACCATTCAGAAACGTCCTGTTGCATTCTATATGTTGTCACTTCTCCCTGAGTCTCTCCATCATTGTCCGACTCCGGTTTGAACATAAAAGGCTGAACAGTTTCTGACATTTTTTTGAGCTGCTAACACAAAATTTTGAAACTCCGCCCTCTTCTTGGGAGCAGCAGCTCATTTGCATTTAAAGGAACACACACAAAAACAATGTTTTTTGCTCACCCTCAAAAAGTGACAAATTTAAAGGGGACCTATTATGCCCCATTTTACAAGATGTAAAATAAGTCTCTGATGTCCCCAGGGTGTGTATGTGAAGTTTTAGCTTAAAATACCCCACAGATAATTTTTTATAGCATGTTAAAATTGCCACTTTTTGGGGTTGAGCAAAAACTCGCCGTTTCAGTGCGTGCCCTTTAAATGCAAATGAGCTGCTGCGCTCGGCCTAAGAGGGTGGAGCTTCAAGAGCTCGTTCTCCCCTGTCAGGATTCAGTCAGGATGCACTATAATGTCAGAAACTGAGAATATGCTGCTTGGAGATAGAACAGGTATAGTTTAGTTTAATTGCCGTTATAACTTAAATTGTTTTCTTGTTTTTATCCACTATATTAGTACAAGCCTGTTGTACCGGACCCCGTTCAACTTCACCGATGAGTTTTATGACATTTATTGTACTTCGCACAAAAGATAAAGCGTCCGTTTTCACTCTAGAAAATCACAGTAAGAGCTTAATATAACACAGTGCAAGTGTGCATTAAAATATTATCCATAAACTCTCTCTCTCTCCCTTGCATTATCATCAACATGCACAGCGAAGTACACAGAAACACTCATTACAACTAACAGTAAACAGCCTTTTCGGGTGGTGCTTAATAAACTGGTAAACTTTATATCCGTAAATCAACTGTAATAAAGTGCTCTCACCTTCATTCTACTTCATTCAGAATCACTCTGGAGACTTTATGTTTTGTATTGTCCCTTTGTATTGACATTTGTTCACAAAGAAGTCCAGTGTGAAATGATTCACACAGACATAAACGAATTTCGGTAGAATTGAGGGAGCATTTTCTTTGAAAATAAAATGAATCCACCTCGTCTTCAGCAGCTCAGATTTCAGGAGTAAATGGAGAGAGCTATGTGGATTAATCCATCCAGCTACAGAACACCTAAATCGCTTGGGAGACATTTTCGTCAGTGCAGTAATGGCGGACTGTGTACAACCCACTGTGAACTTGCTCAGGACGGTTCTATGTTAAAACGGCAGTGTCTGACAACATTCGTGGGTGGGGTCTGTGGCTAAAGTGACGTAACACTGCCAGGGATCTGGACACGGCTTGTTCTGAGACACTGCTTATGATTTATGGGGATTAAAAAAAAAGGGGTGGTTGGATTTTTATCATTATAGGTGGTTGTGTACACACACTGCCAACACACATTTATAGCCAATCACCATGCAAAAGTGAATTTTGCATAATAGGTCCCTTTTAACATGCTATAAAAAATGATCTGGGGTATTTTGAGCTAAAACTTGACATACACACTCTTGGGACATTAGAGACTTATTTTACATCTTGTAAAAGTGTCATTATATGACAAAGGACATTATTTAATATAACTCTGATTGTATTCATCTGAAAGGAGAAAGTCATATACTCCTAGGATGGCTTGAGGGTGAGTAAATCATGGGGTAATTTTCATTTTTGGGTGAACTAACCCTTTAAAGGTGAAGTGTTTAGACTTTCTATTTTATGTCTTCAGAAAAACACTGCAACATGCTGAAAAACACCTTAGTAACCATTTTAGAGAAAACTCTATTGTAAAATTTTCAATTCTGATGCTTAATATCATAATGCTTACATTGTCACCAAACCCTTTAGCTTTAGAAACCCAAACCTTTAGCTTGACGCTTTGTAATTAAGACTTTAAATGCCACATATAATCCTCCTGAATGTCTAATTGAGTCCAGACACTACCTGGGGTCTTCAATTGCTCAGGCCAGTGTAATAATTCATTCTGCTATTTACGAGAACAAGAAAGAAAAGGCAAAACAAATGCCTTTGTCATCACAGCAGGAAACACTCGGTTTCATGAATGCAGATTATGTTCTATTAATGCAATACTAATAATCATCGCCGACTCCATCATACCAAACAAGCAGTCCTTTCATCTACTCTATATATGTTAACAAATTTGAACAAGAACGTTTATGTCAATGAATTCTTGTAAATGAAGCTCTCTGTGTTTACCTTGAGTTGTAACTGTCAGCGCTGAGAGGATGTCTGATAAAGCCGTTGAGTCACATGATGTCTGGGTTATTTATCACCTCACCGCCGTGATCCATGTGATTCATCAGCTCGAGAGATTTTTCATAATCAAAGAGGCCCGTGATGATTTTTAGACAGCCGACATGATTATTGCATGTTAGTCGCTGCGCCCGACTGAAGGTGCACATTGTTTTCGTGCTCAGCTGTTTTGTGTTTCTGATAAGAGATGATGCATATGGCGAGACGCTCTGCATAAATGCTTCTGCATCTGTTTATTTCAGAGCCTTGTCTGCGTGGCAAACAGCGTTGAGACAAAGCCAGCAACAGCAGGGCCTGTTTACTTCATGCCTTTCAGATCCAGGTCCTGTTTCCTGTCAATAAATAGTTAGTGTAAACTGTTTGCCTGGGACAAGCCCATCTCATATGCTGTAAATGGGTTACTCTTGTGCTTGTGTGGCCTCAGGATCACTAAAATCCCACGTTTCCTCAAGCCTGTCAGAGTCCATCCCCTGCTGGCCATGTTCATGGTTGTATCTCAGTGAGCAGGGCTTTGACTCGGAGCAAACTGGGCTACCTTTCTTCACTGGCGTCCAATAAATCATTTCTTTCTCTTATCTAAGCCAGAACCACAAGGACCCCGCAATCAGATGAAAAGGATCCGTCAAGCCTGTAGTGCATGTGTGGCCATGGGGTTTGTTGCCACCATGCTGGGGGGGCCGAGAGGTGCTGGATATCAGAGAGATGAGATAATACATGTTCCGGCTTAAGAAGTCATGCTCCTTCTGTGAAGTACCTCAACCCCCTGTCAGATACAGATCAATGCCCCAACTGAATATCTGCGCAAATGTATCTTTTTTTTTTTTTAGGATGATAAATTACTTATCGTCATGGCAATAAATGTTTCTCTCTGCTGGAAGAAAGATAGGCTCTCTGGATAGATTCCAGAGTATATTTATCTACTTCTGCTTAAATTGTGCAAGTGACATTTCTGATTGGTTCCTCAAGTGCCTCAGGGTTCGATGGAGAGTTCACCCAAAAAATGAAAATTCAGTCTTCATTTACTCATCCCTATGTCGTTCCAAACCCATATGACTTTCTTTCTTCTGTGGAACTCCAAAGGAGATGTTTTAATGAAGGTTTTTGATGCTTTATCCATTCAATGAAAGTAAATGGTGACCAGAAAGGAAACAAATATCATAAAAAAAATGTAAGTTGTCAAGTTTTTTAAATTCCATTCCATTGTCAATATGACTTTAAAGGGTTAGTTCACCCAAAGATGAATTTCTGTCATTAAGTACTCGCCCTAATGTCGTTCCACACCCGTAAGACCTTCGTTCATCTTCGGAACACAAATTAAGATATTTTTGATGAAATCCGATGGCTCAGTGAGGCCTCTATTGAGAGCAAGATAATTAACACTTTCAGATGCCCAGAAATCTATTAAAAAGTATTTAAAACAGTTCATGTGACTACAGTGGTTCAACCTTAATGTTATGAAGTGACAAGAATACTTTTTGTGCCCAAAATAACAAAATAATGACTTGATTCAACAATATCTAGTGATGGGCGATTTCAAAACACTGCTTCATGAAGCTTCAAAGCTTTACAAATCTTTTGTTCGAATCAGTGGTTCGGAGCTTGTATCAAACTGCCAAAGTCACGTGATTTCAGTAAACAAGGCTTTGTTACGTCATAAGTGTACATCGTTATGTCGATAAGCAAAATTTAAATGGTTCACCACTGGGGGACGATTTGTAGATTCGTAAAGCTTCGAAGCTTCATGAAGCAGTATTTTGAAATCGTCCATCACTAGATGTTGTTGAATAAAGTCGTTATTTTGTTTTTTTGGTGCACAAAAAGTATTCTTGTCACTTCATAACATTAAGGTTGAACCACTGTAGTCACATGAACCATTTTAAATGTTTTTAGTAACTTTCCGGGCTCTGAAAGTGGAAATCAACTTGCTGGCAATGGAGGCCTCACTGAACCATCGGATTTTATCAAAAATATCTTAATTTGTGTTCTGATGGATGTGAAACGACATGAGGGTGAGTAATTAATGACATAATTTTTGGGTGAACTAACCCAAAGATAACAAAGTCAAAGACAATAAGTTTTTTATAAGTCTTTATATTCCAAGCTTTTTGAAGCTTATAAATCTTGCCTGACAGCTTGGACATTCTGCTACACTTTTCTTTTTGTATTTGACATAAGAGATAAAATCATACAAGCTTGAAATGATGAGGGTGAAAAAATGATGACGGAATGATGTGGTGGAAATGACAGATGCGGATTTTTCCGTGAAAGTGAAGGGTGACAAACAAGGTAGTTAAAAAATGTAGTTAAAACAATTTAAGTTGTTAATATGACTATGGAATAATGAGATTTATTCCTTTTTTTCTTTCTTTTTTTGAAGTCATTTGGAAACAATAGTTTTCTCTGAGGAACATAACTCAAATAAATAACACACACAGTTTTTTTTTGTCCTAGTTTTCACTATTTTCACTTTCTTCAAAACATCTCCTTTGTGTTCCACTGAAGAAAGAATGTCTCACTTTGTAACGATATGTATTTGACATAAGAAATGAAATCATACAGGTTTGGAATGACATGAGGGTGAATAAATGATGACATTTTTAGGTGAACTATCCCTTTAAGAGGAAGCATATCACTTTTCTGAGTAAATGATGTGCCTTGTACTGCCTTGAGCTAAAAGGGTTTGCGCATATTGTCTTATTTTGTCGCACAATCATCATTCAAGAATGATGTCCTATGGGAGCAATCTTTCAGGCAACCAAAAATTGCAATGCTTTGTTGTATCTGTTTTGTTTGAAGCACACTAGGAACTCTAAACAAGTCTGCATTCGTCTTTTGCTTTGATAACCAGCCTCTATTACTCATTACGAGGCCTGACTGACTGTCTCCTTGCCAACACTCAGTGTGGCTCATAACAGACCAAGCAGATGCAGAAAATCCTTCAATCCTTCATCCTGCAAGGGAGGAAGACACTGCGAGCTACAGCACCAGCACTAGCATCTGGATGGTAGTACAAACTTCTGTATTAGCACCGGCGAGCATGGCTAACGCATATTGGTTTTGGATAATTACTTTAAACAAATGTGCGTGGGTGGATTTGACACCTTGTATGGATGACCCTGAAAAACTGAGGCTGTTATTACTGTCTGACTGAGCCTAGATGGCACTGAACATATAGTGAGGTTTAAACGTGTAGGTGCTGTTTGGTGTGTTATCATAAAGTCATGGTGTACAGCATGTACTGTATGTGTGGGAGTGAGTACAGCAGACTGTCATGAGATAAAATGCTATATTAATTCAAGTTTGTGCTGATGGTGAACCAGATGCATAGAAACTAATGAGTCTTTGTAACAAGATTAAAGGTAGAATTCATTATCAAGTTATATAGGCTATATAAAAACTTAAAGAATAGTTTTAAATATGAGATAAAATACTCTGCATTTAAGCAAAAATGTAACTGAGACAAATATGCAACATTTGCTATCAAATGTGATCTTCACATAAATCTTGGCACCGTTTAACTAACCTACGATTGAGCCCTAACTAGCCATTGCGGTGTAGTTCAGACTGAAGCACAGCCCCACACTGCCCCCTTTGGCACAGTGGAGGAACTGCCTGTAGAGTATATGCATGTGTATGGAGAGCAGCACTGAGAACAGGATGTTCTCTGGTGGATGTTTCTTCTTAAACTACAGCAACTTGTATGTCCCTGAGGTATTTAATGTTCCTGGGATATTCAAATATTAAAAAAATTTTTTTTTGAATGAACAGATTTTAACTTTTCTTTTTGTTATACAAAGGCCACATTACAATAGTTTTGGACACTTTTTTATTATACCTTCATTATTTGTATAGATTTTAATGTTTTATTTTCAGTCTTAAAAATGATTACAATATTAATTACATTAAAACTCCAAACAAAGAGTAAAATAAAGCATTTAATTATTATTTAATAATCATACTAGAAACAATATTTATTGTGCAAAAATAACATTTTTTAAGAATTATAACTACAAAATAGAGACAATTAGGTTGAACCTATAGGTTAATTTAAACCGACGCTTGGGTTTGTCCATATTTGACCCAAACATGGGCCAAATATATATATAAAAAATAAAGCAACCAATCACATTTAACTTAAGTTAACTCAACTAATTCGCTCGTCAACTTAAATACTTTTGTTCATCTAATGAGCAGCAGGTAGTCTTTTAAAGGTAAAAATTCGGTAGCACTTTATAATAGCTGGACGCTATGAATCATTAGTTAAGCATTAGTAAATAGTCAGTTCATCATTTATAAAGCATTAATAGACATTAGTAAGCAGTTTATAAATACAGCTATAAATGCTTTGTTCTTGATTTAATTAGCATATCTATTATTTGTTTAATAATTGTATTTTCATAATTAATTATCAATTTATCATTTCTAAATATTACATTATTAACAAACAAGTTATTTAGTTGTCAGTTGTTCATAAGATAATTTAGAAAGTGTAAGTAAATGATTAATAAACTATGTACATTTATACACCTTATCATTTAGACATATTACTCAGTGTGTTAATAATGCTTTATTAACACGTATTCCTACTGTATTTCATGATTAATTGAGGAAGTTATAAAACATTTAGTAGCTGTCAGTTAGCTCGTAAAGCTTTAACAAAGGAGATTTAAAGGCTCAGATATCTTTTGAACAGAAAAAGGAAACAAACACAACATAGAGTGATACAGAACATAATGCATAAAATGAAACTGTATACTTGATATAACATAAAAAATAAACCTCTGCAATGTCATAGAAAAATTCCTGTACACCTCCAGAAAACATAACTGTGCAGTAAAATGAAACTAAGCCTTTGCAATCTGATATAAAAATACATTTCTGTAAAGTTTGCTGAATAAAAAGTTACCAGTGCCAACACTGGATTACAGGAGTGCCAAAATACAACAAATAAAATCGAGAGTGAGAGTTGCTTTCTGAGCACATTTTAGTGATTGAGGAATTAATGGTAGTATAAGTAGTGTAGGCAAATGAACTGCATACAAAAGTTGCAGTGAGATGCACATACACCTCAACACAACACAAACCTCAAACAAATGTTAATTTAGGAAAAATATGAACTCTGAACGATATGACAGATAAATGACAGTGATAACAACAGCTACATTTAGCCAGTAAATGCCAACCAATGGTTATTTTTTTTATAATAGTTATACCACATAATTATTTCAAGCTGCAATGCATGCTGGGAACCGGCACAACGTTGTTCAACGTAAAATTGTTTGTTCCGATAACTCAATTTGGAAAGTTGGGACAACATTTGGACAAATACTTAAGTATCTAAATAACACCAACAAAACAACTTTTGTTAGCAACATGTTTAGAGTATTCTTGTTTAGTTCACTCAAGGTAAAAGTAATATTTGTTCAGCTAAGTTTTTACATTTGTTAGAAGAACATTTGCGAATTGGATTTTTTACAGTATAGCTAGTAAGCTTTAGCAAAAGAAGTAAGCCATTTTATTCCAAAATGTAATTTCAACCTCAAAATGCCACAAATAATGAACAAATGATCAAACAAATCAACAAATAGTGCAAGATGTGATGGAAATGACACTTTGGTGGAGATGTTCATGTAATTATGGGGATAAAAAACAAATATGATGCATGTTTGTCCAGAATTTATTTTTTTCTCCCACAGGGCCAGTATTGTTTGAATAGCATTGGCAAGACTAGTCTAGTTTAGATAATACACTCTTGTTCTGATATGTGTTTATTCATTTCTTTGTATAATTATTAGCTCTCTTCTGTGTTGAAGTTGCAGTCTATTAGTGTTTACTGATTGCATGGCTTTTCCTTTTATCCGCTGGTCCCTCGTGAATGCGTGCAGAAAAAGTGCACATTTAAATTCAACTTCATTCATTGGAGGCTCCTGGGGACCCCTATGAACTCATTTTCAGTTACGAATAAGTGAAGAAGCGTTGGGGAAAAAAAAATCTTTACTCTGCTGCGGAGTCTTGTTATGCCTCACCACCCTAACAGAGGTCACACAGGATGTCTCGCTATGATAAAATGAATCCGCCCATTCCAATCCATGCACAATTTCCCTGTATGATTAGACATGAACTGCTGCTTCAACAAAGGCCATGAACCAATCACAGAGGGCAACAGGCTGGCAGCCCACTTTGCAAGCTCTCTGGAAGCATGTACACGTTTGATGAGCGTGAGTCTGAGTGACCAGAATGTTGCCGTGGGGACGCACAGAAGTCACCCTGATAGTTTCATTTACCACTGATAAAATTTATCAGCTGCACATTTCAGTTTGCTGTCCTGAGGTTTAGGACTTATCATGGAATGCACTTGAAAATGTAATTAATTCAGCAAAGCATGCCCCCGAATAACATTTGACCTGAAATTGCAGCAGGAAATCTGTGTCCCCTGCTGTCACTTCACAGTGCCTGCCTTTATTGTGTTATTTGTGTATAAGTTCAGTCCTTCAAACATGAAATGCATTACCAATGAACGTGTTAGAACTCTGTCCTGCTTCCTCCCACTACATAAAGCCGAAGGCAGACTAGTTTTCATATGGAAATATGTTCCTGATGATCAAAATTCAAATAAAGTCGTCATGAAATCAAAACTGACAATTCTTATTTTTTTCTGAAATAAATGCAACAATCATCCAATCAATTCCCGATGGACAAAATCAAGTCCCGCCCTGA
>RJVU01026577.1:4953862-4969762 GCA_003731715.1 Anabarilius grahami
TATATATATATATATATATATATATATACACACACACACACACACACACACACACACACACACAGACACACACATACCAATCAGGCATAACATTATGACCACCTTCCTAATATTGTGTTGGTCCCCCTTTTGGTGCTAAAACAGCCCTGACCCATCGAGGCATGGACTCCACTAGACCCCTGAAGGTGTGTTGTGGTATCTGGTACCAAGATGTTAGCAGCAGATCCTTTAAGTCCTGTAAGTTGCGAGGTCGTTCAGCACATCCCACAGATGCTCGATTGGATTGAGATCTGGGGAATTTGGAGGCCAAGTCATCACCTCAAACTTGTTGTTGTGCTCCTCAAATCATTCCTAAACCATTTTTACTTAATGGCAGAGCACATTATCCTGCTGAAAGAGGCCACAGCCACCAGGCAATACAGTTTCCATGAAAGGGTATACATGGTCTGCAACAATGCTTAGGTAGGTGGTACGTGTCAAAGTAACATCCACATGGATGGCAGGACCCAAGGTTTCCCAGCAGAACATTGCCCAAAGCATCATACTGCCTCCTCCATTGCTCCGTGGTCCAGTTCTGATGCTCACATGCCCACTGTTAGCGCTTTCAACGGTGGACGGGGTCAGCATGGGCACCCTGACTGGTCTGCAGCTATGCAGCCACATACAAGGTCCTTCTCCAAAGTGACTGTGATGCAAAATTGAGGTGCCAAAGATACTGTGTGAAACACTACTGTACAAGAATGTTACTGTTAGTTGTTTGGCATCAGGCAGTCAATCATAAACTAAACAATGCTGGCTTCATTACATATTCATACACTTTGTACAGGCACAGAAACTTTCACAGCCTGTTTTTAGATTCAGTGCCTTAGAGAAACAAAAATGTCAGAAGAGATGGCAATTACATTAAATGGAGTGATGAAGAATATTACTCTAATTATTAGATAACCAGAGCAGATTTACCTAGTGACATTTTCAAAGATGCATTTAAACACTTTGGCCCGGTTTCACAGACAGGGCTTAGCCTAAACCAGGATTAGACCTGAGTTCAATAAGGATATTTAAGTAGCTTTTAAAAACGTTCACTAGAAAAATACATTACTGGTGTGCATCTTGAGACAAAACAATGGGGGACATATTTTAAGATATGTCAGTACAAGTTGCTTTCAGTTAAAACAGCTCAAAGATAACTCGAAATTGCAACATTATATACCACAATTCTGAGAAAAAAAGTCTGAATTGTGAGATAAAAATGCTCAATTACCTTGTTTTTGTGTTACATAAATTACAAAACTTGGGTAATCTAACGATACAAGTTACAAATGTATTTTGTAATCTGTAGTGAAATACATTTTAAAAGTAACCCTACCCAGCCCTGAATATATTATGTTGCTTTGCTTTCAAAAATCGAACTGGCCCAAACTCGGTCATGTCCTTTAATCAATAATACTAACCTCATAAATATATGAATAAACATGTTAACTCAGGGTTTACCAATGTACTGTGAAATATGATGCCTGAATAATTTAACTTAAAGGGATAGTTCTCCCCAAAATGAAAATTATGTCATCATTTACTCATCCTTATGATGTTCCAAACCTGTATGAGTTTCTTTCCTCTGTTGAACATAAAAGAAGATATTTTAAAGACTATGTTGGTAACCAGACAGTTGACAGTAGCCATTGACATCTATAGTATTTTTTCCCCTACTATGAAAGTCAATGGCTTACGTCAACAGTCTGCTTACAAACATTCTTCAAAATATCTTCTTTTGCCTTCAGCAGATGAAAGAAATTCATACATGGTTGAAACAACTTGAGGGTGAGTAAATGATGACAGAATTTTCGCTTTTGGGTGAACTATCTCTTTAATTATTCAACATACTAAAGTATGAACAGTGTGGAAAAATATCGATGGAACAAATACGGCAGCAGCTACTTATATTAAGTGCAAAAAAAGGTAGATAATATTTAAACTGGGTGTAAATATAGTGATAGATATTGTTTGCACCAAGTATAAGTAGCAATATACAGTATATTGTGCAAATGGTTATTGCTGCTGAAGTAATATAAATAGAAGTAATATGCTACTTGTACTAATTGGTGAAGTTAATAGCCTTTGTCAACAAGGTTCGGTATTTACACTCAGTGTAAACAGACACCATCAAATTATTACAAACATTTCAATACTGAGGGGCAAGATGGTTAGCATTTGGCACAAATGATCTGGTCATTTTTTTGTAACTGGGCTCTGTACCAAGAATATCATCATGTAGGAATCTATTTCAACACTGCTGTAGTCGTTCTCCACATTAATTAATCATTGCTGCAAACACAGGTCTTAAGGGGATGAATGTTTACTTGGTATTGATCATCAGGGATCAAATGTGTGAGTTCATAATATCATATAAATGTACAAGGCAAAGACACCCAAGAGAAGCATCCTACCCCAAATCGGCAACTTAACCAGTTCCCAAAATATTAAGTTTAAACATTTTGAAAAGACCATCAAAGTTATAAATTATTGCATAAACACTGTCTAAATATTCCTCATGACGAATTAAGTTCCACGGTGCATGAGAAACACAACAAGGCACACACGAAAATATAATTAGATCATAACATATTCACTTTGATTCAAATTAAATATGTTTACATGGGGAAAACACGCTTGATTTCAATCCAAATTGGAAAATGAGGCACTAGCTGCTCAAATAATTTCTCATGCCAGGAAAAAAATATTTTGTTGAAGCTGTTTTCCCTGCTGAAATTACAGTACACACTCCTACTTGGTTCGGTTCTGAGCAGTAAAAAAGATAAAGAGATATGATAGACCATCAGTGAAGTCTTTCTGATGCAGAGTGAAGATAGCTTTTAAAATGAGGGGAAATGAACGCAGGGAACTCCTGTAGAGGTCAGCGTGTGTGGCTGATGGCTTTGTTACGGCACAGATTTCTTTTCCTGGGGTGAAATTAAAGGTCGAGTCGGAGGTTCGTGGATCAGTGATTATTGTCGAAACCACAGCATTTTCCATAAGGTTTGAAGCATATCCTGCCTTCTTCAATGACAATTGCTTATTATAAACACGGCACTTCATTCACAAGTGTTTGCAGAGTGAAAGATATAGTTCAGCGAAAAATGAACATTTTGTCATCATTTACTCACCCTCAAACCTCTATGACTTTCTTTCTTCTTTGGAAAACAAGTGCTGCCTGCATCCCAATTTGCCTACTTATACTATGCCCTAAAAGTATTCTGTTGTTAAGAAAAAGTACATACTTTTGAGTATGTAGCAGAGTAGTAGGCAAGCTTTGGGTCATACTACTTCGTTGCATCTTTGACAGACTGCTCCGTCACTTAGTTAAGTGCATCCTGTCACCGTATAAACTCCCCTGTCAATCATCTTTTCACAGTTAAAATCCCCCCACATTCAATTTAATTTAATTTCTTACCATATCAGAGAGAAATGTAGTAGCACGTTAATTTGCCAGTCATGGGTCTCTCATCCGGAGAACTTTCCTCATGTATTGGCATAACGATGCATTTAAAGGTTAATGACCAAACGTATCTTCATAAAAGTACACAATGCTGTTGCAGATTAAATATAATGTGGATAACATTGAAGAAATATCTTTTCATTAGGTTAGATATGACTTTATAAAACGGATAGTTACGGCCCTTGATTCTGATTGGTTGAGTCGCGTTGGAAGCCGTTGTAAAATTCCCGAAAATATACAGCTGACCGTATTACATAAGTATCACTGCACCACTGAGTGTGTATGTTGCTGCATCAGTCTTAGCAACCACTCTTAGCAACGTAAACATATGTTTGATTTTGTTCATTAAAGCTTATACTGTATTATGTAGAAGAGTATTGTGAGAGAGATATCGA
Organism: Anabarilius grahami; assembly: GCA_003731715.1. Lineage (NCBI taxonomy): Eukaryota > Metazoa > Chordata > Actinopteri > Cypriniformes > Xenocyprididae > Anabarilius > Anabarilius grahami. Next base: position 4,957,751 of record RJVU01026577.1, read on the forward strand.
GTGACCGAGTGCATTACCTGCATTCAGATTTAGCATTTTCCTTCAGGAAAATGTTCATGATAAAAAAATCTATTTGAATATCTGCTGCGATCTTGTCCTTTTAACATTTAAAGGGGCTATATGTAAGATTTTCACTTTAATAAAGCATAAAAATACCCCAACATGTTTGCAGATATTCAGGAAACATGCTAAGTTCACCTACTTGTTTCTCAGAAAAACAATGCTACAGCCAGATGTGTTTAAAATGTGCGTTCTGTGTCGGAATGTCTGTCTTTGTTTTGGTCTGTGCGACACCGTCAACAACATCATCCTTGGCATTAAGAAACCAACAAAACTGCAAGCCCAAGGCTTTGATTAATATTTACCAATGGACTATGAAACATAGCCTAAATAGATATTCAATTTTGCAGTGCTTGCTTAACTTTCAATAATATATAGCCTTGAATAATAAATTTAAGTCTTTGCATATAGGCCTGTTATTAACTTTGAGACCTGGAAACTCCACACTTCAGCTTGTGAAGACAATATGCTTTCATCTGCTGTAGCTGAATGCAAATATTGCCTATTCATAACCGACTGTCATTGTTATACATTTACAGTGTGGATAATAAACGTGAACTTCTGCTCTTTTCCAAGTTTTAATGCAGTTGTAAAATTATCTGTTCCCTTTCACTAGGTAATAAAGTTCTTGACAATGCCATCTGATCTTGTTACAGGTGTGGGAGTTTTTTGGCATCCAGAGTCTGCTCAATTTTCACTGGGCTGCTTCTGAGCGATGAATTTCCTGACCCATGCGACACGGTGTAGTGGTTCCACTGCATTCGTCAGCACCAGGTCTATTAAAGCCGGGCTCCTTCTTACTCAAGGGACACGCTTTGAGCTATATTTGATCACAGAAACACAACACTGAGCTTTGATAGCATCTCAGGGTGCTTCGGTTTACTTTCTGTACTTTACTGCTCTAGTTCTACATTGTATTACAATTAAAGGGTTAGTTCGCCCAAAAAAAAATTCGGTCATCATTTTACTCACCTTCATGTTGTTCCAAACCTGTAAGTCTTTCCTTCATCTTTGGAACACAAATGAAGATCTTTTTGATGAAATCTGAGAGCTTTCTGTCCCTCCATTTACAGCTATGCTACTGAAACCTTGACGCTTCAAAAAGTTCATAAAGAGATCATAAAACTAATCCAAATGAATTAAGTGGTTTAGTCCAAATTTTCTGAAGAATGAAACGAGAATGAACCTCATTGGTTCTTGCACATCAAGAACTTGTGGCATTTACCACAACTGATGTGTGAGTTGATGAATGATTATATGTGAATAAAAGCCTAAATTGAATCTGTTCATCATATAAAGTGATCGTGTCTCTTCAGAAAATTTGGACTAAACCGCTCGATTCATATGGATTCGTTTTACGATCTCTTTATGAACCTTTTGAAGCGTCAAAGTTTCAGTTGTGTAGGAGGGCCAGAAATCTCTCAGATTTCATCAAAAAGATCTTAATTTGTGTTCCAAAGATGAACGAAAGTCTTGCGGGTGTAGAACGACATGAGGGTGAGTAATAAATGACAGAATTTTCATTTTTGGGTGAACTAACCCTTTAAAAGCAAGGCTGTAAACACGTCTTGAACATTGGGCCAGACCAAACCATTTTATTCCTTAATCAAATGCCTAAAATGCTGAAAAAGGCTCAGTTAATGTTTCTTGTCTTTTAACATCAATTACAAATTAAAATACTTAAACTACACAAACGTTACTTTTCTTTGAAAATTGTGAAATTTTTCAAAAAAGTTGAGTTGTAAAGATAGAATTTATGCTCAGCCTCTTTGATTTGATTGGCCATCTCAAACATTTTTGACCTTGGTGGGCGCTGTTAGACATTGACGAGTGCAGTTTTGTCATCTTAACAAGAATATAAATATTGAGGAGGAATATTTGGCCGTATCTGAATATTTAGGGGGGCGTGTCCCCCCTCCCCTCCTCCCTCAATGGCCATGGTACTGCCCTGATTAAATGGCAACTGTACGTTATGACTAGTAACAGGTAACAATTAACAAATGACTGTGATGGGTCAACATTGTACAGTTGAATCATTTAATATAGTATATATTAATAAAGTAAAAAATTTAAACTGACAAAAAAAACATTAAATTGTTTTGCTTTTATAGGACTTTAAATTTAGCACAAAAACATTTGCCTTGAGTGTTTGTGAGTGTTCATTTTTTTGTGTATACTGTACTCCTGTCACATAGGGATTCAATCACTAGCTACGTTGCCATAGAATTTTAGGATTTAACATTAAAAAAATGGTGGATGGAAATGCCAAGATGCAGATTAAATTCAAAAAATCTACACAAAAAACGTATGTACTCAATTGAGACAAAAAAAAAAAGCCTCACTGCACTGGAATCATCATAAGGGGTTGGTTGTAACATTTTTAATGAACTGTTACAACTGTCCCCACCACAGGCAGCCATAACAAATCTAACTGTTTTAACATGTGGGTTTGAAGTTAGCATGAATGCAAAACCACAAATTTAACTAGAAAAACAGCTACTTCAGGTTATCTTGATTAAAAAAAACGAACAAACAAACTAAATCTTTTTTGTTTGTTTGTTTGTTTTTTAAATCTACACAGACTGCTCACAGACTCATGCCAGTTCAAAAAGGAGATTGGAGTGTACGATATTACTGACATCACCACAGCTCTCTTCTGTTCTGAGTTGTCAACACTTGAAACTGACAGTAACAACTGACCCCGTATTATAAAACTCCCCAGTCTCCCCCTATATATAACGAGCTCACTACAAAAGCACTGCAAACACCCCTTAGCTAACACCTCTGCAGCTTGCACTGACTAACAGCTTCTAGAATTATAAAGGTCGCTTTCTGTGTAATTCGTTCGCAAGAAGAATTATTGTTTTTCATGAGATTTCGGGGGTACTTCATACTTCACCTTGACAAAATGTATTTTTAAACCTAGAGATTTTATAATGTTTAATATTTATTCAAAAGCAAAACTGAGTGAAAAAATATTACAGGAAATGGCTAATATGAGCCATTAAATCCTCCTCTGCCGCCATCAGCTGGTTATGGTGGTAATTAACGTCTTTTTATTTTTTATTTTATTTTTTTTTATTTTTTTATTTTCCATCAAATGTATTTCATTCATCTTGAAACGTTTTACAAATGGGGACAATCTCAGAACGCTGAACAAATAATGTTTGTGGTCATAAAGGGTTAGTTCACCCAAAAATGAAAATTCTGTCATACTCACCCTCATGTCGTTCCACACCCATAAGACCTTCGTTCATCTTCAGAACACAAATTAAGATATTTTTGATCAAATCCGATGGCTCAGTGAGGCCTGCATAGACAGCAATGACACTCCCTTTTCCAATGCCCAGAAAGCTACTAAAAACATTTTTTTAAAACAGTTCATGTGACTACAGTTGTTCAACTTTAATGTTATGAAGTGAGGAGAATACTTTTTGTGCGCCAAAAATAACAAAATAGCGACTTTATTCCACAATATCTAGTGATGGGCGATTTCAAAACACTGCTTCATGAAGCTTCAAATCTTTACGAATCTTTTGTTTCGAATCAGTGGTTCGGAGCGCGTATCAAACTGCCAAAGTCACGTGAACTATTGAAGTTTCAAAACGCTTATGACGTAACCAAGCCTCGTTTACTGAAATCATGTGATTTTGGTTCTCTGAACCACTGATTCGAAACAAATGATTCGTAAAGATTCTAAGCTTCATGAAGCAGTGTTTTGAAATTAGATATTGTTGAATAAAGTCGCAATTTTGTTATTTTTAGAGCACAAAAAATATTCTCGTCGCTTTATAATATTAAGGTTGAACCACTGTAGTCACATGAACTGTTTAAAATATGTCTTTAGTAGCTTTCTGGGCAGTGAAAAAGGGAGTGTCATTGCTGGCAATGGAGGCCTCACGGAGCCATCAGATTTGATCAAAAATATCTTAATTTGTGTTCTGAAGATGAACGAAGGTCTTATGGGTGTGGAACGACATGAGGGTGAGAAATTAATAACATAATTTTCATTTTTGGATGAACTAACCCTTTAAAAATAACACTTGAAGTGCTGGAAAAATTTTGCATGTGCATGTCCACTTACAGACACTTATTCCAACGTTCCCAATAGCTTCAAGTCTTTATTGCAATCAATAAAACTGGTTTATTGGCAAATTGGGTAAGTCTGATAACTGAATTTAAAATATAAAAACAATGTTAAAAAGTCAACCATTGATGGTTTTGTGTCTATGAACAGCGAGTACAGAATGACAGCTAACAGTTCACCGGAAATGCCCAAGCTGGTTTAACGAAAACCAGGAATTAACCATGCATATGGTTAATTACAAGACACAGCCAATCAGAACAGCCTTCTCTGTTTCGAACGCTATCTCACACTTTTAAATACTGTTTCTAAACAATGTGAAAATAAGAACACAAACCATTCATGACTTCCATGATGTTTCATCGGACGCTTTTATGGTTCTTCTTGTGGAATCTTGTCATTTCTGATTCTAAACTTCCCATAATCAGTCTCTCGTCAAAAAAGCATGCCGTCTTCCACGTTTATTATCCTACAGGAGTAGCAGTGCTTAGGCCCAGTAAGCTCTCACTGTGGGCGGGGCTACCGGAACTGTATCACAAAAAAATATAATATTTACATTAACTGGTGATGTATTTTATCAATTCTGAAAATGACCTGTAACTATCTTGTGAATTCTGAGAATTTTTACAGAGAAGTTCAAAAATGGTATGGATAGTAAAAAAAAAATTAGGCTTAGCATTTCATCATGTCAGCCACATGGTGTGTAAAATGCACTATGACAGTCTATCATCACATTATCTTGGTTTACTTTAGAGCCTTTAGAGACTGTATGTGTCTGTGCCCTCATCTTAAATTGATGTATTAATATTAATTTCACTGATAATCAGCCATGTCTTTGATTCAAATAACAGTGGGCTGGCTTGTATGGATACAAATGAGCAGCTTAAACATGAATGAATGGCTTCAAAAGCGAGGATGATGATTCATCTTTCTTCTGTTCTTCAGAATAACATCCCGCTTAAGTTTCATATCCCCTCGTTAGATAAATCAATTGTATTTAAGTAATGTGATAATACAGAACTGGCTGGCTTTACCCGCACAGTGTGAGTAGATTATAACAATGAATGGGATGAGGACATGTCTGCCTTTTGTGAGACTAAAATCACATTAGGAGTGAAGGACATGACCTTCCCATAACTCTCTCCATCTGGTTTAATGCACTAAGAGGGGCCCCGTTTGATTGAGTTGCACTCAGATCGAGATGATGCTTAATGAGAAATATCTCTACTAATAACATCTAATAATTTACAAATTTTTCTCATTGATTGCACTTTATTGTGATGGTATCCTACTGTTTAAGGGTTCGTCCACACAAGGTACATTCTTGCATCTATATGCTTTTTCTGATTGTTTTCATTGTCAACATGCACTAGATTTCTTTGACATATAATTATATATACACCGATCAGGCATAATATTATGACCACCTTCCTAATATTGTGTTGGTCCAATTTTTGCTGCCAAAACAGCCCTGACCCGTCGAGGCATGGACTCCACTAGACCCCTGAAGGTGTGTTGTGGTATCTGGCACCAAGATGTTAGCAGCAGTAATTTGTGAGGTGGGGCCTCCATGGATCGGACTTGTTTGTTCAGCACATCCCACAGATGCTCGATTGGATTGAGATCTGGGGAATTTGGAGGCCAAGTCAACACCTCAAACTCGTTGTTGTGCTCCTCAAACCATTCCTGAACCATTTTTGCTTTGTGGCAGGACGCATTATCCTGCTGAAAGAGGCCACAGCACCAGGGAATACCATTTCCATGGAAGGGTGTTCATGGTCTGCAACAATGCTTAGGTAGGTGGTACATGTCAAAGTAACATCCACATGGATGGCAGGACCCAAGGTTTCCCAGCAGAACATTGCCCAAAGCATCACACTGCCTCCGCTGGCTTGCCTTCTTCCCATAGTGCATCCTGGTGCCTTGTGTTCCCCAGGTAAATGACACACACCCAGCCATCCACGTGATGTAAAAGAAAATGTGATTGATCAGACCAAGCCACCTTCTTCCACTGCTCTGTGGTCCAGTTCTGATGCTCACGTGCCCACTACTGTTGGCGCTTTCAGCGGTGGACAGGGGTCAGCATGGGTACCCTGACTGGTCTGCGGCTATTCAGCCCCATACACAACAAACTGCGATGCACTGTGTATTCTGACACCTTTCCATCAAAACCAGCATTAACTTCTTGAGCAATTTGAGCTACAGAAGCTCGTCTGTTGGATCGGACCACACGGGCCAGCCTTCGCTCCCCACGTGCATCAGTGAGTCTTGGCCGCACATGACCCTGTCGCTGGTTCACCACTGTTCCTTCCTTGGACCACTTTTGATAGACACTGACCACTGCAGAGCGGGGACACCCCACAAGTTTTGGAGATGCTCTGACCCAGTCGTCTAGCCATCACAATTTGGCCTTCGTCAAACTCGCTCAAATCCTTAAGCTTGCCCATTTTTCTTGCTACTTCAACTTTGAGGACAAAATGTTCACTTGCTGCCTAATATATCCCACCCACTAACAGGTGTCGTGATGAAGAGATAATCAGTGTTATTTACTTCATCTGTCAGTGGTCATTATGTTATGCCTGATCGGTGTGTGTATATATATCTGTTTCTTATTCTCACCAAGATACAGTAAAAACAATTTAATAATAAAAAAATGTTTTATACTTTAATGAATTTTAAAATTGTATGTATTTCTGATGTCAGAGCTGAATTTTCAGCATCATTACTCCAGTCTTCAGTGTCACATGATCCTTCAGAAATCATTCTAATATGATGATTTGCTGCTTAAGAAACATTATTATTAATGTTGAAAACAGTTGTGCTGCTTAATGTTTTTGTGGAAACCATGACACATTGTTTCAGAATTTTTTGATGAATAGAAAGTTCAAAAGAACAGCATTTATGTGAAACAGAAATCGTTCATCATTATGAATGTCTTCCCTGTAACATTTAATCAGTTTAATTCATCCAAACTTTAAACAATATACACAGAATATTTTTATTTATGTATATTTTATATATAACAGAGTAAGGAGCTACCTTGACAACTCTTTGCTCATGAGGTTGTTTTAGGTCATGTATAATAGTTAGCTCAGCTGGGACACAATTACTTTGTCAAAATCATTATGTGGGGGCAGTTGTGGCCTAATGGAGAGAGTTGGATTTGTAACCGGAAGGTCACGGGTTCGAGTCTCAGCACTGGCAGGAAATGTAGGTGGGGGGAGTGAATGAACAGCACTCTCTTCCACTCTCATCACCCACAACTGAGGTGTCCTTGAGCAAGGCACCTAACCCCCAATCGTTCCCCGCAGCAAAAATGTCTGCCCACTGCTCCGGGTATGTGTTTGTTCAGTACTCACTGCTGTGTGTGCACTTGGATGGGTGAAATGCAGAACACAATTTCCGAGTATGGGACACCATACTTGGCTACATGTAAACAAAGAAAAAACCTAAAAAGGTCTAAAAGGACAAATTTGCCAATGGCAAACTTTGCCTTCAGGTCACGTTTCTGAGAATCGTATGACTCTAATGAGCACAGCTCATTCCACATCTCACCCATGCAGTCTCATTTCTGCACAAGAAGGCAAACACAATGCTTTCCACTGCCATCAATAACTAGTCCATTTGTTATACCATTTTTAGGCCTATTGTTGCTTTTGCACGGAAATGGATTCATGGTCAAACCGCCGTTATTAATGAACTTGACTGAGCAGAGCTGGCAGATGAAAATGAGAACGAGTGAATGTAGATGAAAATTGCTTTCAGAAACTTCATAAGACCTCCCCATTGATAGGTGCCTTCTTTCAGCTCTCTGATTAGAAGAATTACCTTAATGTGCATTGGGCCTAATTAAATATTTATGAAGCACAGACACATGCCAGGGTGTATAAATTCATTTCGCCCGTGTTTGTGTCCAAATGAATCATTAGATCAGATAAGATATTAGATTTGATTGCATTAATAATTTATATTTGACCAACAGGGCTTGAGAATGAAAGAAGGCCGACAGAAGAGAAGTCTAAGTTGACCAGAAAGAGGCTTTAAACCGATTAGAGATGTTGCATCGAGGCTGGTGTTCATCGATTTACCCACTTCTGAGGAAATTGATGGACTCGTTCAGAGCCAGGGTCCATTATGGCTCTCAGTAATGGAGACTTTTTTTGAAAACAATTTATTATTTTTAAGTTACGATCAAAACAAATAAGATTACCGCATAAACTCTTGATATTTGGAAAGCTTTAATGGTTTTGCCTCACCATTCGGATTCACCAAGGACAGCAGAGAAAGCAGAAATATCACATTTTGTCCTGCTCTATGGCAAAACTCTATTTGCTATGAAAACAGTAACATTAATCCTCTGTTGCATGGTGTCTACCACCACGTAGGCTTTTTAACAATTCATTGAGCATTGCAAATTTGGGGCAGTCGTGGCCTAATGGATAGAGAGTCAGACTTGTAACCCAAAAGTCATGGGTTCGAATCTCAGGTCTGGCAGGGATTGTCGGTGAGGGGAGCGAATGTCCAGCGCTCTCCCCACCCTCAATACAATGACTGAGGTGAGACCCTTGAGCAAGGCACCGTACCCCCAACTGCTCCCCGGGCGCCGCAGCAATGGCTGCCCACTGCTCCGGGTGTGTGTTCACGGTGTGTGTGTTCACTGCTGTGTGTGTGCGCACTTGGATGGGTTAAATGCAGAACACAAATTCCGAGTATGGATCACCATACTTGGCCACATGTCACTTCACCTCACTTCACTTCAAAGGGAATTTCTATTCCCTATCAAGACATTACCCAAACTGGATTTAAACATTTACTGTACATTAGAGTGCAAAGGACAGCAAAGAGAAGAGACAAGACAATATGGTGAGAAAGATTGAAACAAAAATGAATTCATCAAACTGCTCTTCTTGTTGGTTGATCGAAAAATAGGAGTGCATCATAATAGAAAGTATGCATACTTATGTTCCTCAATGATATTAGTATTCAGGAACCGTATGTAAACCAAAACACTGCAATATTAATTATTGTGCTTATTTTCTCAGCATTGTCTGCCATGCTGTGTAATTGTTGGCCAAAGGTACTCACCTGCTTCAAGAGCTTGTTTTCTTTCACTCAATGATTCAGAGAACTTCTCAGAAAAGGTAATCAAATATTTTTCTAATGTTCTTTTAAACAATACTGTATGTTCAATCTATGTGGACCTCCCATCTCTTGTAAACATCTAAAATAAACATTCAGTTTCACCTGACATAAAGTGGATTAATAGGTACTCGATGTACGAGCAGCAGAATGTTAAGAATGCTGCTCAACAACAAGTGCGGACTTCGATGTAATTGTCAACAATGACAGCATGGGAATCAAGAAACTTTTCTGTGAGACACACTAGTGAATTATTATAATTTTTTTAACAATCTCTAGAATACATTTCTCAGTACATTTCAAAACTCTTCACACACACAGTAAGCAAAGCAGCAGTTATGAATTCTTTTCTCACTCAAACACACAACCACCGCCCAAACTTTATGTGCCTATGGGCCAATTTACATGTTGACAATACTCAAAATTAAGTTCAAATTACATACAAAACTGAATAAGACAGCAATTTCTACAGTAATGCCATATTGAAATATATTCCAAATCTAACAACAACTAGATATAGCTGAACACCATGTGTTAGTCTATACAAACCTAAAAGGAGAACATCTAGGAATAATTTTGTACTTTAATGTAATGCACCATGTAACATAAGACAGTGAATTCCCATCAACTGTTTGCTTACCCATATTCTTCATAATACCTTCTTTTGTGTTTAGCAGAAGAAAGAAATTCATACACGTTTGGAACAAGTTGAGGGTGAGTAAATGATGACAGAATTATAATTTTTGGGTGAACTATATCTTTAAGTGTTTTGGTAGTGGCTATGGGAAATGAACCGCTGTACCAAGCTGAATGTTGGTTAGGGGGACTCTGTGAAGTGTTATGAAAAAAGTGTATTGAGAAAATAAAAAAACTGTAACAATCAATTAAGCATATGTTATTTACTGTAGCTAAACTTTTAATTGACCAGTTGCTTTGTTTTTTGCCACTAGAGGGCACAGTCTTTAGTTAATTGACTGACTTTCTTTGTTTGGTACATTATGTGACACCGTGGAGCGTCATAACTACAAGGTCTGAATTAAAACTATGATATAAAATGTGGTCTGTATTGTAATGTTTCTTGTACATAACCCTAATATGAATCTAAGTATGATTAGCAAAGTCTACACAGTAGGCTATTTTTAATGACTGAGACCTCATCTCAGTTGCATTTACAGACTAATAGTTTCTCCCTAACTTGACACCTCCAACACCTCCAAGAACCGCAATGTGTATACTCAACAGTCAAAATAAAATGCAAGCGCTGAGCAGAGTTAAATTTAATTCAAGTTTATTTTTGTTCCACTCATTTCTGTCAAGTGTAAAAAAAGAATGAAACATTCCCTCTGGAAGCAAGGTGTGACATTTGTGTAACTGTTACCATAAACAAATGTTTAGAGGGATGCATTTGCATGTTCTGAACCACAGAGTTGGACTGTCAGACGTTGGAGTGGAGAACATTTTCCCTCAACAAATGAGCACATAAATAAAGACTTAACACATATATACCTAAATCTGTCTCGACAATATTTTCATGGCACTCCAACTTTATTTATGGAATTTTCTTCATCTTCCAGATCTGATCTTATGAAATCTATCTTTAGATTGAGACAAATCATTTTACAGATTTTGTGTTATTGAGATTTAAGATGAACCACCGATAGGAGGATTTCAGGATCCTCAATGACTTGTTAAGATTGCAGTTGGAAGAAGATTCATATCACGCTAACTATCACATCACAGCCTTTTGTTTAGTGTTAGACATAAGAAAATTAGGCTATCCATCCAGTACAAAACAATAACACACCAATGGATTACTAGCTACACTATCGTAGACAATGATGGGATATGAATAAGAATGTGAACAGACAAGCCAAATGATGAAGTCAAGTATAAGCAAACTAAACTACAATTAAGTATAACTGACAAAAATTAATTCTCAATGATAAGAAAAATCTATTTTCTTTTACATTGTAAGCATTCTCTGGAAAAAAAATACTCTTTTCAGCAGTATTACACCTGCCTTTCTCACTGAAGTGAACATACCACCTAAAACTTATTTTATTTATTTTTTTAAAAAGATATTTAAAATGTATTTTTCCCTCGAGGCGAGCTAGGCAATGAGAGCACATTTAATTGCCAGAAAGTACTACAGTTTGCTTGTTGCACTCCGGACAAAACTTTCACTGCATCTGTAAGCTTATATAGCGATGAGCTCCACTAGCTCCGCCCACTTTGAAACGCTTTGAATGACAGCTACTGTGAGGCTGCAGGTGAAATTATCCACTTTATCTTGTGGGTTGTTGCGACAGAGTTCAGCTGTTTGAAACACTGGCGACTTCAAGTAACTAGAATGGACCAGTTGAATTAGACCCCGAGAAGCGATCTTCAACAGGTAAATCACTTTACTGTCGATTTAAAGAGGAAGACGATGTATATAACTGTTTAGTAAGTAAACATTTCAGCTCCGAACATAATCACAAACTTTTAGTAGAAGGACCCCGGCGTCTGACAGACCGCCGTGCGGTACGTAGGAAACTAATGCGTATCAGTTTTTTTTTTTTAGTTTTTTTATCATATTATGTAAAATACTCAGTCTTTGGGCTTCTTGACCTATATATTTGTACATTACTGCTTAAAATTCGCAAACATTAATTTATTGCACATTTATTGGAAAGTCTGAATTTATCAGAAGTCCGAATGTGCGAATATAAAACCAACTTTACCGAAGT
>RJVU01026577.1:4969865-4991701 GCA_003731715.1 Anabarilius grahami
AAATCAGTCGTTCTCTCCATTTATTAGTCACTCTTCCTTCCTCATAATCTTATAACCAACTAATAGGATGTGATGAGTTTAATCTTGCAGCTATAAACTAAAAGTCTAAAGTAACAGTGCATGCTGTGTGCACTCATTGAAAAGTCAGGGAGTGAAATGATCATGCACTACAACATTAATCTGCCACCATTAATCCAATGATAATATGTATTGCAGTGCTGGGTTATTCTGATATTTATGTAATGCACATAAACATCAATCTACTGTCAACCTCGATCTGTCTTTCTCCTGCATGCTCCATATATCAACTTGTTGCTGTTACTGTAGAGTTTTTGCACTATTCATGGGATTTGGTGCATTGTTGATGTCTGTCATCACATATATATATATATATAGCGCATTATTTAAATCTTTCATTTCACAACTAATGTAAATAGCTGCTGTTGAGGCACACACTGTCTGTGTCCCCCTCTGTCCTGCTTATGAGATGTGCATGTCATGGGATCGTTCATATATGGGAGGTTCCACTATGTATGTGCAACAGATGCACTTTTTTGACCTCATATTTGCCTAACAAATTGAACCACATGTCATGGCATGTTTACTTTGATAATGGCTAAGACTTTTGTTGAGTCCTATAAAACTAAGGAAAGCTTTTCTTTTCAAAGTCAGCTTGCTTTACAGGAATAGTGTTTGTTGTAGGATATGCCTCAGTAGGCTTGGTGTGTCCGCCCTGCCTTGGGCCTTTCAAGTTTGGTGATGTTCTGCAAAAACACGCTAACTTCTCATCCACTCCCAGTTAATAAATCAGTGACTATAAAGAATAAACTGTAAACTGTTGTTGCAGAACAGCAAACAGTAATGCTTTATTAATGTAATCACTATTTTGGATTTGACATATTTATGAGTGAGAGTGATTTATAATTCATGGCATATTTATTTCATAACATGTTTTAATTATAGACATGATGACACCTCATGAATATGTATATGATATGTTGGTTGATTATTCACAGAAGTGAATAGTAATAATGATAATTGGTTGAGGACAAGAACAATCTTATCACCTATCTTTGGTTACTAAGTATTTCATTAATGTATGAAATAGTTGGCATAAAACACATGAACAGTATCTTCTGTAATAGTTTAGGTTATTTTTCTTTTTAACTGTATTATTAAAATCCTTTTGTCTGAGCCAAATCTAAGATTGACTAAGCTCCAAACAAAATGAGACCATTTATTATAAAAATATAATGGTTGGATTTATTGGGCTCAAAGAGAAAATAACATTGAAAGTGATAATAAATATTTAAGATATAAGTGTAAAAATGCCATATCTTAAATATGTCAAATCACTATTTCAGAGGTGAGTGTTGTTGAATGTTCAGCTAACATAAAGAAACCGTTCAAAATCTCCAAAATTTGAAATAACAAATATTAAATGTGTTCTAGCAGAGTGTCTATGCTTTATTAGCATCTATTATTTACACCTACATTTGTATGTGTTGTTGATTTAAGAGCCATAATTTGTTCAAATTGAGTTTTTGTTTCAATTAGTTTGGCTGAAGTTATTGTTAAAATGTAATATGCCCCTCCGTTCCAAAATCCATTTCAGGGGGCAAATATTGCCCTGTATTTAAAGAGTTAATTTCTAACATGGCAGTGTCTTACTGTCAAAATTAAAAGATACTGGAGGTCCCAATCTGGGTTCCTCAGATGGTCAAACTGGTGGAATCGTCTGGAGCAGTATTGTAAAGTTATTCAAGTGCAAGTTCACAAAGCCAAAATAGTGCCACTTTTTAAAAAAGTTGTAATTATTTTTCTTCATTCCACAATTGTGGCTGGTTTTGTGTTCAATAGGAACTCTCTGGAGAAATTTTAGGCACTCTTATTGATAAGGCAGATTTTTGGGGAACTTATAAAATGGAAAGTCCCTTGCAAGAACTCTGCAGTCTGTCCACAGTTCCTTCAATAACCTTAACATTAGAGACAGGCTTCAAATATATTTTGAAGTTAGGATATTTAAGGTACCTTCACAAGGGTGTAAGTACTGTACATAATACATCACATACAAACATCATCATGCCTTTTTATAACAAACAGGTCAAATAGAATTAGCTTGAATCAAGACATTGGTTGCAATAAAAAACAATAAAGAACAATACACAGTTCTAGTAATACACTGTGGTTTTCCTAATACATGGCATGACATACAAAATATGTTTATTATACACAGTCCAATCTGTCTCCAATACCAATCTGTGGCATGTGTCATGTCATTGTGTACTACGACACAGAAGATAACACTTAGACTTTAGACATATTTTACTTTATAAAGTTTTAAATATATACATTTTTCTTACAAAAAACGCATCGATTCGCTTCAGAAGGACTTTATTAATCCCCTGGAGCCACTTTTAGAGTATGTTTTATGATGGATGGATGCACTTTTTTTGGGCTTCAAAATCTCACCCTCCAACCACTCCCATTATAAAGCTTGGAAGAGCCAGGATATTTTTAATATAACTCTGATTGTGTTTGGCTGAAATAAGAAAGTCATATAGGATGGCTTGAAGTTGAGGGTGAATTATGGGGTAATTTTCATTTTTGAGTGAATTATCCGATTAATATACCACTGACAAAAATATAAAATGTTATCACGCCATATTAATTATAAATATGGGTCTTTGAAAAAGTGCTATTTTATGAAGAGATGATGGGGCAAAACTCACAGACGATCTTCTGTTGTCTTTTGGATTTTTTTTTCTTTCTTTTTTTTCCTGGCAGAACAAAGAGAGTTTCACCACAAAGGTAATCAAATTATTTTCAAACCTTAAAATATAGTTATACAGCCTGTCTTGTAGTGATTTCCTGGACAAAATGTGCTACGCATGGTCCATGCAAAATTTGTAATGTCATGAAACAACTTTAAATATGAAAAATTAAATGATTTTAAACTTTAGCTAATTTATTATTGAAGTGCAAGCAGAGGTGCTGTAACGTCCTGAACAGTGAGAGCATCTTGACGTTTCACTCAAAATCCTAAGTAGAAATGTGCAGGCACAGATTTTTATACTCCACAAATACACATGAAAAGCATGCCATGTCAACCACATTGCACACCTGACTGAGGGAGAGCAGAAAGCTCCTGTTTCTGAATTGTGAATGTCATCAGATCGGCTCTTAGGTTCATGTGCATGGCATCGTCCATCACAAAGGTTGAATTGTTAGGGTTTGCTGGATCTTGTATCCAATTCAAAGCAATTGCATTACAGCTGGAATGTGCAGACTCACTCTTCAACTCAGAACAATGGATTTATTATGGTTCATTTGAAGCAACTGCATATTTCTGTCATTAATCTGGGTGCGTAGCATTTTTAGAACGTCTCAGTTGCATCTGTGCAGTCTATCATCAAGTTTAATTTGAAATGTGGTTTGTGATTAAGGTTGCTATTTGCATGCATATCAATTTGCATTCCTATCACCAAAAATTCAGGAAGCAAGCTTTGAGGACTGTCATATTTATTTCATTCATTTATTTTTTGTATATCATTATATTTTGAGTCAGTATTTTGACAATGAAAAGAGGCGTGGCACTGTCTTATTTGTCTGCCCAATTTGCGGGAAGTATTTGGGAAACTTGTTTGAAAACAGTCAGTGTTTGTTCAGTTCTGTTTGGTGTCGTTAGGTGTGTCATTTATGTGCAACTAACGGAAATAAGTACTGTAAATCACATTTCAGAATAACATTGCAAAGTCATCAAAAGTATAAAATGTAAGTATGAAAATTAAATTTAAAAAAAGATTTTAGCTTCACCATCACAGGAATAAATTACATTTTGAAAGTTATTTTGAATTGCAATAATATTTAACAATATTACTGTTTTACTGTATGTTTGATCAAATAAATTCAACCTTGCTGAGCATAAGAGATTTATTTCGAAAAACTTTCTTCAAAATTTTAAACGGTAGCATATTTGAAATCTGATTCAAATCAGATTTTTGATTTCATGTGTCTCAGTCTCAGTGGTCAGATTTCATTACAAAGTGCACTATATTTTTAGGAGCTGTGTCCAAATTTTCAACAAATGTTGCAAACTACATAGTGAATAAGTTGATTATTCAACAAAAAAAATTCAGTTATACTTTTCTCTTTCCACTCTATCAGTCACTTTCAGATGTTCTATGAGTATCTTGCCTCTTAAACACTGGTGTAGATACAGATAATTTGACTAAGTGGAAGTTGATCTCCTGATAATTTGTATTTAAATACTGCGTGCAAAATGAGTATCACTTCTGCTGTGCAACTTTAAATATATGGATATACATCATTCAAACCTTATCGTTCAGAGGTTTTTAAAAGAAGTCTCATGCTCATCAAAGCTACATTTATTTGGCCTAAGATACAGTAAATACAGTAATATTTACAATTTCAAATAACTGTTTTCTATCGAAATATATTTAAAAATGTAATTTATTCCTGTGATCAAAGCTGAATTTTCAGCATCATTCCAGTCTTCAGTGTCACATGATCCCTCAGAAATCATTCTAATATGATGATTTGCTGCTCAAGAAACATTTCTTATTATCAATGTTGAAAATGGTTGTGCTGCTTAATATTTGTGTGGAAATAATTTTTCAGGATTCTTCAATGAGTAAAAGTTCAAAAGATCAGCATTTAATTGAAATAGAAATCTTTTGTAATATTATAAATGTCTTTACTGTCACTTTTGGTCACTATATGCGTGGGTTTATTTTATTTTTTTATTTTTTTGAGACATTCATGGCTGATACATGTTTCCTTGTGCAGGATGTCCAGGTTCCTGTATGTCTGTTGTGCAATACCCCCATTCCCATTAGAAAAGCGGAAATGCCAGATTTGTAGCCACAATTTATATTCGGCTACAAAATTAATGTCAGATAACACAAGCTCATGATAAACAAATTGTTCAAACCTCTGTGGTCTAGGTCTCATTGGTTAAAGTTCACAACCTTGAAGTATGTTCGAACAAAAGTGAAAATTGTCATGTTGTTATTGCTGTACTTTCCTTTCTGGAACACAATACTAGACACATTGCAGAACACCTAGTATCAGAACTTAACAGCTACAATAAGCCAATATGTATGCAGTATATTCCAAGTTTTCTGATGCTTCAGAAGCCATACTGAAATATTTGCTGAACATCTCCTGCTCCATGGTTCTCAGATCTCAGCCTGGCTCGTATACAGTTCACATTTGGTGCATCACGCCAAGGATGTCAAACGTGGTGCACAAACCCGACATGGCATTTGAACTGAGATTTGAGAGCTTCAGCCGAGGTGAAGACTTCATGAATAAAATTTTGGCCTCTTCCTCACAGAAAGCTTCAGAAGGCTTGGAATGTTGCCCTTGAGTCTCATGGACACTTTTATGGTGCATTGTTTGTTTTGTCAAACACCCATACTTTTTGAAGTCCTTTGGTGTTCAAGAAAGAAAGTCACACAGGTTTGGAACGATAAGAGGATGATTTAAATGATTTTCATTTTTGGGTAAACTGTGCATTTAAGGAAGTAGTGCTGTGTTATGTTTATGTAATATATGATGTATATCAATTTTTATCGGTAACACTTTACAAAAAGGTTCATTAGTTAAACATTAGTTATTAACTAACATGAACTAACCATGAGCAATACATTTGTTACTGTATTTACTAATCTTCGTTAACGTTAGTTAATGAAAATACAGTTGTTCATTGTTTGTTCATGTTAGTTCGCAGTACATTAACTAATGTTAACAAGATTTTAATAATGTATTAGTAAATGTTGAAATTAACATTAACAAAGATTAATAAATGCTGTAGAAGTGCAGTTCATTATTAGTAACTAATGTAGTTAACTAATATTAACTAATTAAGCTTATTGTAAAGTGTTACCTTTTTATCTTACAAAAGTGCTATATTTAGATTTCTCATCAGCACAGTCTTAATTGGGTCAGAATTTACTCTTGATCCTGGTGTTTAGAGCATTAAATTTCAGTCATGTAAAGGCGCAGGGCCCACATCAGAACTGCTTTACTGTTTCACTTTCACACAAAACAGCTTAGTGCAGTTCCCCTGAACTGGTAGCTTGGTGGAGCAGGGCTGCAGCCCATTGGCTGATGGGTGCTTTTGGTTTTGTGGTTTTTTTCTAAAATCGGATGGAGCCACGGGAGCACGTGGTAAGGGCTTCCGCTAGCTTGGTTTTATGCTGCTCTTCAACATGAAAATCACTCAAGCAGGGTCCCACAGGGAAAGACGCAGAGTTAAACAACCTGTAGATGTAACACAGTTTCATTGTTGTTAACTGCTCAGTGAACTTGAAACAGTGTAAATATTCCACTATTAAACAGAACAAAATTATAGGTCTTTGACTTTGTTTGTTAGATTTTTGGTGTCTGAATCAAACCTGTTTAGTAGTTAGTAAAAATATTGGGGTCAGTAAGATTTGTTTTGAAAGAAAAAAATACTTTTATTTAGCAATGACACATTGATCAAAAGTGACAGTAAAGACATTTATAATGTTACATATGATTTTTATTTCTAATAAATTCTGTTCTTTTGAACTCTTCTTCTTGAAAATTAAAATAGAAAACAGTTATTTTGAACTGTAATAATATTTGACAATATAATTTTCTGTATATTTGATCAAATAAATGCAACCTTGCTGAGCATAAGAGACTTCTTTCAAAAGCTTTCTCCAAACTTTTGAATGGTAGCATATTTGAAATCTGATTCAAATCAGAGTTTTGATTCAGTGTGTCTCAGTCTCAGTGGTCAGATCACATTTCAGGGAGTTTTTCATTACAAATTGCACTATATTTTTAGGAGCTGTGTCCAAATTCACTAATTTTCCTTTAGTCTTTCCTCATATTGCAAACTACATAGTGAATAAGTTGATTTGAGCAAAACAAGATCAGTCATCCTTTTCTCTTTCCACTCTATCAATGACTTTCAGATGTTCTATGAGTCTCTTGCCACTTATGGCGCTTTTCACTACATGGTACAGCTTGGTACGGCTCACTTTTTTGAATTTTTCCACTGCATGGGACGGCTCGGTACGGAACGGTATGGCAAATAGTAAATAACCTCGGTGGAGGTTCCAAGCGAGCCGAACTGATACTAAATGTGACGTGTAAACACTGCAGATCACTGATTGGTCAGAGAGAATCGTCACTACCAGCATCATTGGATTTGAACAAATAGTCAGTAACAGCCACCGCAGTATCATTCGTTTGCGCAACTTTTTTAAAGTACTTGCTTTAAACGACCGTCGCACGCAACTTGCTAACATTTTACATTATTTCGGATTTAATAATAAAAATCAAACCCTTTATGCAATGTCACGTTTATGGACTTCTGTTTTGTTATTCTGTTCTGTTAGTTCCTGTTTTGCCTATTCCGTTTAGTTCCGGTTTCATTGTTTTCTGATTTATCTCCTCGTTTGTTACTATAGTTACGTATAGTCTTCACCTGTCAGTAAGTATGTTTGTCTTGTATTTATACTCCCTGTTTCATTCAGCCCCTTGTCGGTTCTCAATTCAGTTTATTTGGTTTGCATTTTACTACGTCCTCTGTGATATCTCCTGAGTGTTTGTTAATTCTGAATAAAAGACTTTGTTTATGAGCTCTATCGTCGTGAGTGTTGCAGACCACCTTTTAGGTCCTTGCACACTGAGTCCGAAAATTCTCATCCGTCATAAAAAAATAATATCGGGTTCAATTTTCTGTGTTTTTCGCATCCGTAGCAAGCATTTTGAGAGGTGTTTTAACAATTCAGTGCCACCGTACAAGCGAACGCCAAAGTTGATCCACTTCGTCTCGCAGCACAAAGCATGACAAACAAATTGTGGAATACATATATATTGGTGGTCTTCTTTTTAATATGTGGCTCCAGTATTGCTAGCAAAGCATCAAACTGAGCCACTGACATCCCGAAGTAAACTTTGAATCCCTCGGGATAATCCCACAGCTCCTTGATGAAGATATGGAACTCTCCTTCCTCTCTACACAATCTCAGGATTGGATGGACCCAATATTTCCTCTTGCTTTTTCTCTTTTTAAAGCAACACTATGTAATTTTTTCAACCTTTAAAATAATGTCTCTAAAATTATTTCAGTGGTAGAACAACTCTTAACTGGACAAATTCTACTGCCGCTGCTACCTGAGCAGCCTCCTAGCGGCTACAACAACAGCCCTGCCCATCCCCTGCCAGCAGAAGAGTGCAGCCTGCCAGCATACATCACATATTTTACTCGTAGACCTTTAAACATGACTTATCTTAAATAACTTTTTAAATAATCCGACATAATCTGTCCCTGATACCAGGTGTAAGCAGGGCCTTAGACACCAGTGTAGATACAGATATATTGACTTACACTGGTAAGTGGAAGTTGATCTCCTGGTAATTTGTATTTAAATATACTGCAAAATGAGTATCACTTCTGCTGTGCAACTTTAAATGTGTTCCCAACATTTCTCCTTTTAAGAGGCCAAGCTAAACACCTGCTAATGAAATGAGGAAGTGAAGAGCTCTCTTACTTACTCACTTACTCCAAAATAAGTCAAGAGGAAATCTGGTCAAGGTATAAGACAGGGGTGGGGGTGGACTGCGTGTTTGTGTGTCTGTCAGAGTAAACCGCTATAGTACATGATACTTCATTTTTGATTCGCTGAGTCATGTCCTGACTCGAACACAAAGCAAATGTGATGAATGACGGTATAATGCAGTATCTCTATTAATCAGCATGCTAAAATGTGAGGGGAGAAACCCAATATTTCCCAAACAAACGTTAAAGGCCCTCTCTCGTAAAGGTGGGTGTTTTCGTCGTGGGAGAATGCACACGCCCTCATTGCCTTCAAAGCTTTACGTTGACATACTCTCCCACTCATTTCTCTGATTTCCAAATATGAGAAACTGTCTTTTTTTTAAACAACATAAGACGATGCTGATGCCTAATGTTAGATGTATGACTCCTGCTGTGGCATATTCGACATAATGTCTTCATCCCCCTGACCTCGGATTGACTACATATTGCACATTTAAAAATGGCAAACACCAGCTAAAATCTGCAGTTCTTCTTTCTCTTTAACCAGAAGCCGTCCTCCTGTGTCTCTCACTCACTGATGTCTGATCAAATGTCTCCTGTCTGCTAGGGATGGGGAAGTGAGCCCATTACAGTTAGTTTGTGCTCGCATAGCTGTTCCTGAGCCTAGGGGTGCAAAAGCGAAAGGGCAGATAAAGGAATGGAGTCTGGGATGATAGATACACAGGAATATGCAAAAGTGTGTGTAGGCATATCAGTAGCAATGGTTTGATTTCATTTGCAAAGGCCCATGGAGCGCTGGAAAACAATGCTGGTATTATGCAGCCGAAGGGGGCTGACTGCACCTTCAACGTGCCTCTTCGCCACAAAATGTATGCAAAGAAATTTGTCATGCAGAATGTTGTATTAACACGTTGCTGCACGTTAATTTACATTTACGTCCCACAGAAAATCAGGGAAAATATAAAAGGTCATCAAGAGCATGCTGGAAGCAGGTTATAGGAGCGATTCTAGGATTTCAATAATAGGGGCTCAGCCCCCAATGAGGGTATGATTAAAAAAAAATTATATAGCCTATTGTTTGTACATAGGCAGGAACATTACATAGGTTCTATACCTATCAAGTCAACCCATGAATATTGATTTTATTTTAAATCATTTTAACTAACCAGATCATATTAATTAATATTCATTTAGAATATAGACAAACCTCATTTTACTGTAATTGTCTTGACTGGCAGTATGTTTAATCTGCCCTATATTAAAGCATTCCCTTTTTTGTTTTCTGTTTAAAAAACAAAACAAAAGATGCATCTATCAATTTGCCACTTCTATAGTTATATACTTCTAAACCACAAATCCCTTTATTCTAAGGCTATAAATGTCACAATCAGCTGCATATTATTTATTAGGATGAAATAATTCACTCTAAGCTGTTTCAATGAGTGCATTGACTGAGTGCCATTTGTCATTGCACTGTAAAAAAATATTTTCATGATTTATCATAACTTTTCACAAATCTTTTGTCAAATCAGCTTAGGTTCACAAATGTTGTTCAGATAATATAATATTTTCTGAGTTTCTTTTGAATAAACCAATCTCTTTCTTTTGTATCAACTCAAATTTATAGTTTAAATGAACTCAAAAATTAGAGGCAACCAGGTTACTTTTAAGTTAAACTAACACACCATTTAAATAATTTCTGTACATGAAGTTAATAATGCCGCATGCACAATAATACATTTTTATTTTAAATTTTAAAATTTCAAATTAAAGCTGCAAGCAGCGATGAAAGGGCCCTTGCACCCGGGCTCACCGGCACCTGGTAGCCTTAGGAAAACAGTGAACAGTGAATAGTGGGCGAGATACATTTAAGCAGGAAATATAGGAGAAATATGACAAAATCCTTTTGATGTGCCACACTTCCTGTTGCCAGCAGGTGGCACTTTGACTATAACTAAATGTTGCCATGTAAATTTCTTCAGGTCCGGACTATTATAAAACATGTGAAGTTTGGAGCAGATTGGACATTGTATGCCTGAGTTACAACAACTTCCTGTTTTGTGGCATTAATCGCATATATTAGAACTGAGCCAAGTGTTGCATGATTTAACGTTTTTCTAACATGTTTGGTACTACGTGGCATATTTAAATGTGTTTCTGGGAGTGAATTACAGTGTGAAGCATGCCATTTCCTGATGCCAGTAGGTGGCGCTATAACTAACTGAATATTGGCATGTAGATGTCTTCAGGCCAGTTTGAGGCACAAAAACAACAGCTTCCTCTTTCATGGCAAAACATCAGATTTTGTCAGGCCGCCTGGACACGCCCTTCAGCGAAAACTCAAGATCTTCGCAATGTAACTTCGCTAACGCCTTTAGATTAGACTGACCAAATATGATGTTGATCTGGTTAAAGCTCTAGGAGTAGTTTGTTAAAGTACAACATGTGGAAATGGCAAAATTTGCAAAAATTTTGTAGAGAAAATTCTAAATATCTCACTTCCTTTTGGTTTTCAGATTTTGCACCCAGGGGCTTTTTTGTAGGTATTGGGCTGTTACACGTGTCTGCCGAATTTCATACCTGTACGTGAAATGTAGCA
The DNA here is from genome assembly GCA_003731715.1 of Anabarilius grahami. Lineage (NCBI taxonomy): Eukaryota > Metazoa > Chordata > Actinopteri > Cypriniformes > Xenocyprididae > Anabarilius > Anabarilius grahami. The sequence goes on from RJVU01026577.1 coordinate 4,981,028, forward strand.
CGAAGGGTGCTTAATTGAAATTTTGTAGGTGGCGCTAGCAAAATTTCCTACAAAGCCATTTTGCCACACCTAATTCTGAAACCCATATCAGACGTAAATTTTCACCACTTCGGACGTGTGTGCAGAGTTTCATGAGTTTTCGAGCATGTTTAGGCCCTCAAAAATGTGATTCATTTTAGAGAAGAAGAAGAATTGACTGAACAATTACAATAGGGTCCTCGCACCACCGGTGCTCAGGCCCTAATAACACTTTCTAAAGTGTCTTCACGTTCCGTTTTCGCTGGAGGAAAATTTCGATGAGGGGTGAATGCAGCGAAAACTTTACAGTGGATGAATGGGAAACTGTCTTGTATCGTTCCCGCATCATATTATGTAAACGGCATTTATGACAAAGAACCGCACAGATGCAGATATCATGACAACCTATCGATAAACGCACATCTTGTCCTCTGCTTCTGATGCTTGTGCTGTGCCACTGAGGAATGATTTCTGAAGGATCGTGTGACACTGAAGGCTGGAGTAATGATACTGGAAATTCAGCTTTGATCACAGGAATAAATTACATTTTAATAAAAGTACTGTATTTTTAATGGCACTTGGTGAGCATGAAAGACTGCCCTGAATGTTGAATGTTCATTAACAGCGGACCAATCAGCTTTGAGCTTCCGACTAGATTCAGCAACATTAAAATAGGTCAATTCTTTTTTATTTGCTACTAATTGGAAATTCATTGTTATAAAACAAATTAGGTTGTCATAACAAATTAGGTGGTTGCTAGGGTTGCTCTCCATTTTGCAATCGTGTGTCAATCTGTCCGAGAGCTGTTAACACAGGATGCGTTCTGTGTTTCCTCTGGATTTTTCTTATTGTTGGTCTGTGTACACATGCTTAAAGGGATAGTTCAACCTTTAAGCATGATTCACACGTGTATGTAAGTGTCTGTCTGAGCATTCTGTCATCATTACTCACCCAAATTTCATGCTAAAACTATATGACATTCTTTCCATCAAAAGTTTGGACACATTACTATTTTTAAGGTTTTCGAAAGAAGTCTCTTCTACTCATCAAGCCTGCATTTATTTGATCAAAACTACAGAAAAAACTGTAATATTGTAAAATATTATTACAATTTAAAATATTGGTTGTCTATTTTAATATACTTTAAAAAGTAATTTATTCCTGTAGTCAAAGCTGAATTTTCAGCATCATTACTCCAGTCTTCAGTGTCACATGATCCTTCAGAAACCATTCTGAATTTATTATGATGATTTATTATCAGTGTTGGAAACATTTGTGCTGCTTAATATTGTTTTGGAACCTTTTGATACTTTTTTCAGGATTCACTGATGAATAAAAAATTAAAAAGAACAGCATTTATTCAAAACAGAAATCTTTTCTGTCTTTACTATCACTTTTAAAATGTATTTTCCATCACTTTTTATCAATCAACACATCTTTGCTGAATAAAATATTAATTTATTTAAAAAAAAAATAAAAAAAAATTCTGACCCCAAACTTTTTAATGGTAGTATATATTGTTACAAAAGATTTATATTTTCATAAATTTTTATTCATCAAAGAATATTGAAAAAAGTATCACAGGTTATAAAATATTAAGCACTTAGCAAACTATTTCCAACACTGACAGTAAATCAACATATTAGAATGATTTCTGAAGGATCATGTGACACTGAAGACTAGAGTAATGTAAAGATCATGTGAAACATGTTTTATGTGACATTGTAGACTTAAGTAAATTCAGCTTTGCGTCACAAAAATAAATTATATTTTAAATTGGATTAAAGCTGGTTAAAAATTATCCAAAATCAATTTTGAGCAAGTACATAACCAGCCAGTGTTCAAAACTATCTCCTTACCTTATCTCGATTCACAATGGTAAACTTGTATTATAAAATAAATTATAATGCTTTATAATTTGGGTGGTACTGGTGGGTTTCCGTGGGAAATTCGAGCATGTCTTTGCGTCATTGCGTCACATCTGTATACATAAAGAACAAGTCTCAGCTACTACACTACAGGTGAGGAGGATCATTTATGCCTTTTCTCACAGCAGCTGCAATAATTAAACTTATCATTTTGATGGCAGATTGTATGGTATGACAAATTAATGTTAGAGTTTAGACTGTACAGAAATTGAAATCTATAGGTAACGCTAATACACACTAAATACACTTATTCACGCAATGTTGATGTTGTTGACATTAACAATTTGAGAAAGTATAACAATAATAATAATTTGCACAGTTTGACATGATCTGAGCTAAGCGATCGTTAGATTTAATCACCATTGGCAGTGAGATTTATTGTTATGCTTTTTTTTCCCCCTCAGTTGGTCAGAACAAAAGTGGCAGACATGTTACTTACTTGTTCAGATGACATTTTCCGGTGAAAATTCTTATTTTGGTCATACTTCCAAGACTACAATGTGTGATTCCGAAGTACAGTATCCGCACCGGTGTAGTGATTGACAGCAAACATTAGATTCATCCGCGCTGAGGAGCCGTGCCAATGCACAACGCACGTAAAGATGATAATTCCACAAACAACTGCAATTGTAGGTTTCAAACAGAGATGGCGACAAAGAGGCAAAACTACGGACTGCAGCTTTAAAACAGAAAACCATTATTTTAAATTGTAATGTTATTTCACTATATTACTGTTGTTTTTTACTGTACAATATTACTTGATAAGCATATGAGACTTCATTCAAAAACATTAAAAATAGTAATGTGTCCAAAGACCAGTACACATATATACATAAATATGTGTGTGTGTATATGTGTTTGTGTGTATGTGTGTGTGTGTGTGTGTGTATATATATATATATATCCTTTTAAGATACATATAGAGCAATGTTCTCAAAGCTGTTCATTACATTGATAAACCCCTGAATTCATGAATCTAGTATAAAATTAGCAGAAAGCGTTCATAAGTACATGCACCTCCCCTTTATTAAAATGTAATTTAATACATATTTACATTGTGTTAATTTAATTCCAGTATTTTTGAGTCTTCGTACTGTATTATGTATAGCCTATATCAGCATTTTATCAGCCATCTGCAGGCCTGCTCTCGGCATTCATAACATTCCATCGTTAATCACTATGCCTCAGTCCCCAAACCAGGTACACAGTTGATTCACACATGTTTTGAGTTTCTGTCTGAGCTGCAGCTATCAGCTATTCAGAAGACAATCAGCTCAGTTCAGCACTAGTGGAGACAAACTATTCTCTGCGCTTTCGCATCAGCGGTGTGCTGTGACATCTTTACAGCCACTGTCCACAAGGTTTAAAAAAAGATATGGTTTGTTTCACCTCCTGTAAAAACGAGACAATGTGTGGTAGCAAACAAAAGCACGCTCGCCACAGGGCATGAATGCCCGCCACAGCTGCAGGTATGCAGGTTTATTGCTGACGTTATCCTGAAGATATTTAAAGACAATAAAGCTAGTAGTAGTGTGAAAGTAAATTCACAATTGTAGAAACAATAATCATTGTAACTGAAAAATTATACTTTATATTTGCAAGTGTCAGTCAGGGGCAGTTTAATAACATTTAATATGACTATAATTAACCATTAAGCAAATAAATCAACATGAAAACCTGTTTGCAAGTTTAAAACCTCTGTAATGTGAGTGAAACAGGAGAAATGGATTGTACTGTTGTTTAACAACATGCCAATTGTTTAGCTGAGACAAACCTCCGGCAAAAAGACAGGATGACACTTTAGTTTAGGGTTCAGTTCTCACTATTAACTAGTTGCTTATTAACATGCATTTTACTAGGATATTGGCTTAGTACTTATTAATCACATATTTATGCCTTATTCTCCTTGAACATATTCTACATTCTTAATCCTACCCAATACCTAAACTTAACAACTACCTGCTTACTAACTATTAATAAGCAGTAATTAGGAGTTTTTAGTTAATATTTCATTAATAGTGAGAATGGGACCCTAAACTAAAGTGTGACCAACAGATTTTCAGTAGATAAAAATGGCATAAAACAGTTTTGAAAATTGTGAGTTACAAGTCATGTGTGATCTATTGTAAAAACTGTAAGTCTATCCATCACAGCCTCATTTTCATTAGTGTAAAATTCATTATGGCATCTATCCTGATTTAAGTTTATTGCCTGCACGGTCAGAAATGGAAAGTTGTTTCAAAAAAGGTATATTTAGAGCCGTATGATTTGGGGGAAAAAATCGAACTGCAATTTTTCTGATATAATTGTGATTTAAAATGCAATTTAAAAAATTGCTCTGTTTGTTTGTAGGGCTGCACAATTTGGCCAAATATATAAACTATAAAATAATAATATTGATGATTATGCTTATAATAATACTAATGATAATAATCATTTTTATTATTATTATTATTATGATGATGTAAAAAATCATAAAATCAAATCTTCAATTTCAGTCATCAAACTGTCAAAGTTATATTTTGGTGGAAAACCGCAGGCAGCCCATAAAGCATGTAAAACAACAGTGCTGTGCTCTAATTTAATTTAATTAAAAAGCCCTATAGCGATTTTGGTTTTACTTTGATTAATCATGCAGCCCTAATTATAATATGTTTTTCAGTTACAGAGACAAATATTTTTTTGGGAAAAAACATGCACCGATCTAGACCCTAAAACGGCATTACAGACAGCAGTTATAGACAGCCTAAGACAGCAAATAAGGTCATGCTAACTTTAAAGCATTGTTATCACGGCTGAATGGTCACATCTTTCTTTGTGCATGCAATAACAAGTTTTTTTTTTTTTTATCTGATGTGCTGTCAATGCTGTGGGTGTGAAAGGAGTGTTGAAATAGCATCTGAAACTTTATTCTCTTTCATTCTTGTCTCATAGGGGCCTCTGCAGGAATGGAGAACGGAAGCTTAATGAATTTGCTGGACTATGGGGAGTCATTGTGGGAGAATGCAGAGAAGAACAGGTACATCTTGTGCCGTTTCATCAACCCCAACAAGCTGACCTCATATCTGCGGCAATGCAAGGTCATCGACGAACAAGACGAAGACGAGGTGCTCAACTCACGTCTGCTAGAGTCCAAAGTCAACCGAGCAGGTACGAGTGTTCTTCTTAAGCATATACAATAGCACTGTTGATGATGTGATACAGATTCGCCCATGGTTGGTTTCGCTCTCTAAGTCGGATTGCGCAGACATCAACATTCATAGATGCCAGTGACAGAAAATACTAAACACTGTGGAATATGGAAATGCAAATTCCATGCCGAAAACATTTACATGCAAATCACATCATCAATCAGTTACTCGGTCACCCCATCTTTCACTGTGTTTTTCCAGCGGTGTAATGTGATGATGAATGGATGCTTTTAATCCTGTGAGCTGCCGCTGTAGTTTTTCTTTCCCAACGACTCCTTCCTGAACCTTTGTATCATTTTTCAACTTCCGAACGGCCAGAGGCAAAACGGATGACAAGGATTTCACCCGAGCAGCTTGCTAAAGTCTGCACTGTTTGTTTGTCACAAAGCCGCACATCAAAATGCTTGTTTACCACGGCTGGGATTTTCACAGCCCCCTAATGATTCTCTTTTCCCTCTGGGACTAGCAGTTTGGCATGTAATACAGAAGATCTTTCAAGTATTTTTTTGTGGCATGACATTTTCTGGTGAGTTAAAATACAATGCACCGCTTTTTATGACAAATCTGGACATTCCTGCTATAGTGCAGCAAGCAACACTAAAAAATTTAATTCTAGCATCAAGCTCTTTGTCTGTCCACACCAGACGCCACATTTCTAAAAGAAACGAATAAATAAATTACAAATCACAGCCAATCAGAATAGTGTGTGGGCGGAGCTCTCCCCTGCAAGCGCATTGCTGTCTCATTTTAATATACTGCAGATCACAATCAGTACCTAAGCTGTCAGTTACGTTTGTGGGCACACATCTTTGGAGCCCCTCAAGGGGTGATGGACCTTTAATCCCACTATTAGCAATAAGTGCGATTGGCTAATACATTTTGGAGATGCATGTTTGCAGTATTCTGACAGAGGACGTAGTTTTATTTATTTCAGCCTTGGTTTTATTCCAGAAATTATTTTAATATTAGATAGGGTTTCCACGGGTCATGGAATTTCTGGAATATCATGGAATTTTAAATGGTCTATTCCAGACATTGAAAGTCAGGGAATTTTATTTATGTTTTGTCTAAGTCATGGAATATCAGGGATTTTTGTTTGTCGCTTTCAATTGTAGTTTCTATTTATCAAAATATAATTTTTCGATTCCATTTTTTAAATTGTGTTGTTTCACGCGTTTTGTTGTAGTTAGGCTATTTGTATTTATTTTTTTGAGTTTTTTTTTTTTTTTTGCTGCGAACAGAGCCTGCCAACACGATGATTGATTTTGTTGTCTTGTAGCTATGTCACGTCTGGTTAGGACACGGTAAGCTAAAAACAAAAAACAAAAAACAAAACAAAGGACACCGTAAGCCGCCTTTTCACTGCAAACGGCATTAGGATACGAATGTCGCATTTCACCCCCTAGTGGCAGTTGCACAGAATTTTCAAATTGGCCGTGCGTAGCAGTTACCATTGTTTATTCACCATGGTAGAATAAATAAATATAAATTAATTCATATATGCAAATTGGATAAACTACCAACATTACTTCTGAAGGAAAAATATTATGGGTTTTCCAGGACTTAAATAATAGCCTAATGTCAAACAGTCTAAGACGGTCTGCAAAAATTTTTTTTGAAGAAATAAAAAGACTGAATGATGAACTTGATGACAAACAGAAAATCCTTTAGAGCGTTTAACCCCTGAAAGAATAAAAACTATAAATTAATTTCTGTAGAAATAGTACAGAATAATATCAAAGTGCATTTAACGGGTAAAATAAATAAATAAATAAAATTAAAAAAGTAGTGTTTATCAGTGTTTAACTGTGAACAAGTAAATAAAGCTTGCAAATGGATGGATTGAAAAAAATACTGTCTGTGGCTGATTTTGTCTGCTCAGTGTTTTTCCGTTCATAATAGGTCATGGAAATTCAGCTTTTTAGTCAGTGAAAGTCAGGGAAAAATCAGGGAATTTGACATTTGGCTTAGAGTGAGAACCCTGATTAGAGCCAATGAAATTACCGACACTCGTTTTTCACATTTTTACAACGATAATGAAACAAATAACTTTGTAATATATTTACAAAGAACAAACTATGCTTTTGAAGAAGACATTTTCACATAATCTTATCATAGTCAGCAATGTCAGGGATTGCTGTTGTTTAACAGGGCACTATTTAACAGAAGTAATGACAGATATTTTTTTCTGTATTATGACAAACATTACAGTAAAACAGCTTACAGTTGATTGTAAAAAAAAAAGAGCGGGGTTTAAAGGGTTAGTTCACCCATTTACTCACCCTCATGTCATTCCAAACCTGAAAGACTTTCGTTCCATCTTCGGAACACAAATGAAGATATTTTTAATGAAATCTGAGAGATTTCTGTTGTCAGTCCACACAACTACCACTTTGATGCATAAAAAGTTCATAAAGAGATCATAAGACTTTTCCAAAAAGGAAACCTTTTTTGTGAAAGGATGAATCATTCACAATAAGATCACTAACATGCATTCAGAGAATACATGGTGTGAATTTCCATTTTATTCAGATTTTTAAATTAGTATATAAAAATTTTGAATATTTGGTTTAATTTTTTTTTGTCTTGTCAGCTACCTAACTAAATTTAGATGCCATTTTAGTCAAGAGCAACAATATAGCAACTAAATGACACTATGTAAAAATATTAACACTGTTTGATATAAAAGATTCAATGTGATCACATTAACATATACTATATACTACATATACTTATACTTATATACTATAAGTAATTTATAAGGGTCACATCAGGTAGACCACGTTGTACTTTTTTCACTTCAACAAGTGTCATGCTGCAGTGGTTTTTGTTTCAGGTCGGTTGTTGGATATTCTGCATACGAAGGGAGAACGAGGTTATGTGGTTTTTTTAGAGAGTCTGGAGTTGTACTACCCTGACCTCTACAAACTCGTCACGGGGAAGGAGCCCACTCGCAGATGTTCTACTATAGTCGGTGAGACACTTTTAAATTAAAATGCCGCCCATATAAATGACCTACGACCATGCCTTAAAAATGTTTGTTGCCTTCCACCTGCTTCCCCTCTGGGACGAGCATCTGCCATAAATCAGTAGCCTTATAAGCAAGTACTGTGGTGGTACTATGGTACACTAATGGTATCAGAGGGTACTTTGGTGATAAAGGATTACCATACTCATAAACAGTGATATTTACATGACATTTGAATAATAACATGGTGTTGTTTTGTGCAGTTGGGTTTTATTGACTGTATTTGGTTCTTTGCCTAGTGGAAGAGGGCCAGGAAGGACTCATCCAATTTTTAATGAATGAAGTCATAAAGCTGCAGCAGCAGACCAAGGCCAAAGATGTGCAGCGGGTGGATATCATGACCAAATGCCGCACGCTAGAGGATGATACTAAGAAGCTACGGCTGGCCAACCGGGAGCTGCTTACTTTCCAGGAGCGCTACAATAAGATGAAAGAAGCGTGCAATAACTATAATGATGAACTTATTAAGGTGAAGGATGACAACTATCAGCTGGCCATGCGGTACGCTCAGCTCAGCGAGGAGAAGAATATGGCCGTGATGAGGAGCCGAGACCTTCAGCTAGAGGTCAGAGGGCTTCTGAAAGCATTGCAGGATGATTTGAGTCAATGTTTTGTTTTCAAAAACTATTTGTTTCCTAGATTTACTACTAAAAGTGATGGGTCACTCATATTTACATGAATTACTTGACTATGTGGGATACAAATATTGACTGCTGTCTCTCCATTTCCTCCAGATTGACCAACTAAAGCACAAGTTGAACAAGGTGGAGGAGGAGTGCAAAATGGAGAGGAGGCAATCTCTGAAACTGAAGAATGACATTGAGAACCGGCCTCGAAAAGAACAGATATTTGAGCTGGAGCGAGAGAATGAGGTCTTGAAGATCAAACTCCAGGAGCTGCAGTCCATCATACAGGTGAAGACCCTTTCTGCATTACAGTAAATAGAAGACAGTGAAAAGCAAACAGTTGGGAAAGGTTATTCAAAGTCAGAGTTTTTAAAGTTGTTTTGTATGCTTGTTTTGTTTCTTTTCATGCATAGCCTGGGCCTCTACCTGATTCAGACAAGGCCATCTTGGATATCCTGGAGCATGACCGACAGGAGGCTCTGGAGGATCGTCAAGAGTTAGTCAACAGACTATATAACCTGCACGAAGAGGTCCGACAGGCTGAGGAGCTTCGGGACAAGGTCAGGACTAGCCTTATACCTTGAATAATCATTTCAGCGTCAAGCTCTTTGCCAAACAATGCATAGCAAATATAGATGTTGGGTAAAATAATCCAAATCAAAATAATGGAGGCTTTTTAAAAAAAGGTCTCACAAGGAAATTGTCAAACATCAAATTGAAATAGACTACTGTTCAAAAGTATGGGTCAGTATAATTTTTTTTTAAAGAAATTAAAACTTTTATTTAACACGGATACATGAAATTAATCAAAAGTGGAAGTAAAGATGTTTATAATGTTACAAAGGATTTCCATTTCAAATAAAGGGTGTTCTTTTGATCTTTCTATTCATCAAAGAATCCTGAAACAAAAATGTATCACAGTTTCCACAAAAACATGAAGCTGCACATCTATTTTCAACATTGATAATAATAAAAAAAACATTTCTTGAGCTCTAAATCAGCATATTAGAATGATTTCTGAAGGATCATGTGACACTGAAGACTGGAGCAATGATGCTGAAAATTCAGCTACATGGCTAATAAATTTAAAAATATTTTTATATAGAAAACAGTTATTTTACATTGTAAAAAATATTTCATAAAAATACAATTTTTTTTTCAGCCATGGTGAGCATAAGAGACTTTTCAAAAACATCTTACTGACCCCAAACGTTTGAACCGTAGTTATCAATATTTATCCATATTTAATGATACAATATATGTAGCCTTTATTCATAGGTATGCTAGTTGCACTGCGTTCTGGGATTACCTTATCTGCAAGCGATGCAGTACATATTTATCAAAAGAAGTCATCTTATATGGCAGCACAACTTTGCAGCCTACTGTTTACAGTCATGATACTGTTTGGGATGCCTTAAAAGGCTGTCTAGATAGGCAGTTCACTTTTGGAAGAGAGCTTCAGAGTAGGGTCATATTGGTCACTTTTTGGTCACATCTTGAATGTTTAAATGTCCTCATAATTAATGTGATATTACATTGGCATCATGGGGCATTAAGTATATTTAATATGGACTCAGCATGAGAGTTTTTAGTTGACGGCTAGAAATAATGAAGTGTAGGCAAAGGTTTTTTTTTCTTGTCACACATGAACGAGAAGTGACAGAGGCTGATGAGGACTGGCTGCTCTAAGTGGCCCCTTCTGCAATGTGCTGCAGCTCTAATTAGAAGTGCATCTGAAGTGACGTGTGAAAAGTGTCAGAATTCAGGGTTAGGCAGGAAGGGGGGAGGGGTGGTGGCAGTGACTTCTTATCACAGTCAGCCCTCTTTTGGAGCTTTTCAAATGTTCCACTTCTTGCATAAAATGTGTATTTTAGAGTGTTGAA
>RJVU01026577.1:4991776-5016809 GCA_003731715.1 Anabarilius grahami
AGCATCTTTCTTAAAGGGGTGGTTGATTATGATTTCACTTTTTTTAACTTTAGTTAGTGTGTAATGTTGCTGTTTGAGCATAAACAACATCTGCAAAGTTACGACATTCAAAGTTAAATGCAAAGGGAGATATTTTCTTTTAAAGGATTCGCTGTTTAAGGGCTAGAGTTAAGAGTTGTTGTAGTAGAGTGTTGTTGCCATGCCGTCATTTTACGTCGGACTGCTTCACAAACGAGGGTCAATTCAACACTGAATTTGCACAAAAGATTAAAATGATGACACATGGTCGTCGATGAGTTGAATCAACTCCACAGCAACTTCATAAATGTATCCACTAATCATTCAAAAAACGTCCAGTTTCATTCTAAAAGTTGTAATTTCTTCCTGAGTCTCTCCATCAGTGTCCGACTCTGGTTTGAACAATGTAAGGCTGAACACCGTTACTGACAATTGTCATTTTGTCTGTGTGAGATTCTCCAGCTTTGTTGATGAGCAACCGAAGCACGAGCTGTTAAAGCTCCGCCCTCTTCTGGAAAGCGGGCCGGGAGCAGCAGCTCATTTGGATTTAAAGGGACACACACAAAAACGGCGTGTTTTTGCTCACACCCAAATAGGGACAAATTTGACAAGCTATAATAAATGATCTGTGGGGTATTTTGAGCTGAAACTTCACAGACACATTCTGGGGACACCAGAGACTTATATTACATCTTGTAAAAGGGGCATAATAGGTCCCCCTTAACTCTACAACCACGTTTAATACATGCAGAATGCTTGTCAAAGCCAAACAATATCTTCCACATTCCCAAATATATGTTTGGTGTTTATTTGTTTGTTTGTTTATTGACATAGAGAGTAATCCTTGTTTGAAAGTATTGGTGTGCAATATGGAAATTTCTGCTACAGCAAAATGGAAATTTATGCCCTAGCAGAGCTTTTTCTCTGTAAATGATGAAGCTTTGTCTCTTCGACATGCAGTCAGCAGGGTTTGAGCTGCATAACACCATTTAGTGTGGAATGATGGTCTGAGGGGAAGGTATTAATAATGTTCTGAAAAGAAACCCTACAAACTGTTAAATCTTTTTTACAGTTCAGAAGGTTTATTCTCAGGTTCATGTGATACAGTGTTGAATGATGCTCTTTATTCTACTGATGGGTTTAAATGAGAAACGTTTCATTTAATAATGCACAGTACCTGGAAGAGAAGGAGGACCTTGAATTGAAGTGCTCCACATTGGTGAAGGACTGCGAAATGTACAAGAACCGCATGAATACAATCATGGTGCAACTGGAGGAGTTGGAACGTGAGCGGGACCAGGTTGAGTACTAATGTGTTCCTAGTGATGGCTTTAAATCAGTTCACTTTCTGTTACTTAAGAGCCACTGATGTAGTATTGCTTTCTTCATCTCACAGGCTTTCAAGTCAAGAGATGATGCCCAACACCTTGTGTCTCAATGCCTGATTGACAAAGACAAGTACCGCAAGCAAATACGGGAGTTGGAAGAGAAGAGCGACGAACTTCAAATTGAAATTGTACGCAAAGAAGCCAAGATAGTCAACCTGGAGTGCAAATTGAGACGGATGGCCAAGGAAAATGGTTTGGATCAGGTGAGACATTATCTGTCTGATTGACAAGTTTAGTGTTTCTTCTTGGAAAAAAAAGAGAAGTCCATAACATATATGCTTTATCCCAAGCCATTGATTCGACATTGAGTATTTTTTCATGATATTTCCCCCTCAGAGTCTGCCACGAGACATTACTCCACTAATTATAGCTCAGCACTTTGGGCAACCCGATGCAAATACAGGAGGTCCTTCAGAGGACTCCGGAGAAGAAGCTGTTGATGAGCAGGAGTTTAAGCTCCAACGCAGATGTAACCTCAAAGGCAGAGTGAGTAGAAACTTGAAAGTATCTCATTGAATGTCTTTGTAATTTATAGATGCTAATATTTCTGCATCTCAACACTTGTCATTCTCATTTATTAGATTAACAGACCAAAATCCCCAGCAGCTGGACCCAAAAGTCCTCAATTCCCAGGTAAAATATTTGTTAAAGAGCTCTGATGGTGCTGTATGCAAACTTGCAGTTATAATATGTGGTTAAAACATGGTAATGCTCACTAAATGTTTGCAATAAAAATTTCCTGTGAGCTTGGTTTCTTTTAATTCAATCTCTTATTATTTAGCCGTGCCTTTCACCAATGGAGATCTGTCAGAACCTGCAGCCACTGACAACACAGGTCTTACCAGTGCCAGTGTAATGATTTCTCCTGTGGAGATCTTCAGTAAACATGTATGATTCATTTTGATCTAATTATTTTGTCTCTCCAAGTAGCTACAAGTAATTTGAAGGCAACTGTTGTGTATGTGCATTTTTGTTTTGTTTTTTAGCTGCGTTGCCGTAACGACAGTATCTTGTCTACTGCGCCAGAGCCTCCGGGCCCTCAATCCATCGTCAGGAGAACCAAAGAGAACCCAAACTCTCAATACAAGTGGTAAGTTTAACATACACACATAAACCTAGTGTAGTTTTATATCTTTAAAACTAGCTGTCGCGGTATTGTTACTTCTTTTATAGATTATTTAGAATGCATTTCCATAAAAATACCATAGTCAACACAGTAACAGTAGTGAAGTGAATTGCTGTTGGCACTATAGAGTCAGATTTACTGTGCTGTATCTGTCTTTCAGTGTTCCATTATCAGACACTGGAGATACTGACAGTGGAGACAATGCCGATATGGGTATGAACATGTATAAATCACTTATTCCGCCCACTCACTGTCTGAATCATACACTTAAGTGACTCATCTTTATAAATATGTCTCTTTATTTTGCTGTAGATGACCATGACTTAGACATGTCGTCCTACGGACCTTCATCCATCCACTCATCTTCATCTTCCCACCAATCTGAGACAATGGACACATATGATCTGGAGCAAGTCAATAACATCTTTAGGAAATTCTCTTTGGAGAGGTTTATTGTTTTATTTATTAACATAGTGTTATTTATAATCATTCTTTGAACACTGCGGCGAATTCCTTTTTGGCGACCTTGAGAAAAAAATCTTTATCTGTCTCCGTCATCTCAGTTCGTCCTCACTTTACATTGTTGTACAACGATATTATTAACTTCTCTTTGATCTGTGCTTTTTTTTCCAGACCGTTTCGTCCATCATTGACCTCAGGCCCTCAGCGAAACTCGTTGCGGCCAGTGCAGAGCCTTTCTCTCTCTGGAGAAAACCTTCTGTCAGAAATCACTCTGATTGGTGGAAATGATAGTGGCATCTTCGTTTCCTCTGTCCACTCTGGCTCTGATGCAGATCAGGCCGGAGTTAAAGTCGGACACCAACTTTTAATGGTGAGGTTGAACTCTTGCATGTGTTCCACAAATAAAATATTTATATATAAAAAAAACTTTAGTAGTAGTGGTTTCATTTTTCCCCTAGCTGGAGGGCAGTGTCCGTGGAGAAGCCCAGAATGTGGCTTTGGACACCTGTACCAAGGAGGAAGCACACTGGACCCTGCAGAGATGCTCCGGACAGGTGTATCTCCATTACAAGTTAAACCATGATGGTGAGTCCAGACTCTTAAAGGGTGAAAATTACCCCATGATTTACTCACCCTCAAGCCATCCAAGGTGTATATGACTTCTTTCTTCTTTCAGACGAACACAATCTGAGTTATATTAAAATATATCCTGGCTCTTCCAAGCTTGAAAATGGTAGTGAATGAGGTGTGAGATTTTGAAGCCATATGCATCAATTTACGGCAAAAGCTTAGTCGTAAGCTTAGACGCCTCTTGCGGGTCAAACAAATAGGGCTGGGCAACAAATTGAAGCTCCTTTTCTCTTATATCGAAATCCTCCAACATTTCTCTTTTAAAATTCTCATTTTAGACTTTTAACTCATGACTGGTGTTTTGTTTTGCTCTCTCCTCTGTGCTTCCACGTTCGTCATTACGTCACGTGTTGGGTCAGAGGTTACTCTTCTGCTGCAAATTGATGCGTACGCCTGACTACCGGAAGCCAGTTATTATAGTTAAAAAAGTTTTAAATATGGATATTTTTCTTACAAAAAACCCATCGCTTCGCTTCAGAAGGTCTTTATTAACCCCCTGGAGTTGTATGGATTACTTTTATGATGGATGGATGCACTTTTTTGGGCTTCAAAATCTCACGCCCCCTTCACTACAATTAGTTTTGAGTGAATCATGAGATAATTTTCATTTTTAGGTAAACTATCACTTTAAAACGAAGATGCTTTTTTTTTAAGAGTTCAGTGTGGATAGGGGAAGTTAGAGAGGGCCCAATACTTCAAAAAGTCCTACGCCACCCTGGGAAGAGCCTAATAACATATGCAGACTTTAAAGAAAAGACAGGGCTTTGGTCCTTTGGTTCTATCTGAATCAAATTGGCTGCCTGTTTGGTGTAAAAGTCTTCTGTGAGTCCATCACACACACCATCTTATTCAGTGTGGTGTTGGGTTGCATTCGATTCTCAGCAGCTCAGTGGCTCCTGTGCTCAGGTGTTATTTATTAGCCCACAAAATGTCCAGTTTTGACCACACTTTCTTGTTTCCAGGCTACAGGCGGCTGCTGAAGGATATTGAAGATGGTACAGTGATATCTGGAGACTCCTTCTACATACGTCTCAATCTGAACATCTCCAGCCAGTTGGACAACTGCTCACTGAACGTACGATGTGACGAGGTTCTCCACGTTCTGGACACCATGCACCAGGGCAAATGCGAGTGGCTGTGCGCCCGTGTGGACGCTTTCACCGACAAGGACCTAGAGAGAGGCACCATACCGAGCTACTCCAGGTGAGGACACTGAAAAATGAGTGACCATTATAGTTTCAAATCAAGTGTGAACATTCGTCTATTGCCTGCTGCAGATTGTCTGTCAGTGTGTAGGTGACTGTGTGGGTGTGCATTTTTTTATGTGTTGACTGTGACGAGAAGCTGTTAAGCGAACTTTGCTGTCACCTCCTCCCCAGAGCCCAGCAGCTCCTCTTGGTGAAGATTCAGAAGCTGATGTGTCGAGGAGGTCGAGAGGAAGTCGAAACTCTGCGAGGGCTCCGGGTCAGTTCCTTCTGGATTGTTGGAGAAATGTGCCCACTTTTGGCTTTTACATTTGTAGATGAGTCAGAACTGGCGGGACACAACTTGAGTGCCAATTAAAGAAACACTTTTTGTAGCTTTTTGTCACTTTAATGGGATAGATCACTTTAGTTCACCAAAAATGAAAATTCTGTCATCATTTACTCACCCTCATGTCATAAAAATGTGTAAAAATGGGCTATTTATAATGTCAGTCAACGCTTCTTGGACCAAAACAGTCACAATTTGACCATCAGAATTAAACAAACTGTTTTTGTTACGTCACTTCTGTTATGATTGGCTAACGTCCACATTACTGTAGTTCACACTGTTGTTGATCAGTGTTGCTCACTACAGTGTAGGTGTTCATGTGTGTGTATGGTCAAATGTCACATTGGTAGTCGTGATGTCATACCCACAATGGTTTTGAAATGAGATGTATTTTTAGCTTGGTTTTCATAAATTCTACTGGTAAATCTCACTTTCCATTTCTTCCTTTCGATTGAATTATCTCTCTTCCGTTTGTGCTCACAGAACACCCTACAACCTGAGGAACCAACACCTTCTCCAGACCCCAAGTCTAGTCCACGTCTGTCGAGAGCCAGTGTCTTCATCTTTCAGTTATTACAGGTAACAGGTCCCCTTGAGTTTGCTCACACTACCATAGTGCTGAAGTCTTGTCTGCAGATAGGAAAAGAGTGGAGTCTTGCTGAGATTAAAAGAGATCCCTGGTGTCAGTTTGTCAGCAGGGTGGATAACAAGTACAAGAGGATGAACAGCAGTGAGCGTGTCCGCATTGTCAATGGAGGAAATCCATCATCAGTTTCCAGACCAGGTTTTGAAACCCTGAGGCCTGAGGGTAAGACTGCGTGCCTTCGTCTTTACTTGTTTATTTCAGAGGAATCTTTGCAGTGGATGCCATATGGACAGGTTTTGTACTGTCATGAAAATGAAGCCAGAAAATATTAGGGATTTTTTTAAAGCTTGATTTCCAGGACTGAAAAGTAAATGGAAATGTTATGCTCTAAAATGTTTTATCGGCTAGAAATTGGCCTTTTTTGAGCACAATCTCCAAAAAATGATTTTTAAAATCCAGTCTTTGTGAATGCTTGGAAAATTCATTGGTTGAAAGGTACGGGAACCAAATGCTTATTCACAGTGCCACTCGTGTCAATTTCTAGTGTTATTGCCGATTTACATTTGACATTTAGCAGTAAACTGCTTTCAAAGCTGACCCATGAGTTGTTTCCGTTCTTTCAGACACATCTGACCCCGAGAGTGACATAAACAAGAGCTTGAATCTGATCCCGTACAGTCTAGTGACCCCACACCAATGCCAGCGCAAAAGACCCATCCTCTTCACCCCCAACATCCTAGCTAAGACCATCGTCCAGAAGTTCCTTAATCTCGGAGGTGCTATGGAGTTCAATATCTGCAAACCAGGTAAAAATAGCTGGTAGAGGTTTCTCCTTCTAATTATAGCAGCACACTGTGGTGGTGATGATGATGATGATAGAGATATCATTCCGTAAATAGAAAAAGTGGCTGCCATTATTAACGTTGGGTCACATATATGATATATTCATCTTGATAAAGAATCCTTATTTTAATTTGTTCCATGACTTCAACTATTATGTCACAGGCAACAACCCACTCAGTCCATGTTTAGCACAAACTTTTGAATATATGTAATAGACCTCAGTAAAGATATCACATAAATCCAGCTGTTACAGTTACAAATGATCAGTTATTAATGTAGAGTAGGGCAGGGCATAGAAATTGACTGGCATTTATGTTTAATAACTATGGAAGCCCATTTCCGACACTAAATAAAAAAATAAAAATGGTAATTGCGACTTTTTATCTCAGAATTCTGACTTTTTTTCTTGCAATTGTGAGTTTATATCTCAGAATTGTGACTTTATATCATGCAATTGAGTTTATATCTCGCAATTCTGACTTTATATCACGCAATTGCGAGTTTATATCTCAGAATTGTGACTTTATATCATGCGATTGCGAGTTTATATCTCAGAATTCTGACTTCATATCACGCAATTGTGAGTTTATATCTCAGAATTGTAACTTTATATCACACAATTGTGAGTTTATATCTCAGAATTGTAACTTTATATCACGCAATTGAGTTTATATCTCGCAATTCTGACTTTATATCACGCAATTGCGAGTTTATATCTCAGAATTGTGACTTTATATCATGCGATTGCGAGTTTATGTCAGAATTCTGACTTTATATCACGCAATTGTGAGTTTATATCTCAGAATTGTGACTTTATATCATGCGATTGGGAGTTTATATCAGAATTCTGACTTTATATCACGCAATTGTGAGTTTATATCTCAGAATTGTGACTTTATATCATGCGATTGCGAGTTTATATCAGAATTCTGACTATATCACGCAATTGCGAGTTTATATCTCAGAATTGTAACTTTATATCAATCAATTGAGTTTATATCTCGCAATTCTGACTTTATATCACGCAATTGTGAGTTTATATCTCAGAATTGTAACTTTATATCACGCAATTGAGTTTATATCTCGCAATTCTGACTTTATATCACTCAATTGCGAGTTTATATCTCAGAATTGTGACTTTATAACTCGCAATTGTGAGAAAAAGTCAGAATTGTGAGAAAAAAATTCTGAATAGTGAGATTTAAACACAATTGCGAGATAAAAAGTCAGAATTCTGAGATAAAAAGTCGCAATTACTGTTTTTATTTTTTTTATTTAGTTGCAGAAACAGGCTTCCTTAAATAACTGATATTCAGGACTATATGCAGTTTTATTTATTGTTCTTTTTCTGCTTTTTGACACAATAACTAAATCATTTAGTACTCTGAAGGCAAACAGTCGGCTTTACAAGAATTAAAATGATTAAAATAATTTATGCAATTAACATAAAAAGTTAACTATGAACAATGTAGTTTCCTGTGAAACGCACAGTGGTGTAATGGCATTTTTGAATGAATGAGGCATTTATATAGCGCTTTCCTATGTACAACTGTACACCCAAAGCGCTTTACAATCATATCAGGGGTCTCTCCTCATCCACCACCAGTGTGCAGCATCCACTTGGATGATGCGACGGCAGCCACAGTACAAGGCAGCGCTCATAACACACCAGCTGTAGGTGAAGAGGAGAGAGAGTGAAAGAGCCAATTTAAATGGATGGGGATTATTAGGAGGCCGTGATTGGTAAGGGCCTATGGAGGGAATTTGGCCAGGACACCGGGGTTACACCCCTACACTTTACGAGAAGTGCCATGGGATTTTTAACGACCACAGAGAGTCAGGACCTCTGTTTAACGTCTCATCCGAAGGACGGTGCTTTTTGACAATATAGTGTCCCTATCACTATACTGGGGCGTTAGGACCCACACAGACCACAGGGTGAGCACCCCCTGCTGGCCTCACTAACACCTCTTCCAGCAGCAACCTAGTTTTCCCAGGAGGTCTCCCATCCAGGTACTAACCAGGCTCAGCCCTGCTTAGCTTCAGTGGGCAACCAGTCTTGGGCTACAGGGTGATATGGCTGCTGGCAATTTTTGGTTGTTATTTTTAAAAACTCATTAGATGGCACCATTATTAATAAACCCAGTATCTAAGAATATAAAACTGACACAAAAACTGATCTTTAATTGAGAATCAAGAACCAAATAATTTTTTTTTAAATAAGTAAAATAAAGAAACCATATGAATTTGATGACATTCGATTTCATTAATGGTTCAAGGAAATCTGCATTCAAAAACTCTGACACAGTTTTTTGCTATTTTTGCTATATCTGAATACGAAGAGAGAGAAAAATAGGTGCCATTGTCAGATTCTTGAAAGAAATGATCTTATTACCTGCTCTTGAATCAGTTGAAAAGACTCACGAATCAGTCTGGATGAGTTATTGATTAATGTTTACTTAATCAGAATGTTATACTCACTTAAGTGACTGGTTGTTCATATGACAGCATGTATCTTTGACTACACATCCGCAGTTTAATTGTAATGGTGATTCTTCAAAAGTACCAAAATAATCATATATATCAATATAACATTTAAGGAACTGGAATTGTTGAGAGTAATCGAATCAGTGCCACGTTGTTTAAAACCCTTACGATTGTCATTCCTTAATGCAAGTGATGTTTTCCTTGACATGCCTGCTTACAAGAACTATTAATTCATCTTCTTTCCAGACATTGTGACAAAAGATGAATTCCTCATGAAACAGAAGATAGAGCCCATCATTTATTCCAAAGAAAAGCAGGCAGGCACATACGAATGCATCACCCCAGAAAATATCGAAGCGGTTGCCTTCAAGGTACAGTAATAAATGTTCTTTTCAGAAGAATTTAATAATAGCTAAATTTTGTTTTTGCTTTTATGTGCTGTCATATCTTCTGCTTACTCAAGAAGCTTGCCAGAAATGTGTGTGTTTGCTGTTTTGCCCAACAGTATCATTTAGAAGTGCTTCCTCATGGTGAGAGCTTAACCCTTTCCTAAAGACACCAATGGGATTTTCACACTACACCTATCCCTGAACTAACTTCTAGTTAAGGGCACTTTTAAACCTGGATTAAGCAATGTTTCACACTTGTCATTTTGAAAACGGGTTTAAAGTAGGGCTGCACAATTAATCGAAAATAAACCGCACGCGATTTGGCAATTGACTACGATTTTTACGGCTAAATGCTGCTCCTTCTGAAAGCCAGAGGGCACTCTCGCGCAGAAACTCCAAATATGCCCCGTATCAGTAAGATAACGCATGTCGTTTAAGGAAATCGCTATGGGCATCATACTATCGCTGTAGCTGAATAAACAGAAGATTGAAACGCTTTGATTAAACATGACTAATAAACACACGACTACGACAATATATGGTTTATCTGAGTTCTTCAAGCCTTCTTGGGTATTTTCATGATAATAAAGTATATTTATACTTAAGTGCTAATCGACATAGTATTCTATACTGTGATAAAGGCTATGAAATAATATGTCGTGTGCCTTATTCTGTGTAAGAAGCCACATCATCTCACAAGAAAAAGGATGTTATTTCAAACACTCGACTGACATTAGTTTGGAGTAAAAATAGGGTGACCATAGGTCCTCTTTTTGCCAGACGATATGTCCTCTTTTTGGACCCGTTATTAACATGTTATCTTGCATTCAGATGCTCAGGCTTTTCAGATTGACCAAAACAGCATTTCAAATGCTGTGCAATGCAAAGTCACATGCCTTTTTTGATGCGCATCATGGAATTTATTCGGTAAAAGTGTCTCCATCGTAGTTTATGCGCATGTTTTCGACTTAGTTGAGCGCATTGCATTTTTTTTATTTATGCGCATCTTGGTGTTTCCATCTAGCGTTTTTTTATGCGTTATCCCAAAATGCGCATAAAATAGATGTAAAATAAAATTATTTTTGACTGAAATAGTAGATTTTTTTATGGCAACTGTTTTTATTTATTTTATTTTAACCTATGGCCATGNAATAGATGTAAAATAAAATTATTTTTGACTGAAATAGTAGATTTTTTTCATGGCAACTGTTTTTATTTATTTTATTTTAACCTATGGCCATGAAAAGAAACAGTGTCATGCAAAAGATGTTAAAAGCTAAACTTTTTTAAAAATTTTATTATTCTTTGTTGAGGGACAAAAGTTGAATGGAAAGGATGTATTACTTTATGTATTGAAGTTCAACCCAATCCTCTTTTTTGAAAACTAAAATATGGTCACCCTAGTAAAAACATGTTATTAAATGTGGTCTTTTGTTGGACAAGAGGTTCATAAATGCTTCTCATGTTTGGAAAGAAGTTTGATGCGTGTTGCTTTTTCAAATGCACGTTACTGATCTCAGAGCCGTGCTTCATTGACAAGCTGCGCATAAAAAAAATAAATTGCAGCCTTTGTGATTTTATAATCGCACTAAGCCAAGCGGTTTAAGCCCAATTTCGGTTTAATTTCGATAAATCCCCCCAAAAAACATAATTTACTCAGCATCATGTCATTCCAAACCCCAAAAAAACACAAATTAATATATTCCTAATCAAACCTGAAAGGTTTCTATCGCTCCATTGAAAGCTCAGGCAACCAAAATTTAGAAGATCCAAAAAGATCATAAAGGCATCATAAAACAAATCCATATGAATTGAGTGGTTTTATATTTTGAACAGATTTATTTTATTTATTTACATGTAAATAATGACTGAGAGCACATCACGTATGGTAAACACGGAAGCTCAAATGTGCACAAGTCTCATTGTGTTTAATGTGACTGAGAGGGGAATCAGCAGCACTATGTAGGAGACAGACATCTCCTGATGGCTGCAGATGCAATCTGCTTGTTGGGGTTTTATCAGGTGGTTAGGTGAGAGGCAGCATATTGTTTTTCACTTGCTAATGTGTCAGGAGATGAGTCTAATTTTCCACTGCAAATCTTGTTCGAGAGGTGTGCCAAAAACAGGACAAAAATGAGAACCGACACCTCACTGGATGAGTTCTCAATTCTCTCTTCAATTCTCAATTCCCTTTTCTGGTTTAAAATATGAATTAATATTTACAATATTCCTTATATTGCCCTTTAATTGTTATAGAACACAAATTAAAGTGTTTTTTTTTAAAATTATATTAAATCATTCTTTTGCTTTGTAGAATAAGCACTGTCTTCTTGAAGCTGATCTGAGCTGTGTCAAAGACCTTTTGAGGAGAGAGATCTACCCCATTGTGATCTTCATCAAAATCTGTGAGAGGAACATCAAAAAACTAAGGCAAGCAGTCCTCCAATGTCGTCAGAGACTCGCTGCACTCTTGAATGAATGTCATATTGATTATTTAGTTCCAGTTTGAAGATTCATTATTCATGGCCAAATGATCCATTTAGTAATTGTTTGTGGTGTTTTCTTCGAGCAGAAGGCTTCCACTGAAGGTGGACTCTGAGGAGGAGTTCTTGAAGATGTGTCGCTTTAAGGAGAAGGAGCTGGAGACGCTGCCGTGCTTGTACGCGGGCGTGGAGCCTGACTCTTGGGGTGGGGTGGAGGATCTCGTCAAGATCATCAAGGACAAGATTTTTGAGGAGCAGAAGAAAACGGTCTGGGTGGAGCAGGACTTGCTATAACCTGATCACGGAAGCAAGTCAGGGCTTACGGCGTTTCTGTGTATCAAAACTCTGTCTGTTTGCAGCTTGGGTGGAATGTGTGCATGCAGCACAGGCGTGTGAACAGGAAGTGACTTTGTCAAAGGCCACAGCTTGCTGAGGTGTGTTTCTCTCTGCTGTCAAAAAAATAAAAAAAATAAAAAAACACACACACATGGACAAGGAACGGTACCATGTGATGCATCTGAGATTCATGTGAGGAAATGTTCTGAGCTTCTCCTGAAGCGAAGCTGTTGTCAATAAAACATTATCCTTCTCACCATCCACCTGTAATGCTCAATATAGTGCTGCCCACTGCATTTTTCTTCAGTCTTATTCTGGTTGATTTGTGTTTAACTGTAAATTGAATCTGATGCAATTATTGTTGCAATATACAGTATGTACGTTTAATCTTTATAGGCACATAAATTAATATAGTTAATTCATCACTTCTATATTTATTTTAACACAAGCACACTTTTTGATAGTGTTTTCTAAGTCGATAACACACGTGTGGCTTTAACTCTGTGCCCATTTCAGCTGCTACCTAAAATACTTGCCAAGGTTTTACGTGTTTTAAGTATACTGTAGTTCAATGGCATTATATGTGTTTCCATGTTGAGCTCATAACTGTTATTTGCAACTTTGTGTTGTTTTTTTTAATGTTGGCATTATTTTGGAGTATGTTTAAGCTGTCATTGACGTCCTAAAGTAGGCTCTCAGATGTTATCATAGCGAGAGATGACTTACTGCTTGCCATTTAGACATACCATGATTTATAGGTAGCTTACAAATATGTACATTATAGGTTAAAATGTATGTGAATGTATAAGGGGAAATGTATATTTTAGGTATTTTTTGTAATTCAGTACTGAAATATTGAACGATGTCAACTACCCTTATACCGACCCCTGTGATTTTAAACATATATGTGTATATAATGATATATATTTATTGTTGAGAATGATGAAGGGGAATTTACTGCACCAGCCTTAGCACCTGTTTAATAAAATCAAACCGCAACGTCTATTATCTAGAAGTCAGGATGTCTTTTAGCTAATGTTTGTATATGTAATGGCATCTTATCCAGGGGTGTACATGTGTTGCGGGGTATCAATTGTGGAAAAATGACACAAATTTGTCACTTATTAAGATATTTTTTTTTTTGTGTGTAATAACCCACTTCCAAGCAGTGATTTTAACTATTTTTGTACATATTATTTCGTAAACAGACGCAGGAATGTACTTTGCAACTGAAACAACATTACACAGTGTGTTTTATGTAATAAAAGGATTTGAGAAGCACCATTTCTGTTTTCTGGGTTAAAACTTCGCGCACATGTGCTTCAGAAAGAAGCTGAGACGTTTTTGCTGTTGAAATGAGAACTGAAAAACAGTTAAAGGGCTTGAAAAGAGGAGAAATCCTGGAGAGAGTGTGTCACGAGCAGCGCAGTGGAAATTTCGGTTGGGCCCTGACAAGCAGACATCTTGTTGCTTTATGTGGTGTTGGTGGTGGTTCCTCTCAGAGTAGCGTCACTGGCAGACAACAACTCTTGACGGTAAACCAACTTTCCACTGTGATTGTAAACACCATTGAAGAGGCTCTCGGATCTGTCGCTGCTCACTAAATCAAGGAGAAATTAGTTTCATTTAACAGAACGCATCGTGTTAGATGTTTACAACCTAAAAAGTCTGTTACTTTTTAGTTGTGGGCATCTTGTGTTTCTCTGAATAAAATACTGTGTTTGCTTCCTATTAAATGTGCCAGGCTATTGTTTAGGATTGAAGCATATGTAAAAAGGCCAAGGGGAAGTAGAGATATAAAAATATAATTTGCACATCAATGCAAACACATTATGTTTTGAAAGTCTTGGGCAAACAATGTTGGTTTCTGCACAGACCTGCGCATTGTGGTCCATGTACTTTAGAGATTATGCACAAACTAATTTGTATCCGTTATCATAATATATTCAAAACCCACTACATACAACTCCGATTGAGCTTTTCATTGCTATACCTTCCAGCGGTTTTTGTTTGTGCCTTTCTTTAAACAGCAGATCGCTACAGGAAGTGTTGCGTACGTCTCGAGAGTGTCAATTTGCTGTGGCAGATGGTTTGCCAGTCTGTTGAATGCAGTGGTCCCTGCATCCATCAGTCAAAGCTGCGAGGAGCACCGGAGCTGAAATGTCATAATAGACTCTCCATGAAGGAGTGTGTCTGTCACAGACATCAGAACCTTTGTGTCTAGGCCATCTGTATCTCCCTCTTTCACCCACAACTTCATAAGCGATCAGATCCCACTCATCCTTTGTTCTAAGAAGCGCAAGGCGTTTAGCTCCTCATCTAGCTGCTCACCAAAGCACAGATAAATATGTTTTCCGCACGGTTAAATATGTTTTCGAATGTGGGGAGAACTTTTGTGCCTTTGTAACAGTTGTTAACAAAACACATTTTCAAGATCATTGCTTTGATTAGGAGAGGAAAGCTTTTGCTCATCAGCTGCACCCTTGGAAGGTATTTAAAGTCACCATGATGAAATCAAAATGGACAATTCTTGTTTTTCCCCCCACACTTTTTTAATGGAAAATTAAAGTATTTATTATGAATGATTTTTTAAATGTGCTCTCATAATGTCAAAATAACTTCCCCTCCCTCTATCAGTGTCGCAACATCTCTTCTCTGATGACGTGTTTACTGGCACGAGGGCGGGACAACCTGTCACTCACATGAGATCCACCAATAGCAAACCACAACCATCCAATCAATTCCACATGGACAAAATGAAGTCCCGCCCAACATTTTTTTCTTGTTCAAGATGCCATTTCACTTATAATATGTCACAATAGGGAAGAAAAGACTATCGCAGCTTCCATTTTATGCCGACTTTAATGTTCAATTGCTGCTCTTTTATGTTAATATTATCAAAGTCCCTTTCAAGGAAAGTCTGTTCACTCAGCGGCCATATTTGCAACACCTCCTGGCAGCTATTTCAGGCATCCAAGACCAAGTCCTATCTATTTGAATGGGGGAATCCTGAAATCGCAAAAACTGCTTGGCAAACTCGCAATAAAATGACATATTTCAAATCGGCGATAAAATCTGACATGAACCGTCCCATAAATGTTGTTTCTTATGCTTAAATAGTGTTAAAAAAGCCTATTTTTCAGGCTAGACGAGCCAATGTGCATGTGCAGTCTTAAGCGTGAGTCTCAGGTTTTTATGGGAACCGGCGCCTCTAACGCAATGACTTTACCAATCAGCGATTGGCTCTTTTTACTTAGAAAGAGGGACGTATTCCGCCATATTGCGCAGTGCAGTTTCTCCCATTCATAACTAATAGGAGTGAACCGTCTTTCTATATCTATAGTCTTTCATATTATCACTTTAAAGTTTAAAGATGTTATTTGGTGTCTACTTGTAAAAAATTGCTATTTTCTTTTATTATTTCTCTCTCCCTCCCCCTGATAAACATGGGCTTGTTTTTTTCTCCAGAAAACCTTCTTCAGTCTACTAACATTGTGGCCATCAAGTACGGACCTCCATTAATGACACACTTGTCCATGTGCTGTATGAGAGTCAATATGCTGGAATCAAAGAGTGGCATAAATGTAATTATTTGCTGTTTTATTTATTTAATTAGACATTTTTCTCTATTATCCTCTGAGACCACATACCCGCTGGGTTTAGTGTATTCTTATCTCACTTAATTAGGCTGGACAAAGCTTTGAATCCGTTTTCCTTTCTGATTCCCTTGCTAAATGTATTTGCCAAGCATTTGAGACTGAAAACATTATTTTATCCTCTCAAGGTTGCTTTGTTCTATATGTTCTTAAGGAATAGTCTTAAATAACCTTTAAAAAACAAGGTTAAAGGATTAGTTCCCTGAATGAATATTCTGTCATCATTTAATAAAAAAAAAAAAGCTCAAATAAATGAATAGATAAAAAAACATAAAACACAAAAATTGCTATGAGCTTGCTTGAGGAAAAAAAAGAGCTGGGTAAAGACCCCTCAAAAAGTCTCCTTGTGTACACAGGTAAAAATGTACAGGTTTGGAACACAATGAGGGTGAGTAAATAATGACATTTTCATTTTTGTGTGACTTATCCCTTTATGATCTGATTTTTTATGTAAAATGTGTAAACAAAGAGTAAATGGTTTCTTTTTTGCTGACATAAACAACACATGCTCATTCACTAGAATATGCAAAAACTTACTGTAAGACAGTAACTTTTGACTTCTACACCAAAAAAAAAGAGAAATGAAATTTACATTTAAGGCTTTGTTCCTACTGAGTGACTTACCAACAGTTTAATGCCATAATAATGCTTGTCTGATTTAATTTTTTTATTAATTGTTTTATATATAATTTGAGTTCATTATCATTGATCTATTAACGCTGGTTTTATATGTAAACATTAAAAAAAGCTTGAATACATCTTACATGGTAAACTAAATAAAACTCTTGCTGAATCCCATGAATGAACTATGATTACCCAAAGTTTTAGCACTTTGTGCTCCATTGCTGCCTCTGCTTGAAAGCATAGTGTGAAACATGATGGTTATTTCAGCCTTAGCTTGCCTCAACACTCTCCAAGAATACTATCAAGTGCAATTTACCCAATGAGAAGAATGAATACTTGTACATATATGTGTTGCTTTCTGATTTGGCGATCAAAATCTGTAATCATGGCCGTGTAGCTTTCTGAAAGCCTCTTCAGCTGTGTTTTGTGTGCATGTTGATTTCATATTTCCTCCAAAAACCCAGTCCAATTAACCTCCTGCTTGAAAATCAACTTGAAAGCTTTTCCATTAAATGTTTTCCTTGTGCATATCAACTCAACAAATAGGTTTAAGAACTCTGAATTGGGACCACAGTAATCAGTGTTTTTTCCAGTGCTGTGAATGGCATTGAATAATCTACTTGGAGGAGGAGCGAAAAAATTGTCACTATTTATATGCTAATGTTGGAAGTCCTGTTTTTCATATGTAGGTGGTCAGTGGCACTAAATTAGCCTGCTCTGCTTTTCTGCACCTGTGGTTTTAATAAGAAAATGTGTTTGTGATGCTGTGCAGGGCAAACAGTTAAATATTATTTTATATTGTTGACAGTATGTGTAATCACATAATGAGAGTGTGTCTTATTAATGTACAAAATAAACAAACCTATACTAATGAGCACAGATTTCCATTTTGACAAATGATGTTTTGTATAAATGTGCTCATTAGGTCTATATGGTCTCTTTTCCTGTGGATGAAGCTATAAACTTTTCTTTTCTGTCCTTTTTTATGGCTCGACACTTATGAATCTAACAGACAGAGCTCATTTTACAAAAAAACGATGTATATGCACTAGCAAAATATGACTGAAAGGAAATGTGTGAATGTAAGCACAGGTTAACACTGCCCTCTGCTGAATGAACAGTTATTTTTTTCTTACGCAAGAAGGAGACCAAATGAAGAGCCTTTTCAGTCCATCTCAAATTATATATATATATATTATACATACAACTCAAAGTGTTGACAAATTGTGAAAAGTCAGTGTCTAAATAAGTGTCTAAAATAAAATACAGGTGTTACTGAAGTGGTATTGAGCTGGTGATGTCATGTCAATATTGCAGCTCACTTGCTAAAATTACTGCAGGTTTTTATAGCCTACGGACATGACTCATAAGATTTCACATCATTTTAAAACTATGAAAGAAAAATGCCTTGAATATATCTTCTATAAAGAACATATTTGCTGGAGAATGTTTTAAAAAGTCTCATTAAAAGGCTGAAATTCTTTGCAAAATAATTTTTGCATAATATTTTTCTTATAAAATACAATAATAATAAGCAGTAAATCAATTTAGCTAAAAAAATGTAATATTTGAAAAACGTTTGTCTATCAAAAAGCTATTTTGTTGTCATGTGACAAGGGTTTGGCATCCATAGAGGTTTTTAGTTGCTCAAAGCATAAGGTGTGACAGATGACAGGTGACAGGTTCTTTTAATGAATAGTTCAAAAAGACGAGATCTAGTTTGAATGAGTCTGAAACACTGCCCTGTATATTTACAGCGTTAGCAGCGGGGGTTTCTTTCATATGTACGCAAAATGGACACTATAATCGAAATCAAATCGAATCGTAAAGCGAATAAAAAAAATCAGGAAACATCCGGATCGCAAGAGTCGATTGTTCATAAATCTAAATACATTGGTCGAGTTGTTTATTTGTTAAGACAACTCGAGAAATACCTTTCTTCACATTATTTCGCATCAGACTTTCTTGCATCACATTTAATACAGACTGCGAGTTCACAGCTCAGGTAAGATGTGATTTATTTTTCTAAATTCAAGGTGAGCATCACTGCTCTAAAGCGGTGCAGAAAACTCTCACACTACTGTAATAATGTTTTATAATAAGAGCGGTACTGGTGGGTTTCCGCGGGAAATACTCATATGCGGCCGTTCGTCTTTGCGTCATTACGTCACGTCTGTAAACAGAAAAGGAGTCCCGGCTATCTGAGGTTTCTGCTTGTAGCGGATCATTTATAGCCTTTTCTCACAGCAGCTGACATAATTAAACTTTTTGATTTTTTAAAATTTTTTTTAATTTTGATGGCGTATTGTAATCCAGAAAGGTCCAAATGACAATCATCAGTGACAACTGGAGATTCACCCGTGGTCACAAGCAAAAGACTTCGGACTGCAGAGCGGCTACAGAAACTGAAATCTACATAACGCTAATACACACTAAATACACATAGTCACGTAATGCTGATGTTGTTAAAGGAGCTGTATGTAGGATTGTGGCCTAAACTGGTACTGCAATCACTATAAAAATACTGTAGAGCGGTGTATCCCCTCCCCCTACCCCCTGACTCGAGGTTGCCAGATGAGCTGCAGGATTCAGCAGAAACGTAGGCTGCTTCAATGAGCTTCCAATGACAAGTGACGAACAGACGTACACAGTAAGTTTTTTTTGTGTTAATTCTGTTTATGCAATAAAAAAAAATCTGAGAAAAAAAGGATAATAGTAAAACAAAACAAAAATAAACAAAATAAAAATTCCTTATTTTTCAATACGAAAAAAAAAAATCGATTTACAAGTACTAAAGTTTTTGTCATAAGTAGGCTAACAAATAACCAAAACATTTGCCACAGCAATTATAACGCGGGACAAATTCAATATCACCAATGGCTATCACAGGGTTGTTTTCAGTTCCATCAGAAAATATTGTTAGAGTAACTAAATTACATTAGCAATGGTCATACAGGTCAACTTGCAGCATGTGTAACTTAGTCCACGATATACGTTAAGAACAAATGACGCGTCAGGCCAAAACACAAAATGACAACATCAACATCAGTTGAGGGCTGCAAGTCCACTTTTTAAATGACAATATCCTGGCCGGACTACTTTTGTCAGTGATATAAGTATTTGAAATGAACATGATTTCTTAATGTCTAGTGACACATCAGGGCCATTTTATGATTAATTGAAATAGATTTCTTACATACAGCTCCTTTAACATTAACAATTTGAGAACAAAGTATAACAGTAATAATAATTTGCACGGTTTGGCATGATCTGAGCTAAGCGATCGTTAGATTTAATCACCATTGGCAGCGTGATTTATTGTAGGCCTAATGCTTTAATCCTCAATTGGTCAGAACAAAAGTGGCCAATTTGTTTCTTACTTGTTCAGATGACATTTTCCGGTGGAAATTCTTATTCTGGTCATACTTCCAAGACGTTGAATCTGTGTTTTTTCGAAGTGCAGTATCCACACCGATGTGGGGACTGACACCAAACGTTAGATTCATCCCCGCCGAGGAGTCATGCCGATGCACAACCCACATAACGATAATAACTCCGCATATAACTGCAATTGCAGGTTTCAAACAGAGATGGCGACAAAGAGGCAAATCTTACGGACTACAGCTTGAATTATGAAAAAATGAAGTAAAATGATTAACAACGATATCCAAATTTGAAAGTGAGTGAGTTTGAAATTTAAAACAGAAAATGCTAAAACAAAATGATATCACAGAGATTGAAGTCAAATTGTGTAACCCTAAAAGAAATTGTTATTCAAAACACACACACACACCACTTTATATTAGGTAGTGTTGCCAATTTAGCTATTTTGTCACTAGATTTGGCGAATCCCTTGCCCCTTTTGAGACTTTTCTAAAAAGCCTAGTGACAAATCTAGCAACTTCTTGGACAAACCTTATCTAGATTCTTATCTCATTCACTGATCTATATCTATATAAATCAGTGAAATCGCCATTATGACGTCATCTAATGACATTTAGCCATCAGATTTAGCTACTTTCAATTGAAAGCAGTTGGCAACACTGATTAGGTACACCGGGCTAGTACCGGGTTGAATTCAGAATCAGAGCTGCCTTAATTCTTTGTGGCATAGATTCATCAAGGTGCTGGATGTTGACTCGATAGCATCAGTTGCTGCAGATTTGTCGGCTGCACATCCATAATGCAAATCTCCTGTTCCACCACATCCCAAAGCTGCTCTATGGATTGAGATCTGGTGACTGTGGAGGCCATTTGAGTATAGTGAACTCATATTCATGTTCAAGAAACCAGTTTGAGATGATTTGAGCTTTGTGACATGCACATAATCCTGCTGGAAGTAGCCATCAGAAGATGGACACACTGTGGTCATAAACGGATGGACATGATCAGCAAGAATACTCAGGTAGGCTGTGGTGTTTAAACGATGCTTAGTTGGTACTAGGGGGCCCAAAGTGTGCCAAGAAAATATCCCACACACCATTACACCACCAGCAGCCTGATGCATTGACGCAAGGCAGGATGGATGTTTCGTCTTTCATGTTGTTTACACCAAATCCTGACCCTATCTGAATGTCACAGCAGAAAATGAGACTCGTCAGACTCATTCTATATTGTCGAACTTTGGAGAGCCTCAGGTTGTAACCTCAGGTTCCTGTTCTTAGCTGACAGGAGTGGCACCTGTGTGTCTTCTGCTGCTGTAGCCCATCTGCTTTAAGGTTCGAAGTGTTGTGCGCTCAGAGCTGGACCTCTGCTGTAACAAGCGGTTATTTGAGTTACTGTTGCCTTTTTATCAGCTCAAACTTCATTCTCTGGACTTCTGGCATCAAGGCATTTTCACCCACAGAACTAACGCTCACTGGATATTTTGTCTTTTTCAGACCATTCTCTGTAAATCCTAGAGATGGTTGTGCTTGAAAATCCCATTAGATCAGCAGTTTCTGAAATACCAGCCCGTCTGGCACCAACAACCATGCCACGATCAAAGTCATTTAAATCACCTCTCTTCCCCTTTCAGATGCTCAGTTTGAACTTCAGCAGATGGTCTTGACCATGTCCACATGCCTAAATGCATTGAGTTGCTGCCATGTGATTGGCTGATTAGATATTTGCTTTAATATATTTCACGAGTTCACACTTACAAATAATCAGATAGTAAATAGTATGCGTAGTAGTATGCGACGTATTTGGCGTGCTGACCGAGGAGAGGGCTCCGAGCTCGGTATTTTGGCCCGAACCCAGAGTACTCCACCCGTATTCTGGTTAGGAAAGTAACCAGGGAAGTTTGAGGAGACGGGGTGGTGGAGGGATGCTGTAAAATTGTCGAGGAATATGGGTGAGTCGAC
Organism: Anabarilius grahami; assembly: GCA_003731715.1. Taxonomy (NCBI): domain Eukaryota; kingdom Metazoa; phylum Chordata; class Actinopteri; order Cypriniformes; family Xenocyprididae; genus Anabarilius; species Anabarilius grahami. The sequence goes on from RJVU01026577.1 coordinate 5,013,683, forward strand.
TGTGTCTATATATATGCTTTCACTCATGCTGATTGGGTTTACTGATTGCTAACAGCTGGCTGAAATGACGTGATGATTAGTCAGATTATTTGAACGTTGCTCCTCCCGAATTTTGTTAATAAAACATCATATAATGTATATGTGTGTGTCTGTCTGTGTATAATTACTATATATTATTATTGAGTTGTGTACAGTCACTCACATGTATTAAGGTGCGAGGAAAGCATTTTATACTTTTGCCTAACACCGCTACACCGCTGGACAGTGGACACTGTAGACCCAGCATGTAGGGAAAAATAATATGACACCAAAATAAATACAAATATTACATTTCCAAAGGCTATAGGCTTATGTGTTTTTAAAATAAATAGGAGGAAAAGAAAATATTTCTCCTTTTACTTCTCAGACATACTTATTGATCCATTTGCTTTGTACAAAGTGTACCATGCAGATTGTTTTAGCCAATCATACCTTTTTTACGCCTTTTGCCAGGTTTCAAGTTATAGTAGCCTACACTGTAAAAAATGAATGTGATTTTAACAGTAAAATATTGTAAAAAATTGTAAATAGGTTAACAGTAAGTTCCCGTATTATATACCAGTAAGTATATCTCTTACCAGACATTTATGCAATTTTCACAGTAAAACGCTGTAAATTTTACAATTTTTATAAGTAAAAAAGACTAAATCAATGTATAATGTACAGTCAAAATCTGTAAACTGATGTTCCCACAATTCCCTGTGTGGCACTCCACATTTGAAAGTATTTTGTTTAAATAATCATGTTTCTTAATAGTCTTTTGTTAACAGTTATGTACATTAGGGTTTTATGTTACATCAAATGTTGTTTAATGAAAGTTTTTTTATTGTGGGTTACCATGATGGTGTTTTGCGTTTGCGTGAATGACTCTTTGCACCTTCTTTATATCAGTATATGCTTCAGCGCGTGGAAAAGCTACTTGTGATGAACTCTGATTCGTCATGTGGCTTTCTCTTTTACCACCTGCATAATAATGGTGGCAGTCAGTATGTGTTAAAGGTACAAAACAGATTTTAGTAGCAGTGTGCATTGTTGAATTTATTGGTTTACATTCAAATTTTGTTAAATTACAGTTTTATACTGTAAAATTTACACTTTGATCTGTAAATGAGTTTACAGTTTTTCTGTATTTTCCAAAATTATTCTGGCAACCACAGCTGCCAAAATTATTTTGCAAAAACTACGGATTTTTNTATTTTTTACAAAATTATTCTGGCAACCACAGCTGCCAAAATTATTTTGTAAAAACTACGGATTTTTTTTTTGTTTTTTTACAGTGTAGGCACTGCCACACAGAAAATAGTGCATGACAGACAGCAAGGGGCCACAGACATTTCTGACACTGGAATCCCCCTCGCGTCCATACAGACGCCCATTTCACTGGCGCCCCCTACCGGTCATGCGCTCAACAGCAGGAGGGGCTTCAGTCCGGCAAAGAAACTTCACAGGACTCAGAGGAAACATCAGAAAGTCGCTCGCGCTCCTTCAGAATGAACTTTTGGGACTTACGTCGGTATAAAAAGGAATACGATTTTGTTTTAGCTAAATAACATTAACCTTACAACATTTACCGCTTGATACTTTTTTTTCATTACCACGGACAACGGATTTGTTTAGAAGGCAGCTGCCCTTTTTTCATAGTTTCAACGGGTCGCTTTGCTGGGGAAGAACCGCTTTCCTTCACAAATGTTTTTATAATGGAGGAATATGCTTACTGTGTTTCAGCCTTTTCCAGTTAATGTTTGTTTTAACCGTTGAATATTCGCAGATAGATGTTTGCCGGCGCGAGCTGAGTCTGTTCCATGTAGATTTTGTAAAAAAACATAAAGTCAAGTTCTCTGGCACTTTAATGAATACATCAGGTGGTAACTAACCGTGTCGACGTTGGAAAGGATGGCTGGCGTGGTACGCACCCTGAGCCGGTGTCTGCTGCCCGCTGAGGCCGCTCACGATGACAGGAGCAACGGGAAAGAACGAGCCCTCGAGCGCGATGTGAACCAGGAGCGCGAGGCGAAGCGGCGCAGTCGCGAGATAGATGCCATGATCGCGCGCGAGAGGCGCTCAGTACGGCGTCTGGTGAAGATCCTGCTGCTAGGCGCCGGAGAAAGCGGCAAATCCACGTTCCTCAAACAAATGAGGATCATCCACGGAAAAGAGTTTGACAAGAAAGCGCTGCTCGACTTCAGGGACACGATCTTTGAGAATGTCATCAAGGTAACGTTTTCATACTTGACAGTTTTTGTTGTTTCTGAAGTCATAACTGTCCGTTTTGTCAGTAATTTTGTGGATTTGCTGCCTTTTAAATTTATCAATTCAGTATTTATGACAAATTTGATGATCAGTAATATTGTTCATTCATACAAACAACTTGAATTAACTTTAAAAGCGGACTTGACAAGATAGAGAAAAGATTTATCAGTTGTTCAAGTTAGTGATTTTGATTTAAATGTTAGATATACATTACTTTTTAGTTCATATTTGATCATCATATTTCATAGTTTCATCATATATATATATATATATATATATACACTACCGTTTAAAAGTTTGGGGTCATTAAGTTTTTTTTATGTTTTAAAAGAAGTATCTTCTGCTCACCAAGCCTGCATTTATTTGATTAAAAATACAAACAAAAACAGTAATATTGTGAAATATTATTCCAGTTTAAAACAGCTGTTTTCTATGTCAATATACAGTAAAGTGTAATTTATTCCTGTGATGCAAAGCTGAATTTTCAGCATCATTACTCCAGTCTTCAGTGTCACATGATCCTTCAGAAATCATTCTAATATGCTGATCTGCTGCTCAAGAAACATTAATTATTATTATCAATGTTGAAAACAGTTATTTACATTTTTATTTCATGATGCTATATGATGAATAGAAAGTTCAAAAGAACAGCATTTGTCTGAAATCCAAATCTTTTGTAACATTAAACACTACCGTTCAAAAGTTTTATTTTTGGGGGATAGAAATAAAATTAATCAATACTTTTATTCATCAAGGATGAGTTAAACTGATCAAAAGTTACAGTAAAGACAATTATAATGTTAGAAAATATTCTATTTTAAATAAATGCTGTTCTTTT
>RJVU01026577.1:5017272-5054263 GCA_003731715.1 Anabarilius grahami
TCCAAAAACTTTAATCTAAATTAACTTTACTGTGGATATGACTAGATCAATAGATAGAATACTTAATTATTGAAGTTAGTAATTTCACTTAATGCAACTACTGCATTTATAATCTTAAAGTAACACTGTTTTATTGCATCAAAATTCAAAACGTCTTAAAATGATGTTGCGTCAGATTATTTAGTTATTCAAAGGCCACCAAGTTTCCTTGCCAAACTTCCCTGTTTCCTGCTGAGACAGGCACTTTTGTCACAATAAGATAAACATGCTCCTCAAAAATGAGAAACATAAATAAATGCATTTTTGCATTCAACATAATAAATACTTCCTCAGCATCTGTGCTTCAGTCATCAGAAAGTGCTCACATGAACTCCCATCACATGTACATGATTCGTCTTACACCGTCAAACATCAGACTATCAACATGAGTTGCTATCAAACCAATTCTTTCTTCATATAGGCCTATATCTAGTTGTCCAGATCAGTTTAATTAGACTAAGGTTTTTGGACACCCAAGCCACGTGAAAATGATCACTTTTTGTATCATGTATCTGACTAATTCATTTTGCTGTTAGTCATGTGATGGTTTTTTTTAGGCGTCTGCAATACGGCAAAGCAAAATTCATGGGAATTATTCTTGGGTCATTTCCCTATAAGCACGCCTGTTTAAGATGCCTGTGTTTAATAACAGTGGCTTGACTCACAGCTCAGAGTTAACGGGAAAAGAGTGAAAATGCGTCCCAGAATGTGTGTGTGTGTGTGAGATGAGATGGGCCTGGGGCTTGTTGGAGTTGGAGAGGAACATCAGGAACAATGTTTGGCCTTTCTGGTAGAAACTACTTTTTCACAAACCAGTAATCACAAATCAGCATCTTAACATTTACAGGGCTGGCAAATGTTCTCTCGTAATTACCACAAGACTAAGCTTAGCTGTCCTTACAATTAAGCAGTACATTGAGTCACTTTGTTTTGTCTAGGTTCATCCCTTGCTCTGTAATGAACGGAGAGACTGTGTATGACTTATCATTGTGATCAGCTCATGTGCTTTCTGAGCTCACGTGTCTTTGGATGTCTCAATATGTCCTGATAGAGAAGTATTCTGTTATTCTCCCTTATCTGTGTACTTTCTGCTTTTGTGTCTTCCTCTCTTACTTGGTTTCACATAAGGTTTGGGAAGTTTACTGATGCATCTGATGTGATCATAGTGAAGCCTTTGAGATCAGCTGCTGATAGCACAAGACATGCTCTAATTACAGCCTACTTCCATGTTACAATAGAGATAGAGAGGATCTAACACTCTTTTCATGTTGTTCAATACGTCTATGTGCTTAACAATTATGTTAGATGAGCTGAAATTATATGATCAATGTCATGATGCTCATTTTTTGTCTTATCTAATAATTTATTAAAAATACTGCTCATACAACAGGCAGAAACATGCAGAAATGCAAAACAGGAAATTATATCATAGTGAGGACCCCTGCAGACCTTCATTATTGCGTGTCAAGGTCAGTGAGTCAAAAGATCTGACAGTTTTACCTTTTTGACAAGGCCGGGTTAGTTCAGGTTGTAAAATGTCATGTGGTGCAACTTCCCATAACGTAATGATAGATTATGAATTAATAATTACCTTGAAAAAGATTTCCTTGCCCAAACCTGCTTTTTTCCTGCTGCCTCATGCATTTTTGTCACAAGTAAAACAAACATGGTCCACACTATCGAGAAACACAAATAAATTGATTTTTTTTTTTTTAAAGTAATCAAGATTTAAACACAAGTATTCAAGGTATAAAGAAAACATCATGGTTTACTTGATGGTTACACCACATGACATTTATAGAGTCATTACATTTTAGTTTTTAAAATTTCAATTAAAGGGGACCTGTTATGCCCTTTTTCACAAGATGTAATACAAGTCTCTGGTGTCCCCAGAATGTGTCTGTGAAGTTTCAGCTCAAAATACCCCACAGATCATTTATTATAGCTTGTCAAATTTGTCCCTATTTGGGTGCGAGCAAAAACACGCCATTTTTGTGTGTGTTCCTTTAAATGCAAATGAGCTGCTGCTCCCGGCCCGCTTTCCAGAAGAGGGCGGAGCTTTAACAGCTCGTGCTTTGGTTGCTCAACAACAACAACAAAGCTGGAGAATCTCACGCAGACAAAATGAGGATTGTCAGTAACGGTGTTCAGCCTTACATTGTTCAAACCGGAGTCAGACACTGATGGAGAGACTCAGGAAGAAGTTACAACTTTTAGAATGAAACTGGACGTTTCTGAATGTTTAGTGGATAAATTTATGTAGTTGCTGTGGAGTTGATTCAACTCATGGACTAGAATGTGCCGTCATGTTAATCTTTTGTGCAAATCCAGTGTTGAATTGACCCTCGTTTGTGAAGCAGTCTGGCGTAAAATGATGACATGTGCAACAACACTCTACTACAACAACTCTTCCTCTTCTCTAAAGCAGCCAAACATGGCCTCGCCCCCTTTTTTGCGTGTTCCTGGGGGCGGGGTTTATGTAAATGTTAGGGTTACTGATGTCACTAACCCGGGAAGAAGCTTATTGTAGTTCCTACCAGCCGTTTGTTGTAGTCCTTAAAAAGCGATTTCTGTAAAAGAAAATATCTCCTTTTGCACTGAACTTGCGTCGTAACTTTGCAAATGTTGTTTATGATCAAACAGCAACATTAAACACCAACTAAAGTTAAAAAAGTGAAATCATAATCAACCACCCCTTTAAGTTTTTCAAACCAACTTCAATACAAAGTGCATTTTCAGCTCTACTGAACACAAAAATGTCTGTATTCTGGCAAACTATGATGGTCATTTATTAAGTGGGAAACTGAAATGATAAATATTCCTATCCTTGGTCTTGTTATCTTACCCACAGTTTAGTCAAAAGCAGTGCTGCCAGATCAGAGGTCTGGCTCAGTGGAAGAGTTTTGCTTTATATGGAAAAGGTTATGTTTCTCAAGACGTCAGTGCAGAGGTCCATATGTTCCATCTCCCCGATTCTTGTCCACCAAACACTCACGCATCCTTCCCAAAGCCAGTGAAATGTTCTTATGTAAGCTTTTGTCCATAGTTTTCATGACAAGAGTGACTCCAGGAGACCATGTCGTACAGGGACATGATTGAGGCACAGCTAAAAGATTCACTTTGTTCGAATGGGACTGATTACGATCAGATCCTCTTCTAACCCCACAGAGGACCTGGGGGACCAAAGCTGCAGAACTGAGCTTTCTTTGTGTAGATGATGTCATCTCAGTTTATTTTCAATAAGACCCCTTCACCACAAAGTAACTAGTACTTCTGATCTCTTTCATTAGCTTCAGAGGCAAACGTTGAGGTCTGTGTTTTGGAGCATCTATGTATACTGTATATGAGAACTTGAAGTGAGTTTTATGACCAGCTGTACTAAACGACCTGTGTATGTGTATGTGTTGGCACTGATTACATGGTCCACTCACTGCCCTGCCAGTCAAGTGAAAAGAGCAAATGGGCATGAAGAATGTGCCTAACGTTTTGTGTTTCTGAATGATTTGCCATGGCTTCTTGTCACCAGTCACCACGCTTGGTTTCATTAACTGTAGATGTCAAAAGCTTTATGAAACACATTGTGTAGATTTGAAAAACTTAGATTATCAGGGTTTAGGAAGAAAAAAGAAACAAAGGCCTATTTACACTAAAGACTCGTTCATACTAAGTACAGTAATGATAACTATATTAGTGTTCACACCAACGGACAGTAACAATGTTATTAAAGGGTTAGTTCACCCAATTTTTGTTGAAATCCGATGGTTCCGTGAGGCCTGCAAAGCCAGCAATGACATTTCCTCTCTCAAGATCCATAAAGGTACTAAAAACATATTTAAATCAGTTCATGTGAGTACAGTGGTTCAATATTAATATTATAAAGCGACGAGAATATTTTTGGTGCTCCAAAAAAACCCCAAATAACGACTTATATAGTGATGGCCGATTTCAAAATACTGCTTCAAAACACTGCGCCAAAGTCACGTGATTTAAGCAGTTTGGCGGTTTGACGCACGATCCAAATCATGATTCAACACGCTGATTCATAACGCTCCGAAGCTTCCTGAAGCAGTGTTTTGAAATCGGCCATCACTAAATCACTATCGTTATTTTTTCATCACTAAGTCGTTATTTTGTTTTTTTGGCACACCAAAAATATTTTCGTCACTTTATATTATTAATATTGAACCACTGTACTCACATGAACTGATTTAAATATGTTTTTAGTACATAAATGGATCTTGAGAGAAGAAATGTCATTGCTATGGAGGCCTCACTGAGTCATCGGATTTCAACAAAAATATCTTAATTTGTGTTCTGAAGATTAACGAAGATCTTAGGGGTGTAGAACGACATGAGGGTGAGTTATAAATGACATTATTTTCATTTTTGGGTGAACTAACCCTTTAACTTGCCACAGTTATGACACTTTAAATGCTCAGATGGAGTCAGATAGCTTCATTCATCAGCTGAAAAAAAAAAATCAATCCGTTTCTTTTTAAAACGTCCAGTAGGCTTTTGTTACATCACAGGGGTTATTTCAGGTGGCCTAAGAAAGTGCTTCATGTGCTACAGTAACATGTAAATTAAAGGGTAAATTCACCCAAAAATTAAAATGATGTCATTTATTACTCACCCTCATGTCGTTCCACACCCGTAAGACTTTCGTTCATCTTTGGAACACAAATGAAGATCTTTTTAATGAAATCTGAGAGGTTTCTGTCCCTCCGTTGACAGCCTATGCAGCTACAACGTTCAAGGCCCAGAAAGGTAGTAAAGACATCGTTAAAGTAATCCAGTGGTTTAACACCATTTTTATGAAGTGCTTTGTTTGAGGAAAAAAACCAAAAAACATAATTTACCACTTTATTTACAAAATAGTAATCTCCAACACTCATTCTTACCCGTAACTAACTGCTTTTATTCAAAATATTCAAAATATTTTTAGTTAGGTTACAAGTTTACAACAATGAAAACCCTAACCCTTTTATATGCCCTTGTGGTGGAATTTTAGCTGTTTTCACAAAATGTGGATTTTGATGATGTATATTTGCTAAACAAAATATGTATATTTTGGTTACGCTAGTATATAGATTACACATTTTGACTAAAAGCCTAAAACATTTGATTTTATGGAGTTTTTAATGTTGAGTCAATGTTGGTACAAGCTTTTTTTGATTGAGAGGTTTTATGAACGATTCATACAGTTATCCTAGCTTTCTTTTTTAAAGAAGTATAAAAGTTGTACATTATTAGAATTGGTGTGAATAATTTAGTAAAATTGTTTGTGAATTTCATATATTTCAGCTCTAAAACAGTTGCTCATTACTGGGGCAAAGTGTGTCTGCAGGACAAATGACCAGTAAAAGTAAAGCACGTGATAATACGTTATTTCACAGTCCAAAAGATGTGTGAATTGGATGCTGAGCTGGAATGGAGACCTTGTTTGTCAGCGTTGAAGTCAAGGTCAGATTGGAATAGCTCCACAATGGTGGTCTCTATGGACACTTGGTATCGCACAGTCCACAGAGCCAGAGGAAATGCCTCTCCTCAGTGCAGACAGCGAATGCCGCAAACAATGGCGATTCAGTCGTGCCATCATCTCCCCTCTGACCGTTTGTCATCACCCTGTTGTTCAGCCCATCCCTCTGAAGGCTTTCGGATGATGACAGTGTTGGTTATGTTTCTTTCACTGATACCAATTTGGAGCAACCCCAGTCCAGACTTTTCCTCAGGGGTGGAAACAACATGAACACACAATTGCAGAAGTTAACCGTCGTGTGAGCGAATCTCAGCCTACGTGCCGATCAAATTATTGGTTATTTTAAAGATAACGTTATCTTCATTTCAGCCACTTTACGGTGGCAAAAGTCCAGGAGATAGTCCTCTCAACTACTTCCAGATCCTTCCATTATTCCCTTCTGGTATTACATCACCATTTGCCCTCAGCCTGTAGAGGTGATCTGGAAAGGATGTAAAAAATTTTTACAATCAACGATTATTTTTAAAGACAACCTTGTAAGTTAAAATCAAATTTGAAATAAATCCTATATCATCGTCCTCGGGCATGTTGTATGTGATTTGTCAGTGCACATTATTGAAAAAAAGGGGTATGTATCATTTAGGTCTGATTTGTTAACATTAGTTGATGCATTTACTAACATTGACTAACAACGAGCAATATATTTTTACAGCATTTAACCTTTGTTAATGATTAGTAATAAAAATGCTCGTTCATATTAGTTCACAGTGCCTTAAGTGATGTTAACAGATACAACTTTTGGGCTACACTTTATTTTAAGGTTTACAGTGTAATTATACAGTTAAGTACTGAGTAATAATAATCAACTATACATGTACTTACTATAGGTTTAGGGTTAGGGTGAGGGTATGGTTTAGGGTTAATTGCATGTAATTATGCATAATTTCTAGTTAATACTACAGTAACTACATGTAACCTAACAATGACACTGTAAAATAGTGTTACCAACTTTTGATCTTAAAAATGTATTTTTGAAAGTAACTAAGACTAATAAATGCCGTAGAAGTATTATTCATTGTTAATTCATGTTACAAATATAGTTAAAAAGGTTTTATTATTTGTTTTTTTGATGGTTTGATGATCTGATCCAAAACCAGATGGATAAAATCAAATCCCATCCCATACTCTTTCCCACTGGATGTCATTTGATTTAGAAATATGCATTACAAATGCTAAATGCGTTGTTAGTACAGTCTTTAATGTCCAGATAAATGATTTGATACACCACAGTCAGTCTTTGCTTTCCTGCCTTGTTGTTGCTAACCCACTTTGAGTAGGTTGTGTAATTTATGTCTGGGAATTTATTACTTCCTAGATCAGTTAGCTATCTGTTCATTGCTGTTAACTCTTTAGTGGCCCTTTAGAAAGCTATCTTTGATGGGAGAGTGAATTAAAGTCTGACCTGAGACTGACATGACGCGTCAGGACACGATAAGATCTCACCTCTGTTTGGCCCCTCGTACCCCTCACTCATCACTCTGACCCTCCAAGAGTCAATTTCCCTATTGCTAAGCTCTCTTGTGCAATGGGACACCACTGGCAGTGAAGCATTTCCTCTGTTTACTACATCCTTGAGAAAATAGTTGCGGTATTCAGTAACTGCCTAGAATGTGTTTTTGCTCCGTCATCCTAAGGAGAGCGTGTACAGAGGAGCAAATTACCAATAAGTTGAACACACCGAAAGGTTTAAATTCACGTGTCCTGTTTGCAAGATGTTTGCGGGGGAGGACACAGGAAGTAGCTGAAGGGTGACAGAGGGAGAAAGCATATATCAAGCCCATTTTCCTGTGTGATAAATCTGAGAGTTCCTCTGTGGCCAGAGTCTTGGGAGGCTCCTTCACAGGCAGCTTGTTTATGGCTAAGGAGTTGTTGCTGATTTAGCTGTGGTTGCTCAGCGGTGGGGAACCCATGAGCGGCTGCCTGGATTGCTCCCCACATCTGCTTACGCTGCGAAATCACAGCACTGCCATTACCACCACTGGAGTAATTACTGCGCTTGACACGCAGGGCCCGTCTAATGCATGTCAGATGAGGGCCGATGGTTGGGATTCGCTGTCAGCGGTGTCTCTCGACAGAAACCAATATCCCTGAATTTTATTTTTGCTCTTTGTTGACCGAACATTCAGGAAATCCCCTCCTTTTCCAACAAACAACAAAGAGAATATCATGAATTGTCTGTTTTAGACTTCAAAATCTCATGGAAAAGGCTGTGGCTTTTTGCTGAACACTTAAAAAACAAGATACCATTCAAAACAAACACAAAAGGCTTGTTTTCAGGAGGCATTCAAGAAACACTAGGAGACATACTCACGGCGAGGTGAGGTTTTGGTGGTTTTCAGAGCTATTTTTGGAACTTTGCCATGACTCAGGAAGAGATTGGAAGCCCTGCAACTGACCTCTCTGCTGTGATAAAGCCGCCTCACCCGCTCTCTCTCTCCTCTTGCCCTGACTGTGTCAGCGGATCCAGCCAAGGAGGACAGGAGGATATGTCTACACTTCCCAGATAGTGTTGGCCAGAAGTGGGTGAAAGGTCAGAGAGGGGGCCTCTTGGAGACAAATAAAGGCAGAAGTGTGACTGAGTTTGGCCCCTAGGAAAGTACCCTGACAACCCTTAACCAAAGCACACTATTAAGAGCATTAAGCATAACCAGCAGGGAGGCCTTAAGCACGAACAACTGTTTACATTTGTGAACTGTTTGATGGCTTGGGAAATCTTGGGATTTTGGAGGTGGGGGAAATCTGATGGATTTGATGGAGACGGCCAGACTAACAGGACTGTACCACATTAATTTCCTGTCACTGCCCCGCTGTTTTATTGGTTTTGTATTGTATGCGTCTCGTATACAGATTCCTCGTACATGCGAACAGACTAAGAGTCTCTGTTGCCTTTACGCCCAGCCCACCTTGCTGGAAACCATGCTGGAATGGCATTAAACGGACTTGTCCGGGTCACTGGGTCAAATCCCTTGAAGCACCTGTGCCTGAGGGACCCTTTATCTTCTTTGGAGGCAAAATCTGGCTGGCGCTCTAATTACTGTAGCATACGTTTGCTTAGGACTCTTTTAAGTGCTAGTGTCGATGAATCATACGTGGCCCTGTAGAGCACAGCGAGAGGACTAGGACCTCCTTTTGGGACTCCGAACATCAGGATGTTATTCCAGTGCAACAAAAGGAGGGTGAAATGTGCTGCAAAGCAGGATTTTGCCTCGGTTGACAGTATTGCATTTATTATCATGAAAAGTCAATTTCCTTATGTTACATTTACAAAGCGTCTCATGATATTTCTGCTCTTCCACAGAGCCCAACCTTCCTGGTTACTGCCAGAGGCTCAGTTCAGGGGTTTGTGTATTCAGTGTTATGCTTGGAACAAGTGAGGAGGCTCGTTGCGGAAGTTTAGTTTCAGTGCATTTGCTGTCCTTAACAGGGCTTTATGGAGATGTTTTCATATTTGGCTTCAGAGTGGAGTGTTTCAGGCATAGGCACAAATCTTGTCTTTTGGAAATACATGTCATGACTGAGCGGCAGCAATCTGAGCTTCTCCCAAATGCAGTACAAGCACCTTTCAGATTCGTCACTGCATGTCTCAACTGACAGTGTATGTAAAGAGACCATACTCGTGACTTTATTTTATATGTTGAAGTTTTATTTTTTTACCCTGAGGTACAGTTGTGGCCGAATGGATAGAGAGACGGACTTGTAACCCAAAGGTCATGGGTTCGAGTCTCAGGTCCGGCAGGGATTGTCGGTGAGGGTAGTGAATATCCAGCGCCCTCCCCACCCTCAATACCACGACTGTAGTGAGACCCTTGAGCAAGGCACCGTACCCCCAACTGCTCCCCAGGCGCCGCAGCATTGGCTGCCCACTGCTCCGGGTGTGTGTTCACGGTGTGTGTGTTCACTGCTGTGTGTGTGCACTTGGATGGGTTAAATGCAGAGCACATATTCCGAGTATGGGTCACCATACTTGGCCACATGTCACTTCATGTCACTTCACTTCAGTTATAATGCTAGGCAAAACTTGCACCAACAGTAGTAGTTTTACAAAATGTTCTTCCCTCTCTCTGACACTTTCATTTACAATCAATTACTGTCCACACCAACATAAATGTTCGACTCACAAATTCAGTACGATTTTCGCTTGCGATTTGTCTCTTCAGACCAATGTAGGTAGTTCATGCTGCTGATCTTCAGTGCAGGCCATGTTGCTGAATACTGAATTGGCAGTGGTATAGGCTCACAAGTGTATTTGTCTACACCTTTTTTCAATTAATTGTCCCTTTTTACTTAAACATGAGTTGGTAACTGGTTTGAAACGGAAGTGTGGAAGATTTACAGAGGCAGGGTTTTAGCATGTTTAAAGTGTTCTGTAGGCAGGGCTTGACATTAACTGCGGGTGGATTTCAGAAGTGGTGTGTAACAGTCACTTATACTAGCCATTTTGGCAGGTTGAATTTTATATAGGCCTATAATATATAAATTTTTTCAATTGTTGTCTTTAAAACGGCATCTGAAATAATAAACTTAGTGCAATGTTGTCAAAAATATTGATTTTTTTTATACACATCAATACTGAAATATCTGAAACGCTTTCAATACTCATTTTTCGCAGAATAGATACATGATACCAGCTGAGCTTTCTCGCTTTCTCATCTCTCCAACAGCGAGTTGACACACAAACCTGACTCCTCTCATTTACTAATTTCATTTGCTCCAAATGAATATTGTTTGTTGCAGGACTTGAATTTCAGCATGGGATTGTGTGTATTAAGCATAATTTTACTCATTACCGCAGATTTTGCGATCACTCCCAAAGTGCGTGCACATAAACCCGCCTCTCAGTACTAAATTGAGTTCTTTTTCACTGCTTATTGCTCTTAAACAGTCAAATACACACAAAATAATGTCAAAATGCTGGTCTTGGTGAGTTTTCTTAAAGTGACAGCAGCCTAATATACCTGCTGCCAAATTTTGAGATATTAAATATTTAAAAAATATCTATAATGATAGTTTTTCTCCTTGGTATTGATGTCAAAATTGTGACCAGTGAAATGTTGAGTGGCTAGTAACCTTGGATAACCATTAGCCACAGTGGCTGGTGAGCAGAAAAGTTAATGTCAGGCCCTGTCTGTAGGTAACGTGAAAACAGTGCTCCTATCTATATTTTATCTCCAAAAGAATTGCTATATCCAGCTTCCTGTTACAGAAGCTCAGCTCCAGAGGACCCACCCTTGACAAACAAACATGGTATTCATCTTTATCCTTCTCTCTCTCTCTTTTTTTTTCTCAAAGGGGATGCGAGTACTGGTAGATGCCCGAGACAAACTTGGTGTTTCCTGGCAGAACTCAGAGAACGAGAAGCATGGCATGTTTGTGATGTCCTTCGAGAACAGAGCAGGCATGCCCGTCGAACCCTGTACCTTTCAGCTATACGTCCCCGCCCTGCAGGCACTCTGGAATGACAGCGGCATCCAGGAAGCCTACGGCCGACGGAGTGAGTTTCAGCTGGTGAGTATAATCACAATACATTTCCTGACAACCTGTGCCATCTGGATAATCTTACTTTTCACAGGAAGAGCCACACTGTTCATGGGTAGTTGGCGACGAGTGTTCTCATAAAACAAATAATCTAAATAAACAGCAGCTTCTGCTTTTAAAGTGGGGACTGCTCCTTCTTTCAGTAAAAGCCTTTGTGTAAATCCAGCATTGAACTCGTGTAGATTCTGGAAGCTGTCTTCAGCGGCACATCCAGTGTAGAAAATCTCACAGATTATAATGAGTTCTATTATCTTTTGACGCGTCGCGTCGCTCGCGTCCGGTGTACACAGCTCTTCGGCTTCCATTATGCCGTGCCGCATGGCTTCGCCCACTTTGTTGCGTGTTCCCGGGGCGTGTTTTGCAGGGTTTATGATGTCACCAACCCGGGAAGAAGCTTGTTGTAGTCCAAACCGGTCATTTTTGTAGGCATTAAACTGCCATAACTTTAAAAGACAATATCTCTGTGTGAATTGAACTTTCAGCACTGTAACTTTGCAGATAGTGTGTAATGTTGCTGCTTGAGCATAAACAGTAACTAAAGTTAAAAAAAGTGAAATCGCATTGAACCACCCCTTTAAGAACACACCCAGCGGAGGTAAAAAAAAAAAAAACGGCTATAGCTTTCCCGGCTATTACTGCGCCCAAACAAAATCTTACTGAAAGCTCATTTTTTTTTATATTTCAACCTAAAATTTGGAATGTTGACATTTTTGGCTTTTATTTTCTTGCAGTTTAAGAGTAAAACATGCTTTGTAATATATTATTATAAAATATAAACAATTATATTTTTACACTTTCATAAACTTAAACTTCTATAACATTTTCTAATTTCACTTTCATAATTTATTTCACTTCTACAATAATCTGACAAGTGTCTTCTTTAAAACATGACCAACCTTAGGTCTATATTCCAAAGCATTCTTGAATTACAACCATTTATGTTTAGATTTTCATGTCTATGCGAAAAAAGGGGGTGTTATTTAAACCTGTTTTTCTCAGAATTCCGTTCCTAAAACTCAGAGCGATCAGCGGACTTCAGATAACAATAAATAACAAAAACAGATTTAGAAAGGGCTTGAATCCAACTGCTGCAAGGAAACATACGGAGAACCTCCGAGCAGATCTAGGCAGGTGGTGCTGGGGAAGGTGGAGGGCTAGCGAAATCCTATGGCTTGGCAATGACTGATCTGATTTGAAGTCAGTAATAAAAAGGTTACCTAGATAGTACAAATGAAAAGATTAAATCACCAATCGGCTTTAGATGAACCAATCAGCTGCTCATAAGACTTTTATGACTAAACTATATATTTATAATGAAAAGATTTCTATTTCAAATTAATGCTGTTCTTTTGAACTTTCTTTTCATCAAAGAATCCTGAAAAAATGCAAAAATTTCCACAAAAATATTAAGCAGCATTGATAATAATAAGAAATGTTTTTTTAAATCAGCATATTAGAATGATTTCTGAAGGATCATGTGACACTGAAGAAAAAAAAACTTACCAACCCCAAACTTTTAAAAAGTGGTGTATATTCATATAATAATAAATAAAAATGTTGTGTTAAATGACGTACTTACTGACTATTCAAGGCATACATTTTACTAGTATGTGTGTTCCCTGGGAATCAAAACCACAACCTCTATCAGTTGATAGTCAAGAGGGTACGGGAAATGCAGTAATTTTTCACTGTCATTTAGATGAAAATCGTTGGCCTAGCTATTAAAGCTAGACTCTGGGAGACCTTAATTAAACCTGCTGAGTGCAGAAAAGCAGAGGAAGCTTGACTTATTTATGTGCATCTCATCTCAGCGTGTACGTTGCCACAGGACTTTAATGAGTTCAGAAGCTGTGCACAGGAGTCTCTCAAACTTGAATCGCTCTGACTGTGCGCTGGAGCGATGAGAATCACATACACGTCTCTGTCACAGCACCTCTGGATCTTTATGAATTTTTAAACTTAGTTGAGAGTCCTGAAGATCTAGGTCAGTAGTGCAGGATGGAGGACAGGATAGACAGTGAGGAAACCTGTGAGGAAATGGCACAATTTTCCCTTCATGCATGAGATGTTTTGACGACTCCACTGCTCACGTTTTCATAAAATCTACTTTTAAAGTGTCTGAAGTATCTCATAGATTATTTTTGATGAAGTAGCTCCTGACCTTTTGCTGCGGTCATACTCATTTCAAAGGCTGAGAACAGACGGCTGTAATCTGCTAAATCAAATTTCTGTCTTTGGCTCTGAATGTGATGAGCTCATCTGTGGACAGAGCTCCACCCCCCAAACCCCTTGTCTTTTTGTTTCTTCTTCACAAGTGGGTTTGCATCATCCGTCCTTGCTACTGTGATGAAGCACAGATGGTCCTGATTAAGGACACGTTCATCAAAAAATACTTTTTACTTGTAATATTCTTTGGATAAAAGTTTAAAAAGTTTAAGATATTTGACATATTTCTCAAGTTGGACAATTTATTGTGTTTTAAAATTTGACATGCGTCTTAATTAAAGTCACAATTATTTTGTCAAACTTTAATCGTGACTTTAGAAAAATGTGAAAACTTTAGAATAAATTAGTGGTCGAATGGATTTTTTTTATTGACCAAGTTCAATGTTGATATCTATAATGCTGATTTAGCCTAATTTAAGTATAGTAGATAATATTTATACAAAATGCTGCAATTATTTCAACATTAACTCAAAATTAAAAACAAAAAATAACAAAGCTATCTTTATATTTTGGAACTGATGATGGCCTGAATGATGATTTATACTACAGTATGCTAATATGGATTAGAAGTAAAGAAAATTATAAATTAAAGTTTTATGGGAGCAGATAAAGCAGAGTGCTGTTTTTTTTCTTCATTTATTTCATTGAATAAAGTGAACAGATCTCAAGTGTTGTCTGTTGTCTTTTTCCCATTGTGAGAACAGAATAAAAAGTAAAGCCAAGAACCAACAACACAGCACTTTAACAAAAGATAAAATATTGAAAAAATTAAAAATTTGAAACCCAGTCCATCAAAGTGATAGTGATTATGAATAGAGTCAGATCAGGAAATTTAGTGAGAACAGAAGAACTAAGAAGCATTTAACATTCAACATCTAGCTGGGTAAGCTTTTTAAGTGTTCTTCTGTCATTCTAAAGCCATTAATTGCATATTTCTGCTTTAATGAAACATGCGTGTGACGTCTATGGAGTTTGACCTAGCTGTTTTTCCATTTCGGTCTGTCACATGAGACTTTTGACCCTATAAGGGTCATTACGCTGAACTGGCCATTGGGCCAAAGGTTTGGTGCCTCTGCCTCCCTCAGTCTCTTTTGTTCTCAATACTCTGTGAAGGCCTGTTTGTTTGTGAGTCCATTCAGAAGCCTGTGAGTGGGAGGACATTACAGGGCTCAGCCTGTCCAACTGAGTAACTCCTGTTCCCTATTGACCAGAAACCCAGCATTAACACTGTCCTAAAAGTCTTAGTTTCTACCCCAAACAAAAGTGAGCCTGTGGAAATGCTTCTCTTTTTTTCCCTTTACAGAAAGTTCTACATGCTATTGAGACCATAAACTCTCTCTCTAGATCCCATAAATCATCTCCAAACAGTACATAGGGTGTAGTACATTGCAGGGTCCAAAAGTTAGAGACCACAGTCACCACACTGAATCTAATTGATTCAGAATCTGAATTACACCACAAAGATTCTGGATTTTGAACATTTAGTTCCAAAGAAATTTTATGATAGGAAATTAAGAAATATTTCAGTAATTTAAGTAAATTTGTGACTTTGGTCAGATGTTCTAGAAGCTCTTTGGATCATGTCAAATCATACTGGAGAATATGATCATCAGGTTTGACACAAACTTTTGGAGTTCATGCATCTCTTTGTGAGGAACTTGGCCCGGATCCCACCAGTCTCTACTCTGTTCCTTTGGCTCTTGGGAGGATTGTGGTGGTGCGAGGGCGGTCCTTCAGCTCTCGGTTGTAGTCTATTAGAGGATCTCTTATGGGAAAAGTATTGGCATTGACTATGAGAAACAAGCATAAGACTTTTTGTCAGTATGCAACCCTAAATTAATGTCAGAATTCCGTGTGACCATTAGATGTGATAAATGATAAGGGATTGTATTTAGTTGGCTGAATGGATCTTGGTAAATTTGTGTGATTTGAATTTAATGGTTGAGTGATGTGATTTGTGCTGAGATGTAATTTCCTTCCACTTGCATTTATATGAGGAAAATTTAACGGAAAACTGGCTTTAATGTGTGTGAGAACAGCACATTAACATACAAAAAAGCAAGGAATATGGACTGGATTCATTGTCAGTAAGGCTGCCAAAATCCCAAGACTCGCCGTTAGCGGGAAGGCGGCTCTAGTCATACTGTGATTGGACACAAACATTGCTTTGCTTGAAGGCTGCGGAGAGTTCATGGACAGGAAGTCTGAATTGCTGCTTTGTTGAAGGCTGATGCTGTTGCCCCTCTAAGAAACCGCACTAGATCTCACGGCCCAGACCAGCAGATCTGTCTGAGCTATGCAGCTTCACAGCGGTTGAGTCAGAGCCATCGTAAATTCCTTCCTGACACACTCACCATAATCTTCATGTACACACAAAAAAAGGGTGGGTCGCTTGTATATCAAGTAATGTGAGACATTGTTGAATAATCTTCTTAAAACTTCTCACATGTTTTTGATTTATAGGAAAGTTTAATTCATTCCAAATTAAGGTATTTGGTTTGAAACTGAAAATAAAAAAAGTAATCACAATGTTACTAGGATTGGCAGAGGGATCCATAACTGGGTGATTCTTCCGAAGATCATGCTTCGTATTTTGGATTATATTTATTCTCAGTATCAACAGAAAAATAGGACATATTTTGCACAGAAAATGTAGTCATTAAGACTTTTTTTTTTTTGCAGTGAGACATTATTTTTCATTACAGTAAAGCAGATTACAACAAACTACATTACAACAAACTATTTTGAATTATGATATATATTTTTCTAAATTTTATTTTTATTTTGAGTTGAAAATTAAATACCTGTTTCCATAAAAAATAAAAAGGTACTTGTTTCACGATTGTGACTATATTTCTCATAATTGTGACTTTGCTTCCCAATTTGAACTTTATATGCTCACAAAGTGACTTTTTATCTCACAATATGATTTTGAATATTGTAATTGCGACTTTATCCCCTGGTTTCACTGACAAGGATTAAGCTAGTACCAGACTAAAATGTTTTAAAGGGGTGGTTCAGTGGTTTTTTTCTAGGCTTGATTGTGTTTTTGGGGCACAGTTTAACATGTCTTAATGCTTCGTTATTTTGAAAACGCTGTATTTTTCAAATATTTTACCTTTATTCTACACCTCTGTTTCCACTGTCATATGAACGGCTCGTTTGACTTCCTGCTTCTATGAAGCCACTCCCTCCGAAATACGCAATGTGCTCAGATCGGTTAGCAGATTGGTTAGCTGGCCCAGTGTATCGTGATTCGCTGAAGCGTCCGGAAATGCCGCGCCCCTTACCATCCGTTGCTTCAGTGGAAATGTAAACAATAGCGACTATATTTCTGTATCAAATTGAGCCCGAATCAGACCCAGATGAAGAGGATAAAGCAGAACCTCTGCAATCGTGGCTTTTGAAGGATGTTTATGAATGGCATTTCATTAGTATTTGTGTCAAAGTGTTCAGATATTCTGTCACTGCTGTTTGTTCTTCCAATATAGTTTTATCCTGATTAAAGCTTTACTGTAGCCGAATACATGACTGAGTAGTCGCATTTTTGTAAAGGTAGCGTTTAATTTATAGCACGAACAACTGTTTGTCTATGAACATAGAAGTTTGTTGGTGTTTGTAGAATTCAGCTAACTGGCTAGCAAAAACTGCTCTTTGTATATGTCCTTGATGCAACCAAAAATAGCAACAGAACTATATGTTTAAAAGACATGTACAAACAATAAAACATACTTACAGTTTGAAGCCAACTGTAAGTACTGTAAGTGGTGTTCGGGTCAATTTGACCTGGAGAAGATTTTCTTTTTCCCGAAAATACTAGTTAATGTTATCGCTTTGGACTGAAACTTAGTGACTTTGTTCCCAAAGGGTATAACTAAATCTCAATTTTTTTTTGGAAATGTTCTTACTTTTTTGTGGGGGTTTTGTTACCTTGTTACACTTGTGGTGTTCCCGGTCAAAAATGACCGGCCTATAAAAAATAGCTTACAAATCACTCATTATACCATATTTTCACCCAATCTTGGATTCAATCTTTTTGTCAACTTGTTCTCTTTCAATTAGGACTGGTTTCATATTTCTGTTTGCATCTGATTAATCGTGGGCCTCATTTATCTGAGAGTAGGCATGGTCAAAAATGGTCACAATGGCCGACCATTGAAAGTGAATGGGAGAGACTGAAAAAACAGAACAATTTAGTTTTCAGGAGAATGTTCATTATTTTCATGTAGACATATGAGCATATGTGCTTGCAAACATCGAGCCCTTGGACCTGTGCATGTATCGATACATTTATACACACGCTACCCAGACACACACACGTTAAAACACACAAACTTTTTTGAGTATTACACACATTCTTTTCCNGTGAGAACAGAATAAAAAGTAAAGCCAAGAACCAACAACACAGCACTTTAACAAAAGATAAAATATTGAAAAAATTAAAAATTTGAAACCCAGTCCATCAAAGTGATAGTGATTATGAATAGAGTCAGATCAGGAAATTTAGTGAGAACAGAAGAACTAAGAAGCATTTAACATTCAACATCTAGCTGGGTAAGCTTTTTAAGTGTTCTTCTGTCATTCTAAAGCCATTAATTGCATATTTCTGCTTTAATGAAACATGCGTGTGACGTCTATGGAGTTTGACCTAGCTGTTTTTCCATTTCGGTCTGTCACATGAGACTTTTGACCCTATAAGGGTCATTACGCTGAACTGGCCATTGGGCCAAAGGTTTGGTGCCTCTGCCTCCCTCAGTCTCTTTTGTTCTCAATACTCTGTGAAGGCCTGTTTGTTTGTGAGTCCATTCAGAAGCCTGTGAGTGGGAGGACATTACAGGGCTCAGCCTGTCCAACTGAGTAACTCCTGTTCCCTATTGACCAGAAACCCAGCATTAACACTGTCCTAAAAGTCTTAGTTTCTACCCCAAACAAAAGTGAGCCTGTGGAAATGCTTCTCTTTTTTTCCCTTTACAGAAAGTTCTACATGCTATTGAGACCATAAACTCTCTCTCTAGATCCCATAAATCATCTCCAAACAGTACATAGGGTGTAGTACATTGCAGGGTCCAAAAGTTAGAGACCACAGTCACCACACTGAATCTAATTGATTCAGAATCTGAATTACACCACAAAGATTCTGGATTTTGAACATTTAGTTCCAAAGAAATTTTATGATAGGAAATTAAGAAATATTTCAGTAATTTAAGTAAATTTGTGACTTTGGTCAGATGTTCTAGAAGCTCTTTGGATCATGTCAAATCATACTGGAGAATATGATCATCAGGTTTGACACAAACTTTTGGAGTTCATGCATCTCTTTGTGAGGAACTTGGCCCGGATCCCACCAGTCTCTACTCTGTTCCTTTGGCTCTTGGGAGGATTGTGGTGGTGCGAGGGCGGTCCTTCAGCTCTCGGTTGTAGTCTATTAGAGGATCTCTTATGGGAAAAGTATTGGCATTGACTATGAGAAACAAGCATAAGACTTTTTGTCAGTATGCAACCCTAAATTAATGTCAGAATTCCGTGTGACCATTAGATGTGATAAATGATAAGGGATTGTATTTAGTTGGCTGAATGGATCTTGGTAAATTTGTGTGATTTGAATTTAATGGTTGAGTGATGTGATTTGTGCTGAGATGTAATTTCCTTCCACTTGCATTTATATGAGGAAAATTTAACGGAAAACTGGCTTTAATGTGTGTGAGAACAGCACATTAACATACAAAAAAGCAAGGAATATGGACTGGATTCATTGTCAGTAAGGCTGCCAAAATCCCAAGACTCGCCGTTAGCGGGAAGGCGGCTCTAGTCATACTGTGATTGGACACAAACATTGCTTTGCTTGAAGGCTGCGGAGAGTTCATGGACAGGAAGTCTGAATTGCTGCTTTGTTGAAGGCTGATGCTGTTGCCCCTCTAAGAAACCGCACTAGATCTCACGGCCCAGACCAGCAGATCTGTCTGAGCTATGCAGCTTCACAGCGGTTGAGTCAGAGCCATCGTAAATTCCTTCCTGACACACTCACCATAATCTTCATGTACACACAAAAAAAGGGTGGGTCGCTTGTATATCAAGTAATGTGAGACACTGTTGAATAATCTTCTTAAAACTTCTCACATGTTTTTGATTTATAGGAAAGTTTAATTCATTCCAAATTAAGGTATTTGGTTTGAAACTGAAAATAAAAAAAGTAATCACAATGTTACTAGGATTGGCAGAGGGATCCATAACTGGGTGATTCTTCCGAAGATCATGCTTCGTATTTTGGATTATATTTATTCTCAGTATCAACAGAAAAATAGGACATATTTTGCACAGAAAATGTAGTCATTAAGACTTTTTTTTTTTTGCAGTGAGACATTATTTTTCATTACAGTAAAGCAGATTACAACAAACTACATTACAACAAACTATTTTGAATTATGATATATATTTTTCTAAATTTTATTTTTATTTTGAGTTGAAAATTAAATACCTGTTTCCATAAAAAATAAAAAGGTACTTGTTTCACGATTGTGACTATATTTCTCATAATTGTGACTTTGCTTCCCAATTTGAACTTTATATGCTCACAAAGTGACTTTTTATCTCACAATATGATTTTGAATATTGTAATTGCGACTTTATCCCCTGGTTTCACTGACAAGGATTAAGCTAGTACCAGACTAAAATGTTTTAAAGGGGTGGTTCAGTGGTTTTTTTCTAGGCTTGATTGTGTTTTTGGGGCACAGTTTAACATGTCTTAATGCTTCGTTATTTTGAAAACGCTGTATTTTTCAAATATTTTACCTTTATTCTACACCTCTGTTTCCACTGTCATATGAACGGCTCGTTTGACTTCCTGCTTCTATGAAGCCACTCCCTCCGAAATACGCAATGTGCTCAGATCGGTTAGCAGATTGGTTAGCTGGCCCAGTGTATCGTGATTCGCTGAAGCGTCCGGAAATGCCGCGCCCCTTACCATCCGTTGCTTCAGTGGAAATGTAAACAATAGCGACTATATTTCTGTATCAAATTGAGCCCGAATCAGACCCAGATGAAGAGGATAAAGCAGAACCTCTGCAATCGTGGCTTTTGAAGGATGTTTATGAATGGCATTTCATTAGTATTTGTGTCAAAGTGTTCAGATATTCTGTCACTGCTGTTTGTTCTTCCAATATAGTTTTATCCTGATTAAAGCTTTACTGTAGCCGAATACATGACTGAGTAGTCGCATTTTTGTAAAGGTAGCGTTTAATTTATAGCACGAACAACTGTTTGTCTATGAACATAGAAGTTTGTTGGTGTTTGTAGAATTCAGCTAACTGGCTAGCAAAAACTGCTCTTTGTATATGTCCTTGATGCAACCAAAAATAGCAACAGAACTATATGTTTAAAAGACATGTACAAACAATAAAACATACTTACAGTTTGAAGCCAACTGTAAGTACTGTAAGTGGTGTTCGGGTCAATTTGACCTGGAGAAGATTTTCTTTTTCCCGAAAATACTAGTTAATGTTATCGCTTTGGACTGAAACTTAGTGACTTTGTTCCCAAAGGGTATAACTAAATCTCAATTTTTTTTTGGAAATGTTCTTACTTTTTTGTGGGGGTTTTGTTACCTTGTTACACTTGTGGTGTTCCCGGTCAAAAATGACCGGCCTATAAAAAATAGCTTACAAATCACTCATTATACCATATTTTCACCCAATCTTGGATTCAATCTTTTTGTCAACTTGTTCTCTTTCAATTAGGACTGGTTTTATATTTTTGTTTGCATCTGATTAATCGTGGGCCTCATTTATCTGAGAGTAGGCATGGTCAAAAATGGTCACAATGGCCGACCATTGAAAGTGAATGGGAGAGACTGAAAATAACAGAACAATTTAGTTTTCAGGAGCATGTTCATTATTTTCATGTACACATATGAGCATATGTGCTTGCAAACATCGAGCCCTTGGACCTGTGCATGTATCGATACATTTATACACACGCTACCCAGACACACACACGTTAAAACACACAAACTTTTTTGAGTATTACACACATTCTTTTCCACAGAGAGAATTTTTTTTTTCTTTTTTTTTTTTTGATCCTACCCTAACCTGCATCTAATATACATTTATCCATCTGACATTACCACACACACACACACACACACAAACTGGCCGTGACTGCAGTGACCCGGCTTCAAAAGAATCTTTCTTTCATGTTCTTAGTTCCAAAACAAAATATCATGACATTTTGTTTTGGAACTGTGAGGTTCTCACACAGAACTAGACAATATTTACAAATGTACATCATGCGATAGCACAGGCATATATAAATGCCTCACAGCACCTTGCTTGTCATTCATTTGTGGCAGCACAATGGCAAAGCAGCTCTCTGCACATGATGTTATTCATCAGATTTTTGACTCAGAAACTAGTGAGGAGGAGGAAATGCAGGATGCATCTTGCAGTGAAGATGTTTCTGAAGAGGAAGGCACCACTGAATCGGCTACAGACTCCGTAGCCGTAGTACGGAGCTTGAAACAACTGATGAGGAGCTGTCTTCCAGTGATGAGGGCCCAGCTGAGGTTACCGTTTCATTCTGGTCAAAAGATGGAACTTTGTCCTGGTCTTCATATTTTGGTTAGTTCATAATTTGGAAAAGTGAAAGAAAATGAACAGTGTTTGATTTGTGTTCTCTATATGACAGCGTTAATGTGTTTATTTTTTGTATGTCACAATGGTCAGATTTGTCAGGGAACAGCACAAGTGTTACTGTGCACCCCTTTTCTGAAAATTAAAGCATTTCAAAATACAAGCCCTGTGTTTTGTAATCTTCTACATTCACTTTCAATGGCCGGCCATTTTTGACCGGGAACATCACAAGTGTGACTTTGTGCCATTTTGTACAAAATAAAAGCATTTCAAAAAAAAATTCCTGGTTAAACATTAAAGTAGGCTAGTGTGATCAACAGTGAAACTTTTTTTCACCTTTTTCACAATATTGACAAAATTATTATATGCATTATGCATTTATGCATTTACATTTGGCAGACGCTTTTATCCAAAGCGACTTACATTGCATTATACTATACATTAACAAATAATGCTTTTTTCACTCAAAAACTGAGGTGCATAAGCTCGGATAAATGACTCCTACAATTAAATAGTTTGAAAATTAAATGCAAAACCAGTCCTAATTGAAAGAGAACAAGTTGACAAAAAGATTGAATCCAAGATTGGGTGAAGTAGATTGGGATGAGTAGCCATTTTTTTTCATATTTTTTTTTCATATTTCCAAATTTACTCATAAATTATTTGTTTTTTTACTCAAAAAATGAGATGCCTACTCTCAGATAAATGAGGCCCATGATTAATCAGATGCAAACAGAAATATAAAACCAGTCCTAATTGAAAGAGAACAAGTTGACAAAAAGATTGACTCCAAGATTGGGTGAAAATATGGTATAATGAGTGATTTATAAGCTATTTTTTATAGGCCGGTCATTTTTGACCGGGAACACCACAATTGTGACTATGTGCCATATTTTTTACAAAACAAAAGTTTCAAAACAAAATTCCTGGTGAAACATTAGAGTAGACTAGTGTGATCAACAATACCAATTTTCTTCAGATTTTATTTAATATTTCCAAAATTATCAAAAAATTTAAAAAAAATTACTCAAAAAATGAAATGCCTACTCTCAAACAAATGAGGCCTATGATTATTCAGATGAAAATCAAAATATAAAACCAGTCCTAATTGAAAGAGAACATGTTGACAAAAAGATTGAATCCAAGATTGGGTGAAAATATGGTATAATGAGTGATTTATAAGCTTTTTTTATGGGCCGGTCATTTTTGACCGGGAACACCACAGGTGTTATAGGGTTTTGAACACCACATGAGGGTTAAAGTAGGAACTGCTCCATCTTTCAGTAAAAGCCTTTGTGCAAATCCAGCATTGAACTCGTGTAGATTCTGGAAGCTGTCTTCCGCGCCGCATCCAGGGTAGAAAATATCACAGATTATAATGAGTTCTATTATCTTTTGGTGTACACAACTCTTCTGCTTCCATATGCTGCACCACATGGCCTCGCCCACTTTGTTGCGTGTTCCCGGGGCGTGTTTTGCAGGGTTTATGATGTCACCAACCCGGGAAGAAGCTCGTTGTAGTCCAAACCGGTCATTTTTGTAGGCATTAAACTGCCAAACTTTAAAAGACAATATCTCCGTGTGAATTGAACTTTCAGCGCTGTAACTTTGCAGATACTGTTTATGCTCTAGCGGCAACATTACACACTAACTAAAGTTAAAAAAGTGAAATCGCATTTAACCACCCCTTTAACTGAAAGCAACTTGTACTGACATATCTTAAAATATGTCAGAGCCATTGTTTTGTCTCAAGATGTACACCAGTAATGTTTTTTTTCCTAGGGTATGTTTATAAAAGATACTTAAATACCCTAATTGAACTAAGGACTAATCCTGGCTTATAGTCTAAGCCCTGTCTGTGAAACAGGGCCTATATCTCACAATGTAATTTTATATCTCACAGTATAACCTTATATTGCAAGTGCGACTTTATTTAAATATATAGAATAAATATACATAATATACAAATCTCATTATGATTCTGATTCTCATAAATGTGACTTTGTCACATTACTTTTTTGTAAACTTTATTTCACAATTACCTTTTTTACTTTTTACAGGCATAGAAATGTGACCTGGATGTGTTCTTGACATGTTATAAACATCTTATAGTCTGTTGTTGTTGTTTTCACCCTAAGGACATGAAGTAGACATTTAATTGATCATTTTTTTGCCTAGTGATGATCAGGATCTGATGAATGGATTCCAAAGCGTTTTGTAGCACATATGTGAGAGTTTTGTCAGAGGACAAGATCTATGTTTCTTAAATTTTGGTTTCTTAAGTAAAGGCCCAGTCATATTTCATCCATGAAAAGCCGCCTCAGCCACGTAGGGAAGCTTGCTGGGATTTGCCAGCGAAAGAATCTGCAGGAGAAGTAATGATGTCTCTTTGTAAGAGTGTGTAAGAGAGGGAGGGCTGTGTCATTTACACAGAAAACCTTCCCAAAGGATAGTGAGGCTTGTCCTGCGAGCTTCAGCACATACAGTATAATCACACAGAACCTCGTTATATGCCATTCCATTAGTCAGCCTGTTATCTCATGTACACAAAGAGCAGAAATGAAGACATTTTTCAGATTTCACACACCCGCCCCGCATAAAAACATTTCAGTTCGTGACCCAAGAAAGATACCCCCGCTGCTGCCCAAGAGCTGGGCGGCATTCAACATTCCTCAGGGAGATTGATGTTGCTGGGATGTGTCTTAAATTCCTCATGGCTGAAAATAAGATGGGTGCTCGTAAGCTTCCTGTTACCCCACTTTTTCTATACGAGATATTTTAAAGAGATTCCTGGCAGCAGACTGAGCGACCGTGCTGTGCGTATAGTTACCCAGAAACAACAATTTTAAGGATGATCTTTAATAGTTTATGATGCCTCCTGGAGGTCTCATCAGGTCTGGGCCTGCCTTGCTCTATTTTTCTGTTTCCACTCTGTAAATGTGGGGACCATTTCAATTGTTTGATGGTCTTAGAGGGCCAATCCAAAATATATAAAGCGAATCCATACAGAGGAAGGGTGTATTTGTTTACTGAGCGGGTTAGGAGCGATGGCTTATAGCAGAACATAAGCCGTCCTCAGAAGAGCTGGAGATAAGCAGAACAGCTCGCATTCCTGAGCAGCTGCAGCGTAGATCTCCAGAGACCAGTCCACCTCCCCAATAACACACTCAGCCTAGACATCAGCACAACACAAACACAATAAAGAAAGCATAACTAGAAGCCAATGCATGGCTATTTCTAGTACTAGTACTTATATATGTTTATTTGGTTTTCTGCAGATTTGTTAAAGGAATGGTTTACTCATAATGACAAATACATTAACTCACCCGCATGTCGTTCCAAACCCATTTGAAACTAATGTGGAACACTAAAGGAGTATTTTACAGACAAGCGTCTTGACATGCTTATTTGAAAATATGCAAATGGGAATGAGTTGGAAAATGGTGGAAAAGTGCAGCTTTAACGTTATGCTAAACTTCTGCTTGTATGTGTGCTCCTGCAAACCAAGTTGCATCAGTTGTGCATAAGTTACAACTTGGCCTAACTGCGATGTAAAGGGGCACTAAGTTACAACTTGCACACTATTAAACTTAGTTAAAACATATGTATTTAAATATGATTATGTATCATATTTCAGTGGAAACCGTTTTACCGTTATTTACATAAGGAAAAAGAAGTAAAAATCAACCTTAACAGGATCAACTGTAATTCACTGTTTCAACACAACTTCTGATTCAATTTATTATTTGAAGGATGCTATTGTGCGACTAAGCAATTTGCAAGAAATTTTGAAAACACTTTATTTTAGGGTCTTTTAACTAGTTGCTTATTAGCTTGCATATTAATAGAATATTGGCTATTTATTAGTACTTATTAAGCACATATTAATGCCTTATTCTGCATGACCTTATTCAAAATTCTTAATCCTACCCAATACCTAAACTTAAAGTTGCTGTAAGTATTTGAAGTACGCTGTTGGACATTGTTGATGTTTGAAATCAACCCAAACAAACACACCCCTCTCTTCATTGCTCCGCCTCCAAAACTCACACTCCAATCCTAACCACCCTGCTCTTAGTCGGTCTCGAACCCCGGCTCGATTGCTGCTGGCATGCGAGGCGAATGCACTACCAATGACACTAAACACCTCATTCTCTAGCGGCCGTCAGTGCCCAGGCATAAACCTTCATTCCAGTGATATTCTTTTGAGCTCTTTTGTATTGTGTCCCATTTCTTGCTCTGCAGTTTTTTTTTCTTCTTCTTTTCAAATCTCCCTCTTGCTCATTCTCTCTCCTCCACCATCAGATGCCCCTGATGCTGATTGGTTAGACGTTTGTTGTTGGACTCGGCCTGACTAACATCCAAACAGCAATGAAAATGTTTAACTCTAAAAATGTAAACATGTGGCCATTTTCATATTATTTACAATTACATTATTTCATTTTGTAGAAAAAAAAAATATATATATATTTTTAATTTTCTTAGCTTCCAATGGAGGCAGTATTCTCTGTAAAACTGCCTTGAAACAATATTTATACTTTTAAAGAATGAAAGAAATAAAAATGGATTGAACATCTTTCTTTTCAGGTCTATACAACTAGCTTGGCCTGTCGCTCACGAAAGTAATGTTTGTTATTGCCATCAAGCTAGTTTTATGTAACAGCTCTAGGAATGTGCCCAAAAGTGCAAATCTTACTGGCCAATTTTATTTGCTGTGTGATAGAAAAGAAATACCTCTTCATAAATATATTTTAAAAAATCCATTGCAATTGCATTGATGGCATGCAAATGTTCATGAACAGATATATTGTTCATTCAGAGTAAAATGTTTATCGCACCAAATTATTTGTATTTATTTTTTTTTTTTACACCGAACATTCGTCTTTGGTGTGAACAAGCCTTAATAATGAGTATAAAAAAAGTTCACTGTCAGCAAAGTAAACATTTTCCAGATTCAATTTTTCTCACATTATAAATACACAATTTTATACATAAAAGCTACTGATATCCTTTAGGAGGGAGGTTCCCTTGCATGCTTGGGTGTCCTTGGCAAAAATTTAGAAGGACCACTCAGCTGAGTAAATGACAGAATTTTCATTTACGATTCCTTTAAATCCATTGAATCAATGAAGTTGTATGTTTCATAGAGATCTCATTGTGGATATCTTCCAGTTTTGGCTTGCGACATCTTAATTTGTATCGGCACCTCCCTATACTTTGCGCTTTTGTCAATCCTCTCTTCTTGTTGAATCAATCTAGATTCTCCCTCCAGCGGATGTGGCTGCTTTGTGGCCGCTGGAGCAGAGTATGCTTAGTCAATAGTTGCCTGGTTTTTACACACTCTGTAATTAAAGCAAATCCACCTAAGTGTGTGTGCAATAAGCAATAATGTAAGTTCTGAGCTGTGGGAGAACTTTTCTCGCCGAGTCCCGCCACTCCTTTGGCTGTGGCCAGGGTAAATAATGCCTTATTGTTGCTCGGTTAACTCCAGGTCAACGGGTAACACTCTCCACCCCGGAACACAGTCAGACATATTCACACAGCTTGGATATAGACACTGTACTGAGACATTCATAGCAGAGTCCAGTTTGAAATGTATGAATAAATGGAGGAAACCCAGACACAATGTCGTTCATGGTTCAGAGAGGGTTACGGTTAATTACTGCAGTTAATCGGTAGTGGCAAGATTGATGAAGGCATACTGACCAGATGTTTTGTGGGTTTTGGCCGAGATATTTGCCGAGATCACTTCCAGAAAACATTTTATTAATTCCTCAGTTTTTTTTTATTTACAGAGAGCAAGAAAAAGCACATAATAAGGCAGATGTAGACATTAGATAAATAGCTTTGCTACTAAATGGCTTCATGGCATTATTGCTACTTTTAAAACTCAGTCACTGAATTGTTTCACATAGCTAATCTATAAAAATAGCTTTAAAGCAGTTATAATACTTTCTCTGTTTTAGGTCATCCTGAAATCATAGGAAAATAGACATGTATATTTCACTATATTTGGATATCTGTTATGTAACACTTTTCCAATCACATACTGTAGTATTGGTGGAAATTTTTTTATGCTAATATTTGATGCATCTCACTTCTGTGCTTCTGAGAAAAGAGGCCCATCATATCCTGTGTGTCTGTAAAGAATTTCATAGTTCGTATAACTATTGGCGGAAGTACCCACTTTTTTGCTGTGTTTGAACCACAGGAACTGGTAACGATTTTAGTTAGAAATGGGGGGAGAATAGAATTTTTAAAAAGCTCTCTACAACATTTTTATAAAGCTCTGTACACAAAGTTTAAATATACTTACTCCACAAACTAACATACAGAAAGATCATGTTAATCGCACATATATACAAAAAGCCAATGTTAATGCCATTTACCTGTCGGATTTGTTTGCGGCATTGTGTTTTTTTCTCAGCCTCTGATACACTTTAAAAAATTCTGGGTTAAAAACAACCCAAGTTGGGTTAAAAATTGAGAAACCCAGCGATTGGGTTGTTTTAAATGTTTGCCCAACCTACTGGGTAGTTTTATTAACTGAACTATTATATATAACTCAACTATTGTTTAAACATTTCTGTATTGTTTGCTTAAAATGACCCAAAATACAGCTCTGGAAAAAATTAAGAGACCACTCCAAGTTCAGAAATCAATGTTAAGTGGTCTCTTAATTTTTTCCAGAGCTGTATGTTGGAAATTAACATTTACATAACATAATGTTCACCTTATTGTTAAATCTAGTAATTATGTCTGATTTTTAATTTCCAACCTATTTTGGGTTCATTTTAAGCCAGCCATATAGTAATTTTGAAACAATAGTTGGGTTAAATAAAACTACCCAGCACATTGGGCAAACATTTAACCCAACCGCTGGCTTAAAACAACCCAATCACTGGTTTTGTCCATTTTCAACCCAACTTGGTTTGTTTTTAACCCAGCATTTTTAGTGTATGTAGCACTGCAAGTTGCTGTAGGAGTTGTAGGAAATTTGGTCTTTTACTCCACCTTTTTGCTCTTTTAATTGCATAACTTGTACGTCTATATTCAATCTCTGTTATCACGAAACCCACGACACACAACACAAACACAGCTTCAGTTGTTGATGTTGCTGAATGCAACACTTAAATACTGTCAATGTTGGCCGACTTTTGTCACTTCAGAGTTCCTAAAGGCGGCACGAATGCAACCAGGAAAATAGCACTAGGGGAAATTTAGATCTTGAGGGACCGCCCTGGATGCTAGTTCTTATATTGCTAGTTCATATCTCAATATGCTTATCCTTATTTAGTTTTGAATCAAAAAATTTTAATCAGTTTCAAAAATCACTGTTTGTTGCACTAAATTGCATTTATTTATAGCCACTGTTATCCAAAATGACTTAAAAATAAGAAACACTAAGACACAAACAGTTCATTTTTGTCAAAAAAGATAATTTATAGACCTTGACCTGCAATCCAACATCTTAAACCGCAGTAAACTCAAGGTTCCCAGATTCCTATCATTCCTTCATCCCCTTTCTTCCATCTTTTCTGGCCGTCATGTCTTCGCTAACATCACTATAACCCCTCATTTCTCAGGAGGCATAATGGAAGTGACAGGGCAGAAAGGCTTTTGACTCTGAGAGGTGTCACTAGTGCATTCAGCCATATTTCTTCGACTGCCCTGTCGTCTGTCATGTGCTATCTCTAGACAGACTGTCAGGAGCGATAAATGCATGCTCATTTTGGCCTGCTCCTCCAGTGTCCTATCTGTCTGTCTGCCCTATCTAGGCCATTATAGTACAACTTAGTCAAAGTACTCCACAGGCATTGCTGAGGTTTGATATGACCATGACAAACACTTCCATTGCCTTGACATTCCTAGGCTGGAGATTATACACCTAAGTGGCCTATCAAGGTTATTTCACTCCTTATAATGGAAATGAAAGGTTTGTGCATGTGTCTGCAGGTGGTTTCCAGTTTAAACGCCCATTCATAACAACTTTAAAATAGCATAATGTGAGAATTCCTTAAAAAAAATCTTTCCATGATGATTACAAAAAATCAAATTTTACTTGATTCAAAAGCTCAGTCCATTTTTGTCCTTTGCATGTATTTGTTTAGTTACATCAAAGAGGCTTTTAGGGGAATATTTTACCCACAAAAATAACTTTAAATTACTTTTCTTTTTTTTTTGTTCTGTGGAACGAAAAAACATTTTGAGTTATGTACTGTGTTCGTGTGTAATGTCAACGATGTAGACTGGAGATTTCAAGCTGTAAAAAGAAATTTTTGAGTCAAATCTGTTCAGTTAATCAACTGATCATGAATCGTTCATAAATTGGTTGATGGTTATCAGCAAATAACAACTTAAAGGGGACAACTTATAATGCCCCTTTTACAAGATGTAATATAAGTCTCTGGCGTCCCCAGAATGTGTCTGTGAAGTTTTACGCCATTTTTGTGTGTCCCCCTTCAAATGAGCTGCTGCTCCCGGCCCGCTTTCTAGCTTTAACAGCTCGTGCTTCGGTTGCTCAACAACAACAACAAAGCTGGAGAATCTCACGCAGCCAAAATGACAATTGTCAGTAACGGTGTTCAGCCTTACATTGTTCAAACCGGAGTCAGACACTGATGGAGAGACTCAGGAAGAAGTTACAACTTTTAGAATGAAACTGGACGTTTCTGAAGGTTTAATATAAATGTATGTAGTTGCTGTGGAGTTGATTCAACTCATCGACTAGCATGTGCCGTCATGTTAATCTTTTGTGCAAATCCAGTGTTGAATTGACCCTCGTTTGTGAAGCAGTAAAATGACGGCATGGTAACAACACTCTACTACAACAACTCTTCCTCTTCTCTAAAGCAGCCCAACATGGCCTCGCCCCCTTTGTTGCGTGTTCTTGGGGGCAGGGTTTATGTAAATTTTGGGGTGTGTGTGATGTCACTAACCTGGGAAGAAGCTCCCTGTAGTCCCTACCAGCCATCTGTTGTAGCCCTTAAACAGCAAATTATTTAAAAGTAAATGTCTCACTTTGCATTGAACTTTGAATGTCTTAACTTTGCAGATGTTGTTTATGCTCAACAGCAACATTACACACTGCCTAAAGTTAAAAAAGTGAAACATAATCAACCACCTCTTTAAATTTTAATCTATTTTTCACACAATGGTATTGTATGACTTCAGTAGACTTGGAAAATAGTCATGTGTGTTACTTTTATGGTGCCCTTTATGGGGCGTTATTGAAGCTCCCCAGTTTTCAACATTTATAATCAGAAATGTTTCTTGAGCATCAAATCAGCATATTAGAATTATTTCTGAAGGATCATGTGACACTGAAGACTGTAATGAGTAATGATGCTGAAAATTCAGCTTTTCCATGAATAAATTAAGAATAAATTACATTAAAATGTATTCATAGAAAACAGATATTTACACATATGTGTGTGTGTGTGTGTGTGTGTGTATGTTTAATGTAAACAGTTTAAAAGTTTGGGGTATGATTTTTTAATGTTTGCTCACTATGGTTGCATTTATTTAATAAAAAAATAGCAATATTCTTCTGTTAAATATCTGTATCTGTAAATATCTGTTTTCTATTAATACATTTTAATGTAATATATATATATATATAATATATATGTGTGTTCAAAGTGCACTAACTTTAGATTTCACGATTGCTCTCTGAAAGGTCCTCTGGGAATGATGGGGTCAGAGAGACATTGAACAAATTCATATTGCTCCATCTGCATGTTCAGAAAATCTCAGGACACAATTTAATACCTCTTTCATGTCCTTGAGAAAAGTGTGAGGATTAGCAGTAGATAATAAGTTTTGAGCCCCTGTGAAACAGATGGAGAGTGGGCTGTTCTTATTGAAAACAGACTCAAGGGGAGCACCGTACTGCAAGAGGAAAAACTGACTTTACAGGCAGCCATGTCCTTGGATGTTTGGCTGTTGTTGAAAACATCATACACCCACACTGTTTTTCATGACTATTTTTTTTATCTCCCACACTGTTTTTATTCCACCCGTCAGTGGTTTGTTTCCAGGCCTGTCGAGGGTCAATCCCCCTGAGGGGCCACCATTAGGCAAATGGATAAGATAGGAGCTGAACTTATTGAGGTGAGACACAGGAGAGAAAAGTGGGAAATACCCAAAGAGCCATAGAGTGCCGTAGGAAGAACAAACACAGCGGCTCGGCTCTTAGTCTCACACTTTTTACACATTCTCACATTACAGAGGACTTGACAGACTGTGTCTGCTGCTGAGGTCACAGTCACAGTTCACTTAAACTTGAAACTTGAAATGATGACACTATAGCTGCAACAACTAACCCGATAAAATGAATACAAATCCATAATAAATATCATTCATCAATCTGTTGATTAGTTGGATGCGTAATACCTGTCCTTACTGACGTCACTTTACACTTTTGATTAAATATAGGTTGTTTGACATTAAATTCAATGTTTAAAATAAATCAAATTATCATCATAAAGTCATGTAATTATGTTTTTTATAAGAACAGTATCTGTAGTGGCATTATAGTAAAAAATTCCTGACATTTACAGTATAAGCACAAGAAATGTCAGTAAAGCACTGCTATTTTTGTATGTGTGGTTTTGATTTTGTGAAAAACTATCTGTGATTTTAGAGTAATATTTATATTTTAAAGGACAGTAACAGTATGTGGAATACCCATTGATTTGCACATTATTTGGAGGACAGGATTTAGCTGGATGTGAAATAACATGCTTTTACGGTATTATCATGGAAGTAAAATCTTTGTTGTTGGTTTATTTAGTCGAAGATGTAATTGGCAGATTAATCGATAGTTTTTTGTCGTGGCCCTAGCTTTCCACATTATCTTGTAGGTCAACAGGACAGGTGTCTCCTGTTCTTCTATCACTGATTTGAAACAGAGCAATGCATTAGGTTGACAGGGTGTGCAGATCTTCTGCTTGGAAGTGACATTTCTGTTATCCTTTCAATATATTTCTGCAGTAGTTGCCATCCATTGCCACTAATGTGAGATGTCAGAAACCTGTGGACAGATTTCTCAGGTAGTCTGCCCATGTGTTTGACATGTTTTGGCCATTTTCTATATTGAGAGAGCAGTAATGTGTCACTGTACAAAAAAGATATATATTAGACAGGGGTCTGGAGGGTACAGAGCTCCTTCAGACTTTTAAAATAAAGCATTATATTTTTTATATTTCTATAGTGCTGTCAATCATGATTAACTGCATACTATTTTATTGTGGTTAATATACTACAGTTTAAAAGATTTGGGTAGATTTTTTTTTTAAAGAAAGAAATCCTTTGTCTTTACCAAGGGTGCATTTTTTTGGATCAAAAATACATTAAAAACTGTAATATTGTGAAATACTTTGACTATTTAAAATAACTGTAATTTATTCCTGTAGTCAAAGCTGAATTTTCATCATTACTCCAGTCTTCAGTGTCACGTGATCCTTCAGAAATCATTCTAATATGATGATTTGCTGCTCAAGAAACATTTCTTATTATCAATGTTGAAAACAGTTGTGCTGCTTAATATTTTGTGGAAACAGTGATAGATTTATTTTCAGGATTCTTTGATGAATAGAAAGTTCAAAAGAACAGCATTTATTTGAAATAGAAATCTTTTGTAACATTGTAAATGTCTTATTATACTGTCACTTTTGATCAATTTAATGCATCCTTGTTGAATAAAGTCATTAATTTCTTACAAACCCTGAACTTTTGAACGGTAGTGTACATATATAATCAGTATTAAGGTACACAACTCTACTCTTTTGTTTTTAGAAACACAGCTCATGTTATTGTTAACATACCTCTGGCATAATGTAAGTCTTCGAATTGTTTTCAGATTTCCCTGACACTCATCCATTTTCCTTCTACTGGTCTCCTCCAAACTCAAAAATCATAATACGAGTCTATCCGCAAAGATAAAAGGAAGGTGTACGGTTACAGCTAGATCAACAATGTGGGAGCAGCCCGAGGTTTTGTGAAGTTCTGGAGGTGAAGGATCTCCATGTGGGGGATTAATATGAGTTCTCTTCTCGCATCCAAACCAAACAGGCAATCCCACTCCAAGGACCGGGAAATCAAACTCTGTTTGTTTTGCGTGAGGATTATTTACATAGTCTGATATTTACGGAGGCAAGGGCGGACATCGTCACTACAAAAGAGGGTTGCTTTTCTCACTGAAAAGAACAGAAATGATTTTGGAAGTTTTGCTATGAACTTGATATTTGGTAACACTTTACAATAAAGTCCAATTAGTTAACGTTAGTTAATGCATTAACTAAAATTAACTAACAATGAGCAATACATTTGTTACAGTATACATTAATCTTTGTTAATGTTAGTTAAAAATACTGTTAGCTCAGTTCCATTAAATAATATGGCAACACTTTAGATATTTTGCAATTACAACTAATAAATGCTTTAGAAGTATTTTTTCACTGTTCATGTTAACTGATGTAGTTAATTCATGTTAACAAATAGAACCTTATTGTAAAGTGTTACCTGACATTTCCATCATCATTTACTTTAATTTTTTTTAATTAAAATTAAAAAATGTAATTTCTTCTATGGAGGCGATATTTTGCAGAATGTCTGAGCTCCTCCTTTTCCAAAGAGTAGAATATATGTGGACAAGAGTTTTCAAGCTCCCAAAATGATATTTTACATTGCAAGTCCTCTGTAGCTACATGTTAGCTTTGTGTGATGAACAGAGTGAAACTTAACTCATTATTTGCTGAAAATCTTCTTAAATGGTTAGTTCACCCAAAAATGAATATTCTGTCATTAATTACTCACCCTCATGTCTTCAGAATGCAAATTAAGATATTTTTGATAAAATCCGTTGGCTCAGTGAGGCCTCCATTGCCAGCAAGATAATTAACACTTTCAGATGCCCAGAGACCTACTAAAGACGTATTTAAAACAGTTCATGTGACTACAGTGGTTCAACCTTAATGTTATGAAGTGATGAGAATACTTTTTGTGCGCCAAAAAAAACCTAAATAACGACTTTATTCAACAATCTCTAGTTATGGACGATTTCAAAACACTGCTTCATGAAGCTTTGAAGTTTTACAAATCTTTTGTTTCGAATCAATGGTTTGGAGCGTATCAAACTGACAAAGTCACGTGAACCATTGAAATTTCGAAACGTTTCGAAACTCTTAACGAATCCTCGTTTACTGAAATCACGTGACTTTGGCAGTTTGATACGCGCTCCGAACCACTGATTCGAAACAAAAGATTTGTAAAGCTTCGAAGCTTCATGAAGCAGTGTTTTAAAATCGGCCATCATTAGAAATTGTTGAATAAAGTCGTTATTTTGTTTTGTTTTTTTGCAGCACAAAAAGTATTCTCGTCGCTTCATAACATTAAGGTTGAACCACTGTAGTCACATGAACTGTTTTAAATACTTCTTTAGTAGCTTTCTGGGCATTGAAAGTGTTAATTATCTTGCTGGCAATGCAGGCCTCACTGAGCCATCAGGATTTTATCAAAAATATCTTAATTTATGTTCTGAAGATGAACGAAGATCTTACAGGTGTAGAACGACATGAGGGGGAGTTATAAATGACAGAAATTTCATTTTTGGGTGAACTAACCCTTTAAATGCTGAAATCACATTTGTGTTTGCATACATTTTTGACATATGGACCCATTTATTTTTTACAGTCTGCTAAATTTCTTTGTGGCCAATGTAAAAAGAAAGCCATACAGGTTTGGAGTGACATGAGGATGTAATTTTTTTTTTTTTTAAATTTTTGAAGGTTTTTTTTATGTTTCTTGGAAAAAAATGGGAACATACAGCTGTATTTCGCTTTTCTAGGCACAATACGTTTCCTACAGAGAGAAAAATGAAAACATTCAGTGATATGTCTGTTCTCAGTCACTGTGGAACAGTTATCCACCAACAAAGCACAGCTGCTGGATCTGGCAGTTAAACATCACTTTGACAGGATCTCTACTCACTGCCGAGGAAGGTTTTACTGTCAGATATAACAAAGTGTGAGGTGAAAAGAATCTCTGATGGACTCGCTGAAGCTCTAGGAAAGCATTCATCCCTTCCACTCAGCTTTGTTCGTATAAGCTCTCTCCCAAGACGACACCGATGCCATTTGATCGAAACAGAGATTAATCAGGGCTAGTTTTATATCATGTACCTCTGAAAATTTTCAAAGATGTTTTCCTTCAAGGCATTTCCCTTAGTTTCTGAGCGATTAGGGCCTGTGTTTGAGTCAAGGGTCACGAGGGATGACTTTAATTGGATCTCATTTCTCCAGATCTGCTGTTTATTTGAAGAGGACTGGGGCAGAATTGTAGCGACTGAGATCACCGCTGGGAAGGGAGGGGTTAAGGCCTCTGAACATGGCTGTGCTCAATCATGCTTCCCCTTACTCACTGCACAAATACCCATGGGCACACTTTCCTACATTGTGCTAAAGTTGTGGCTGTGGCCTGCAAGGCCTCAGCGTAGATCTTTCCCAAACTCTCAGCAGGCCGTCATGTGTGCATTGAGCTCAGATCGAGGGAGGAGGGAGACCTTGAGCTTTATTGGCCAATGACCTGCAGCATATATTATTGTGCAGAGCAAGGACCAATCAGAGAGCTCAGATAAGGGTCACTTAACAGCCCTGTTCTTTAGCTCTGCTCCACTGCAGCTTCTGACTACACTGCATAGGGATGGATTTATCATATTGATATGTATATACATTTATATAATGGTACTTTCAAACTCCTGTGTTTTATCAATTACATTACATCACAATTATTATAGAAAAGTGATTTAAAATATGAATAGTCCTCTGGTTCAGGGTTATTACAGCTTTGAATTTTTAATTTTAGTTTTTAATTTATATTTAGTTTTGTTAGTTTTCTTTAAGACAGTTTTTTTAGTGTTAGTTTTAGTTTTTCACTATTTATTTTATATTTCAGTTTATTTCAATATGTTATTTCAATTAACAAAATATTTTCATTTATTTTTTTGGACTGCATTTGGACTAAGTCA
>RJVU01026577.1:5054270-5091151 GCA_003731715.1 Anabarilius grahami
AATCATGTTAATGTAAAAAAAATATTTTTTAACAATTTAGTAATAATATTTAACAATATATAATTAAAAAGTATTTTTTACATTGCCCATCTAAAAGATATATAGGCATAATTATTTATATATATTTTATATAAATGTAAAGATTTTTTTAGCGCAGTAGAGGAATGTTTTTATTGTATGTGCGTATTTAGAGACTGATAAATGCCACAGGCGCTGCTATCAGATATCTTTGTGATTTCCTGCCTGTGTTACATTAAGCCCTAATGATGATATGCTGTGTGTGTGTGTGTGTGTGTGTACCTGGTATTCCTTACGTTATGGGGACCAACACAAAGATAGTAATACCAGTAAATTGACCTTATGAGGAAATTTTTGGTCCCCATTAGGAAAACAGCTTATAAATCATACTAAATTAAGTGTTTTGAAAATCTAAAATGCAGAAAGTTTTCTGTGATGGGTAGGTTTAGGGGTAGGGGTAGTGTAGAATGTGCAGTTTGAGCATTATAGAGTTTATCCAGAGTTTATATTATAGAATATACCATTTGTACTGTATAAAAATCATTGTGCCTATAGGAAGTCCCCATAAAACATGGAAACCAGCATGTGTGTGTGTGTTTGTGTGTGTGTGTGTGTTTGTGTGTGTGTGTGTGTGTGTGTGTGCTGTTCAGGTAAACCCTACTTTATGGGGACAAAATGTCCCCACAAAGATGGCAATATCCAAAAATTTTTGTCCACATGAGAAAAACAGCTTATAAATCATGCAAAGTGATTATTTTTTTTTAAATGTAAAAATGCAGAAGGTTTTCTGTGATGGCTAGGTTTAGGAGTGCATTTAGGGTTGGGGGATAGAATATACAATTTGTACATTATAAAAGACCATTATGTCTATGGAAAGTCCCCATAAAACATGGAAACCCAATGTGTGTGTGTGTGTGTGTGTGTGTGTGCGTGTGTGTAGGGTTGGGGTGTTGGGCTTCAGTCTGTGCTGTTCTACTAATCCCCTGTTTTCACACACAGCTGTTTCCTGTTGGGAACATGGGCCAGGCTAGGGGCCTTTGTGAGACACACACAAACTAGAGGACACAATTTGCTTTTCCAGACAATGTTCACTGAAACGCCAAGGCCGCAGTGTCTGCCATCAAAAAGCCTGCGTGAAAACAACTTTGTCAGGAAATAATGCTCAACACAGCAATTTAGTTCATCTCTCTATTTCTTCATCCTAGGGAGTCCATTCCATTAAGACATGTTTTTCCTGGGAAAAGTCTCCAGATATTGGGCAATAAATGCGGTTATCAGTAGATTGTGGCTTATGAAGGCAGCAGACATAATTGATTCTTGGAAGAAGAGACGAGTGTGAACATGCCGTACTGACTCCGATCACCCTGAGCTTCAGACATCTCATCAGTCAGCTTTATTTATGGATTGGGCTCTGACCTCTGGCCTGATTCTCTTGTAGTATTGGAGTGAAAGTCTGAGCTGAGTTCAAGACAAAAAGCCTGCAGTCATTCCTGTGCCTGCTCATTTGTAATTTCTGGAAATTATACGATCCATTTATTACAGCCAACATTCTGTAATGTAAACTGACCTTAATGTAATGCAGTCACGATTGTAAAATG
Organism: Anabarilius grahami; assembly: GCA_003731715.1. Taxonomy (NCBI): domain Eukaryota; kingdom Metazoa; phylum Chordata; class Actinopteri; order Cypriniformes; family Xenocyprididae; genus Anabarilius; species Anabarilius grahami. The sequence goes on from RJVU01026577.1 coordinate 5,055,887, forward strand.
TGTTAATGTGCACTTAACTAAATGGTGGTCCAAGGGAGCCATACTTGAGAATGATTTTTCATCTGACTCCCTACAGCATGAAGTAGCAGGAGATTATGGGCATTATGTGTAAAAGCTGCGTTTTACAGTTAACTGAAGTTCTGCTGAAGGGCACTATGTGGTATGAGTGTCCCAAATAGTTCTCAGACAAAGATAGGAACATCCTGTTACTTTTAGACTTTCCATTCCTGAATTAGAACAGCTTTTGGGATCTTGTTGCCCTATTTGTTCTAATAAAAATGTTAAAAGATAGTTTTGCAAACAAAGTACAATGTGAGAATAAGAACTCGGACTATGTTTTATATAAACTTTTGTTGTCCTGCTTGAGTAGAAGATCTACATTTCTGTGGGGTCAGTAAGATTTTTTCCATGCTTTTGAAAGAAGTCTCTAATGCTTACTAAGTCCGCATTTATTTGATACAGTAAAATCTGAAATAGTGTGAAAATAATTACAATTTCAAATAACTGTTTTCTATTTTTCTGACACTCATTAACATTCACTCCGCTTCCACGACTCTCAGCCTGCCCTGCTTTACGCTACACTATACATTATGTGATACTTTTTTTTTTTCAGGGTTTTCTATTTCATTTAATTGAAATTGAAATCTTTTTAAAATGTCTTTACTGTCACTTTTGATCAATTTAATGCATCATTGATGAATAAAAGTATTAATTTCTTAAAAAAAGAAAAGAAAAAGTAGTACTGGCCCCAAACTTTTGTACTGTACATCCTGGTATGAATCTTTTAATTAATTATAGTGACTTTATTAGGAGATGCTGAACTGATGTAATTTATGCAATTATTATATTTTGTTTGTTTGTTGTTGTTGTTGTTGTTTTATATAAATGGCAATAAGCTGTAATGTTCTTGTTCTGGGCATGTAGTAAAACACTATCCTTTTTGTGGTCTTTATATTTACAGAGTGAATCAGTTAAATATTTCCTGGACAACTTGGATCGGATTGGCCAACTGGTGAGTCATGATAACGCAGCACTATTTCATAATGGCAGTTCTTCATGGTATATGACCATGCAATGTTTTAAAAATGATATAGCTGTTCTAGAAACAAAGATAGTCATCTGAAAAGATAGTTAGTCAGATGCAATGTTTCCCAGCAGAGCTGGTGGCGTTGAAAACTGGAGACACTGAAAATGAAAGTAAAATGGTCTACTTCAGATTGATTGGCCAAGGCTGCCAAGAACACATAGTGTGTCTCAGATGAGTGATAAAAAAGGCCTGGAAGTGTTTTGTGTGAGCATGGAAACCAAGTCCAAATACAAAACAGATACATGGTATAGTTTGGGTGGGATGTGGGTCCTTTGAAAACTACTTCCGAGTATCATTTTGTCTACCCTTGTGGCAATTTTCATTAAGAATTGTGTATTTGCCTCTTATTTTACTTTAGATTTTTATTTTTAATTTATTTTACTACATAAATTTCAGAAATATCACATTTGCAAAAAGTATAGTTTTTATGTTTTAAGTTGCATAAGTGGGTAAAAAGACCCTGGTAGAATGTGAAACTCTAATAGACCTGTGTAAAGCAAACAATCATCCTTGTTAATAAAAATATTTCAGATAAATTTAGCTAAAGCAAATTGTTAAATTGTCATTGTTGTGCTAATGTATGTATTTGCTATTGACTTTATTCACTCAACCTATTCTTACAGAGTTATGTGCCAAGCCGACAGGACATCCTATTGGCTAGGAAGGCCACCAAGGGAATTGTGGAGCATGATTTTGTCATCAAGAAGATCCCTTTTAAGATGGTAGATGTGGGTGGCCAGCGCTCTCAGAGACAGAAATGGTTTCAGTGCTTTGATGGCATCACCTCCATCCTCTTCATGGTGTCCTCCAGCGAGTTTGACCAGGTACTGATGGAAGACCGCCGCACTAACCGCCTGGTGGAGTCCATGAACATCTTTGAGACCATAGTCAACAACAAGCTCTTTTCCAATGTGTCCATAATCCTCTTCCTCAACAAGATGGACCTTCTGGTGGAGAAGGTACGCAAAGTCAGCATTTGCAAGCACTTTTCTGACTTCCGGGGAGACCCTCACCGACTGGAGGACGTGCAGGCCTATCTTGTTCAATGCTTCAACCGCAAACGTCGCAACCGCAGCAAGCCACTCTTCCACCACTTTACCACTGCCATTGACACTGAGAACATTCGCTTTGTCTTTCATGCCGTCAAAGACACGATTCTTCAGGAGAACCTTAAGGACATAATGTTGCAGTGACTTTTACAGTAGTTTGATCTGTTTTTTGCCATTGTATGAGTCCATTTTCCATCCTATCGCAGGAGAAAATGCCACCTGGACTTCATTTGAACATTTTAACCTTGACAACTGTGCAGGAAAAAAATCATGGTGCAAAATTTGCATCTTGTGTTAGATGATCATGTACTCCATTATGCAGACCTTTATATTAGAGACATGATATTCAAGCTCTCTCTGTCATCACTCATTTTAATTTCTTCCTGTGAAACGGGAAGTTTGAAAACACCTTGGATGGTGGAAAAACCAAGAACATTTGAGGGTGTTACAGTTTGTCAATGCAAAGAAAATGAAGCAGTTTGGTAGTCAATTGTTTTTCGTATTTTCACCTCTTTTCTCAAGGATACACTCAAACAATGCACAATAACTTTACACTGGCCCATCTCCCAAATAACATCCTAAAAATAAATGGCAAACCTGCACTGAACATCCTGCTTGATACAAGTAGTTAATTTTTATGTCATTTAACAGGTTTATTTTTGATATAATCTAACATTTAAATCACATTTTGCTTTATCTATACTTGTGAGTTTATAGATATGTATGCAAAATTCTCATTAACAACTAAGCAGGGTTTTTGTACATAGAGTGAATAGTGGCTTTTGTACATGTTAACTGTGTTTGCTTTTATGTGTCTCTTCACGTTAAGCTACAAGCTTTGAAATATAGAGTAGGGTCAAATCACTGGTTATGCCTCTAACACCACTAACTTAAGATGAATAATGCATTAATGGCATTTTTTAAATGTCATTATTGCACAGCATATGTACTTTATGAGTATTCATATGATGTTAAGCCTCTCGAAATGTATATAACCTGTGACTCTTCAAGCCAACCTGACGCTGTTCAGTTATACAATCAGCAGATGTAAAGATCTTAGTTCCTCCTTGATTTCAGCCAGGTACTTATCTTGTTGAATGGCAGCTGTGAACAGCTGTGTGCTTTTGGATTTTAGCTGATGTGCCTACAAGAGTCCCAGGTTGCGATCCCGGACGAGCCCCCAATTTGTTTCACTCATGTAGCGATCTATTCTTTTGAACTACTCCATGAACTGGGTGTGAAGTGTCTTCCCAGTGATCTCTGCCAATGCTGAGGAGCATTTGTTGGTGGTGGTGGCACCATTTGATCTGTTTTTCAGACATCTGTTTTTGTCATCAGAGATAGTCGCTGACTCACAGTTTTCTCGGAGGGCGAGCGGTTTCAACTTCAGTGCAGGTGTTCGCTTGTCAGATTTTTGTTTTGCCTTTGTTTTGTGTTGAGGGACCACTTGATATATGTTATCAGATCATTTTCAAGTTTTAACAAGAGCATCAAGCCCTTTTCTTTCTGTTTTATGTACTTCAGTGGCATTTCTATAACAAAGCAAAATTGAGAAAGTTTCTCTATGCCCTGAAGGCAATTTAAATTCTGTCCTTCCTTGTAATCACCACAGTGCCATGTTGGCTTACTGAAAGTTGGCAGGAAGGGATTTGATTTGAGAAATTGGACACACCCTGAACCTTTGTCCCTGACAGCTCTTCCCAGTGGCAACAACAGATGCATTTACTGGAAGATATCTGGCTCTTGTGCACATAAAGAAGGGGAATATATTCTTTAATTCAAGGCTGTGTTCATCCTTGTTTCCTCTTTTAAGACCATTAGGAGAGTTTGAATGTTAAATAGTGGAAAAGATACGCAGACACAAGTATAAAGGCTATTAAAACTTGCAATCAAGATAAGCATATGGCGTGGAATTAATTTGATATAAATTGTATTTGGAGAATAATAATCAGAGAAACTATTTCCAGTTGCGATTTCAATCTACTGAAGATGATCCAACTACGGTATTTACATTACATTTGCTGCTCTGGTGTTTTGTCCCTCTTTAAGGATCTCATGAGTGTCACTGTTAACTTGATGTCTACATCAACACCCCTTTCAGTGTTTTACTGTACTTTTTTCCACTTACATATTTTGCTTCCCTTATGTTTTATGTATCCAGTGATTGTAAAAAGTGTGAAATTCCAGATTAACTGCATTATGTTTGTTTTGTATATAAGAACAATATAAATACAATAAAAATGCTGAAGTTATGGTTTTTGGCTTGTTCTTCTTTACTGCATATTGTATAACTCAATGTACACTGTAGCAAATATCATGTTTTATTTATGGTAAAAAAAAAAACTAACAAACAAAAAACAGGCAGCTGTGGTTGCCAAAAATGCATCATGATAAATACAGTACAATGTTTCAGGTATTACAGGATGGAATATTAGTGCCTGTATATCTTACAATTTATTACTGTATTTTTTATTAAGTGATATACTAATAATATACCAATCTGATTTTTTCCTTAAAATGTATTGATAACCACAATGATAATACAGGCTGTACAATAGAAATCCAGTTCATGGCCTGTCCATAAAACGTGGCCAACACTTGTATATAGGCGGTGCCCAAAGTCACACAACCAGTGCAATAAACGTTCACTAAATAACAGAAAATGTAACACCATAATGTAATGATAAGAACATAATGTCTGCTCGTTATTGTTTTTCACCGTAAATTATATGGTAATTCATAGTTTATACTTATATATTATTTTAAATTATAAAACGGTTAGTTCCTGTCCTTGATTCTGATTGGTCAATAGCTGTGTTTTATTCACAATAAACCCTAGCAACCACTCTTAGCAATGTAAACTGTTTTCATTTAATATTGTTCATCGAAGCTTACTGTATTATGTAGAAGAGTATTGTGAGAAAGAGACTGAGTGAGCGAGTTTATTAACTGCATTCAGATTTAGCATTTTCCTTCAGGTCAGTCCTATGTTCATAATAAAAAATCTGTTTAAATGTCCGCTGCAATATCTTGTCCTTTTAACCCTCTACAGCACAGCGTTGCCCTCATGCAACGGAAAGTTTTCTTAAGCCCTATGTTTAGTACATTTTTCTTTAAATGATTACAACCAACTAGAAAGTTTGAGAAAGTACCAAAGAACAGTCCAGTAAGGTGTGAGAGTCACTATCAAGCACCATTTAAAGGTGGGATGTCCTGTTCTGACACATGGTCACAGGAGCACATGGTGTGAGAAGAAGGCAAGATTATTTGCTTAAGTAATCTTATTTAAAATGACATGAACTGTACATAAAAAATATGTGTGTGTATGAAGGTGTGGAGAAGACTTTTGTCAGGTTTTATGTTTTTTTTATTTTATTTTGCATGTTCAGAAATTGAGTTTTTCTTTTTGTTGCCTCAGGGCAATGTTGTGCTATAAGGGGTACTTTTCGAGGATGTTTTGGACAATATCTCACATTGGCCATAATGTGTTATAAGAAGGGAAGATGCCGGGTTTCGTGGGTGTGCAGGAACACCGAAAGTGATGTGCAAAAATTGTAACATACACCTCTATTTCACAGCAGAGAAGAATTGCTTTTTGAAGTTTTGTACAGAGTGAAAACTTAGCACATGAAGAACATTATATGGCATAGCACACTACATGATACAGACCTATGCATGTATCAAATTCAATATATCAATGTCTTTCAAGTGTTTTTCCATTTTTACTTAATGATTTCTTGACATTTTTTTTTTAAATTTGATTTTGATGATAATTTTCTCTATGAAAACAAAACAAAAAAATATTTTAGTGTGGGGAAGGTTGAGGGGCCAAAAAAAATTTGTATCAATAAAATGTTCCCAAATGAACCAAAAAATGATGTGGAATATTTGTTTTCATGTGCCATCAACATGTGTGCAGTAGAGGGTTAACATTTAAGGGGTTTTCCCGTGACTGACAGTCGCTAGTCAAAGCATTTGTCAGTTGCATCTTGCTCCGTGTTCACAACAATTCAGTCTTTTCGATATAAAAGTCTTCGCTACTGACTGACACACTCATAAAGACAGTCTTTGCCGCCATCTAATGGTGAAATAATGTAACTTCTATTGCTGTTCACAGTCAGGGACTATTTTTTTCCGGCGGAAGGAAGGCTTTAGTGAAAGTTTACTTCATGAAAGTTGCATTGAAACATATTTTTGGCTTTAATATTTGTATTGTGTGGTAACCGTTTTATAAAAGCAATAAGGTACTGAAGGCTAGTGCTGTATCGTGAATAAGTCATGGCTTAAGCCGTCAGCCGTGACTTATTTATGATACAGCACAGCCTCTCTTACCTTATTGGTTACGTAAAATGTATTGCATCATAAACATCATGTTATGACCCAGTGCATCCCCAAATCAAGTTATTGCTCTTTAAATCAGTTAAATGCTCTTTAAATCAATCATAGGCAGACTTCTACCACGTGACAGATGAATTCCCCTCCAAATACCATAGTTTGATTGGACAATCAACTTTTGATGTCAACAACACCCCGTTTAAAATATCATATGTCCGATCATAAGAATAGTTGCATTTCATTATTTGCATTTAGCGTTGCTTTTTCAGGATCAGAATACATCCGACTTATTTTTAGGTCACAACCCAACCACTGATATATATGAGTAGCCTTATGTCAGGAGATTATCTGGGGTCATGTATTGTTTGTTTCTGTATCTTATTACTATTAGTTTTTAACTCTCTGATGTCTTTGTTGTGTGTAAAGTTTAAATCTGCTGTTTTCCCATATATGAAAAACTGAACTGTCCCCACACTGTGCATTTCCTGCACATGTCTTTGGGAGCAAGTTCAAACAGAGACAAATAAACAGAGGTTATGCAAGAGTTAAGTGGCAGAGGAAGTGTTACCCCCAACTGTGGCCTGTGCTCAGTACTGTAAGTACCATTTTAACTTGAAGCTTAGATGCATCTTTTTCAAAACGCCACCCGTCTTTGTAGCAAGCTATTTTAGGCTTTATTGTCATATAAGAGTTGCTGAGAACCTTTCCTTTCCTGTGAAGGATCTAATGTTTGACTATGAACAAAGAGGTCCTATTATGGTAAGACACATCTAAACAAATATAACCCTTGACAAATCCCCTACTCAAGACAGAAGATGATGTCTAAGCACACAAAGTGCCTTTTCTGGGCCAACCCTGGCTTATTTGCGTGAGGTAAAACTCATGACTCCTGTTATGCTTGCATTTCCTCCAGGCTGCCTTTCATTGCACTTCAAAATTGAATGCTGATATTTAGTAATAAATAAGGGCAGCAGTCATTCCCAGACAATTTAACAATGTTTCAGCCTGCCCTTTATTTTAATCTGCCTGCTAGGCATGTGTTGGGCTTTCAAATACACATTCAACAACAGTGATTTTTCCAGAATTAAGGAGTGAGAGAAAATGTCAGCTCTGACATTAGCTGGAAAAGATGTGCCTACGGGAATGTTACTGTTAGTAATCTAATCGCAACTGCAAAAACTTTGCTAGAAGGACACCAATCATTGTGCAGATAGCCAGAGTTTGTTCAGACAGAACAAATCATCTGACTCGTGTATGACTGGGAAATCTCTCACCAACTCAAGAAAACCAATATGAACTTCAAACTCCTTGCAACAAGAGCGCCCCCTATTGGCTATGCGTACAGAAGTGTTTATTTTCTTAAACGACCCCACCTTGTACTATAAATCTCGTTAGAACATGATATTCAATATTACAAGAGGGAAAAGAAACAGAAACGAATTTAAAAATACAATGATGCTTATATTTTATTCATTTTTTTCTATAAAGATTCAATATTATGTCCAATGTCAACTTCATTGTTTTTGCTCGGAAAAGAACAGTTGGCCTTTCATTTGAATATTATTATTTATTTATAAAGAAATGAACACTTTTATTCAGCAAGGATGCATTAAATTAATCAAAAGTGACAGTAAATCTTACAGTGTATAATGTAATAAAATAAAATAAATAGACTTACTGGTCTGTTCTTTCAAACTGTATATTCATAAAAGAATCCTTCACGGTGTGTAAAGCAAAAGAATGTATCACGGTTTCCACAAAAATATTAAGCAGCACAACTGTTTCATACATTGATAATAATAATAAATGTTTCAAATCATCATATTAGAATGATTTCTGAAGGATCATGTGACACTGAAGACTGGAGTAATGATGCTGAAAATTCAGCTTTACTGAATTACATTTTAAAATTTAAATTAGGAAGAGTTACAAGAAGTTGATTTATTTGGTTCAGGTCCTTACTGTGAAATAATAGCTTTTAACAATTGAACCAACATTGTCAAAAATAAATAAGGATTTTAATTATCACCTAGTTTGCTCTGTCCTCCTTCCACCAAAAAGTATTTATGTAGAAACTTGCAAACAAGTGTATCTTTAAACCCAAAAATATACCTAGGAACAGCAGCGTATTTTCACACAGATGTGAATATAATCCATTAGATGCTGAATTATGGTTTAGGTCCACAGTTCATTTACTGGATGAAAAGAATAGCATAATTTCCTTTATACTCCACTGTGCTTATTCAATACATAATAATTTCCTATTGTGTTTAATAGTTTCCTTGTGGAGACTGCCACAGGTCATTGTCAATCAGTGTAATCAGCTGGAAAACATCCAAATAAAATAGCTTCTTAATGTTTTGGTAATGAACTAAATACTACTAGACATAAATTGTGTATTGCAGTCATGCCCTGAGGATGTATTTGAAAAATTACTCTCTTGTAATGTTCCCAGCCGCCCCGAAGATTAAAGGATTTCTAGATCATTACCAGGCTTTATACCCTTCCAGTAAATTTAAATGTTATGTCACTGGAAAACTAACGTGTACCACACAGACATATCAGTATCACACTCATTTACAGTCAAAGAATCAATCTACTAATATGTATGTGGGTCATTGACGAATAAGGTTTTTAAAAGTGTAAAAAAAAACATAATGGAGACATCATTCATTTTGAAGTTTTATTAAGTGTTAACAATGTTATTATGTGGTCTTTATAATCAATTAACACTGCTTTTGTCATTTTTTACAAGATGGACAAAATTTGTCACCAAAAAAGTAATTCGGTTTAACCAAATGACGGTTTTACCGAATGACACTTTTGGTTATACCGACTGACGATATTTTCAAACAAAGCTAACAGGCTGATATCTAGCTAGCTAACAAAAGGAAAATCAAGTTTTTTAAATATTAAAACATTTTCCATGTTTTATAGCGGTTGTACCGAATGACCTGATGTTTCGGGACATTCGTATGAGCAAGTGAAAAAATTTATTTTTCTAATAATTAAGAGAGAGTTAGTTACTTTGCTTCATGACCATGTGGTCCTGTGCAGGTGTCTGAATGATGTCACGTCCTGTCACATGATATTGACCGCATGACTTGATCCAAAATGATCCCTTTATATTGGTTACTCCGAATGACATCAATAAAATTAATTCTTTCTCATAAAAAAGCAAAGAAAAGACTTCTACACATAATTTTAGTACCATTTTGCACTATGTTGACATATGATGTTATAAAATCATGCCAGAATAATAAAAAAATATATACATTTATTACATTTTAAGATATTTTAAATGAAATGGCTGTATTGGCCTTTGGACGGTTAAACCGAATGAACTTTTGACACTTCAAAATCTTTAAAATACCTTTATATGTAGCAAAAAAAACCTTTTGGATTCAATAAAAAGAGATCTAGTTGTACTACCTTGCAATCTTCGGATGTCATATCTTTGTGTTTTTATTATTATTAAAGCCAAAAAAATGACCCCTCACGCCATATACTATCTATCTACTTGGTCTATCCTTTTGTTTATCTCTCTGAACATCCTTTCAGGCCTTCTAGTCTAGGTGGACTCGCACACTGAGTCCCAGTTTGACATCTGAGCTTTCCGCATACTACAGTAGTGAAGTACGCATATTCAGAAGGGAGGTACTTGTCACATGAACAGGAAGTTCAGAGAGATAAGCACAGGGAAATACCACGTTTATCATAAAAGGGGTCAAGCATGCCACATTTCGTAGTAAAACGACGCATTTGAACCGCGGTGATGAAATTATAAAGACATATACTGCCGTATTACATCAAAATGTCATCTTCCTCCTATATTTGTGTCGTACATTAATACTAAACAATCACTAAGAGCCTCCACCCGCTCTCCGCACACATGGTACGGTCCTTCTCTCGCTCGCAGTGGTTGGCGCCGGTTGCTTTGCACATGGCCGAGTGAGAAAAATCTCTGGATTACTGCTGTGAAATTTACCACCGCCTTTTCACTAGCCCACACTGACAGCGATCAAACTCTCAATGCGAGATACGGAGAACATGGAGGCCGAAATGGAGTATGACGACGGAGAAGAGCCTTCGTTCAGTGATCCGGAGGATTTCGTGGATGATATCAGTGACCAGGGTAAGAGAGGCCTACGCTATCTGCTAACGGGCTACGAGTCGCACACTAAACCCTAAAGCTCAACATGTCAGCGCGCAACTAACACCAACACCACTCGGATTCGTTGTTTAGTGACCCTTGATGCTGCTCAACCACCCTGTTTAAGAGTAAAGGCTTTTTATTCCAGTTAAAGCGTCCTAGATAAAGTTCAGCATGTGCGCGAGCAGGACAAAAGCATCGTAGCAGCTTTAGGGAAATAGACGCGCGTGTCACAGTAGCGCTGTTGCGTTGCTTCAGCAGCTGTTTAGCTCTTGATTTCAGAAAGTTCGTGGTAGTGCTGTAGCATCTGTTTACCCATAACATGCTGATAGAGTCTTTATTGGATGGTTTCTCTGTATGCAGAGCTGCTGGAGGATGTTCTCAAGGATAAACCTCTGGAGGCTGACGGCATCGACTCGGTCATTGTGGTTGATAATGTCCCTCAGGTCGGACCGGATCGCCTGGAGAAGCTCAAGAACGTCATCCACAAGATCTTCTCAAAGTTTGGCAGAATCACCAATGAATTCTACCCAGACGCAGATGGAAAAACCAAGGGGTAACTTATAGTTTGCATGGGTGTGCAATGGGAAGTAGGGATGCATACATGTTAATACTGACTGATATGCTTCCTGTTATGAAAAAGCATGGTGCTGGTATTGTTAGTCTTTGAACTGTAATAATCTAATGAATATCGCTTCATCTTCACAGGTACATTTTCCTGGAGTATTCTGCACCAAGTCACGCTCATGAAGCAGTCAAGAACGCTGATGGCTACAAGCTGGACAAGCAGCACACTTTCCGTGTCAATCTGTTCACTGACTTTGACAAGTATGTTGTCCTTTATTGTGCGAGAATCTAAAATGGTGTTCGACCGATAAGTATTTTTTGATGGCTGACGCTGAGGACTCTTTCCTGTCACATTTCATACATGTGTTTACGATATCGGGGTAGGTGGCTAGCTGTGTCAGTCAGTTTATGCTTAAGTCGTTTGTGACTTTTATAAAGGAAAAAGGGGTTAGTTCACTTCAGAATTTAAATTTTCCTGATCATTTACTCACCCCCATGACATCCAAGATGTTTATATCTATCTTTCTTCAGTTGAAAATAAGTTTTTTGAGGAAAACATTCCAGGATTTTTCTCCATATAGTGGACTTCAATTTGGATCAACTGGTTGAAGGCCCAAATTGCAATTTCAGTGTAGATTCAAAGAGCACTACACAATCCCAGAGGAGGAATAAGGATAAAAAAATCTAATTTATATACTTTTTAACCACAAATGCTCATCTTGCACCAGCTCTGCGATGCGCCACACATTATGTAATCACGTTGGAAAGGTCACGTGTGATGTATGCGGAAGTACTGATCCAGTGTCTACAATGCAAATGTGCAAAGACTAAGTCAAACGTCCTTTACAAAAAAAAAGGTAAAACAACAATGTTGGACGATTCTGAAGTTGGAGGAGAAAATGAGATACTTCCGCCTGCGTCATGCATGACCTTTCCAACCTGATTTCGTAATGCATGGCGCATCACAGAGCTAGTGTAAGACGAGCATTTGTGGTTAAAAAGTATATACACTTTTTTTTTAAATTATTATTATATTTTTAGAAAATGACAGATCGTTTCGCTAAACAAGACCCTTATTCCTCATCTGGGATTGTGTAGAGCGCTTTGAAGCTACATTGAAACTGCAATTTCGACCTTCAACCCGTTGAACTCTGTTGAAATCCACAATGGAGAATTTTTTTCCTCAAAAACCTTAATTTCTTTTCGACTGAAAGAAAGAAAGACATAAACATCTTGGGGGTGAGTAAATTATCAGGAAATTTGAATTCTGAAGTGAACTAATCCTTTAACACGTTTACATGACCACATACATTGTCGGCTTACTAAGCATAATTGGGTTAAGAATGTGCATGCGCTGATATTTTGCATTGGTGTGGATGATATGGTTATTGTTGTAGTTGTCTTTTATATAACATTCTTGGTGTGAATGGCCCTTTACTACAATTAAATTTATACTTAGTCCTGATAAAAGCCATGCTTCTGACACTTCTTGGCCTAAAAATAAAAAAAATAGCCAATGTGATTCTAAACACTAAAGTTTCTTGTTTCTGTAGGTACATGTCTATCTGTGATGAGTGGGAAGCTCCTGAGAAGCAGCCCTTTAAAGATTTTGTGAGTAGTTATTCTTAAGAATTTAACTGATTTGTGTGTAATCCAAACCTGATGATCCTGCCTACTTTTAAATTGAATATGCTTCTTGTTAAACATGTGATGTTTTGGTCTCAGGGAAATCTGCGTCACTGGTTAGAGGATCCCGACTGTCGTGATCAGTACAGCGTAATCTATGACTCTGGTGAAAGGACGGGCATATTTGCTAATGACATCAAGGAGCCAATTGAAGTGGAGGAGAGAGCGGTGAGTTATAATAGTGTTATTTTTAGGAGCGTTCAACCATTCATCTTTAAAATATAACCATGTGGCCATGCATACTGTATTCTGTATCTTTTTGTTACATTTTGCTTGTAGCGCTGGACCGAGACATACGTGCGCTGGTCTCCAAAAGGCACCTACCTGGCCACATTCCATCAGAGAGGCATTGCTCTGTGGGGCGGTGAGAAGTTCAAGCAGATCCAGAGGTTCAGTCATCAGGGGGTTCAGCTCATTGATTTCTCTCCCTGTGAGAGGTATGCCATCTACTTGTGTAGAAATGGGTTCTTGTAACGAGATTAAATGTATACTTATACACAATGCTTACTCATTTCACAAAAGTGGAAAAGCTTCATTTATTTTATTATGATGATAATGATGATTATTATGAATATTATCATTATTACTACATATATAGAGATTTCGGAATTAACTAACTCTTGTTAAGTACGTACTCTCATAATTCAGTTTATGGTGATAATCTAAAGGTAAATCATTCAGTCACTACTTCATATATTTTCAAAGACACCTTTAAAGTAGCATAACATTTTTCAATGTGTTATTGTGTCACATGGTATATTCAGATGCTTTTAATCTCACATTTTTCATGTAATTCGTGTTTGCAGATATGTTGTCACGTTCAGCCCTCTTATGGACACTAAAGATGACCCGCAGGCGATCATTATCTGGGATGTTCTCACAGGACAGAAGAAAAGAGGCTTTCACTGTGAGAGCTCTGCCCACTGGCCAATTTTCAAGTAAGTGTGGTTTAAGTTGATTTTCATGGCACGCGTTACTAATTTGATTATAGTTGAACTGGAATATAATTACTGAATCTAAAACTTGTTCTGCTCAGGTGGAGTCCAGATGGGAAGTTCTTTGCCCGAATGACGCTGGACACACTGAGCATCTACGAGACTCCAGTAAGTGTCTTGTCAGAGACGCACAGCTGGAAAATGCTCAGATTTTATTTAACTAACAAATCAAATTGTCTCCTTTTGTAGTCGATGGGTCTTTTGGACAAGAAGAGTTTGAAGATAAATGGAATTAAGTGAGTAAAACTGTTGAAAACTGTTCAAAAGTTTGTAGTTAAAAGTAAGAATTTTCAGTGCTAAATAAATCTTGCATGCTCACCAAGTTTGCAGTTATTATATCAAAATAGAGTCAGAACAGTAATATTGTAAATAACTCTTTTCTATTGTAATTTATTTTAGAATGTAATTTATTCCTGAATTTAGCAGCCATTACTTCAGTCTTCTGTGTCACATGATTCTTAAAAAATCATTCTAATCTGCTGCTTTGATGCTCAAGAAACGTTTATTCTTATCAATGTTGAGAATGGTTGTGCTGCTTCATATTTTGACAGAAACTGTGGTGCATTTTTTTTGATTCTTTGAATAGAAAGTAACAGTAAATAGCATTTAAAAAAAACATTATAAACGTCTTTGCTGTCACTTTTAATCAATTTCATGATTCCTTGCTGAATAAGAGTATTAATTTCTTTAAAGATAAATAAAGTTTAAAAATAATTAAACCGTTTTAAAAAAATTTTTTTTAAATAGTATATATTTAAAACAGTCTTGTGCCATATCTTTCACTATTCATTACACTGTGATATTTATCTGCTTGATGTGTGTGTTTTTTTTTTTTAAAGTTACATTTTAATGTAACATGAATGTTATGTCCACAGGGATTTCTCCTGGTCACCTGGTGATAACATCATTGCATTCTGGGTTCCTGAGGATAAAGACATCCCAGCAAGGGTAACACTCATGCAGCTTCCATCAAGGAACGAGATCAGAGTCCGCAACCTCTTTAATGTTGTGGACTGTAAACTTCACTGGCAGAAAAATGGAGACTATCTCTGCGTGAAGGTGGACCGAACACCCAAAGGAACACAGGTATAACAGCTGCCTTGAATTTGCACTACCAGCTTAAATGTAAACATTTCCTTTTCATGGATTTGCTCAATTCTATTTGTACTCCAGGGTGTTGTCACCAACTTTGAGATCTTCCGAATGAGAGAGAAGCAGGTGCCTGTGGATGTGGTGGAGATGAAAGGTAAAGAGAGGATTATATTGCTATTTCTTGTTTCTGACCGTCTTTTATACTCTAGGATCTGATTTCTCTACCCATCTACAGAGAGCATCATTGCTTTTGCTTGGGAACCAAATGGCAGCAAGTTTGCTGTGCTTCATGGTGAATCTCCCAGAATCAGTGCATCATTCTACCATGTGAAGAACAATGGCAAAATTGACTTGATAAGTGAGTGTTCATGTTGTAAACACATTTCTCTTGACAGATAGTTTTTAGATATGTGCATGATATAAATATTAACCCACAAATGTATTGTTTCAGAAATGTTTGACAAGCAACAGGCAAACAGCATCTTCTGGAGTCCACAGGGGCAGTTTTTGGTCTTGGCTGGGTTGAGGAGGTCTGTACCCAAAAAAAAATTTTTTTTTGAATGCATTTACTTTTAGAGTGGTTCATTTGTATAATTTTTTATGTTTTGTCCTGTAGCATGAATGGCGCTCTTGCTTTTGTGGACACTTCAGACTGCACCATGATGAACATCGCAGAGCATTACATGGCCTCAGACGTGGAATGGGACCCCACTGGACGATATGTTGTGACATCTGTCTCCTGGTGGAGTCACAAGGTAATTTAACTGATTCAAATGCATAAATAGCCACGTTGCATGTCATCTAATATTATATGTGATATTTGTTGTGTAATTACTCTAGCATTCAAGAGTTTGGAGTCAATAAGATATTTCTTTAAGAAATTAATAATTTTATTCAGCAAGGACACATTAAATTGATCAAAAGTGAGAGAAAACACATTTCTATTCAAAGAATCCTGAAAAAAAAATGTCCACAAAAACATTTAGCAGCACAACTGTTTTCAACATTGATAATAATAAGATATGTTTCTTGAGAGGCAAATCAGCAAATTAGAATGATTTCTGAAGGATCATGTGACTCTGAAGACTGGAGTAATGATGCTGAAAATTCAGCTTTGACCACAGGAATACATTTTTAAAATATATTAGAAAACAGTCTTTTTTTTTAATTCTAATGCATCAATGTTTCTGTTTTAAGTGTATTTTTATCAATAAATGCATAAATTTGTGAGCATAAGATTTCCTTCAAGAACATATAAAAAAATCTTACTGACCCCAAACATTTGAATGGTAGTGTGTTTAAACGCTTGTACAAAATACCCATTTTTGAAATGTATTTTTTTTGTTATTCAGGTTTATTTTATTTCTAAAGCACATTTAAAAACCACACAAGTTGACCAAAGTGCTGGACATACAGGGTTGCAAAACAAATAACAACAAAGAGACCAAACAAAAAACACAGCTCTCAAACTGAATTAAACACCAAAGCATAAAAATGTTTTAAGATTAGATTTAAAGGCAGACAATGTTGGGGCCAGCCTCACAGACAGTAGTAAAGTGTTCCAGAGTTTATGGGCAGCAACTGCAAAAGCACAATCTCCCCTGTGCTTCAACCTTGCTCTAGGGACAGCCAGAAGTATGTGGTCAGAAGACCCAAGGGACCTTGATGGGACGTGTGGTTGTATAAGGTTAGAAAGGTAGGTCGGGACTAGCCCGTTTAAGGATTTCTACCAAAACCTTGTACCAAAACCTTAAAATCAATCCTAAAATGCACTGGAAGCCAGTATGGGGGAAATGTGTTCCTGCATTTTTGTTAGAAGTCAAGCTGCAGCATTCTGCACTAACTGCAAGCGTGAGAGAGAGGTCTGACCGACACCTACATAGAGGGCATTACAATAGTCCAAATGAGATGAAATAAAGACATATAAACCTTTCAAGGTTGTTAAAAGACAAAAAAAACCTTGACCTTAGATAAAAGTCTTAACTGAAGATAAACTCGATTTTACCACAGAATTGACCTATTTATCAAGTTTAAAGTGTCCATTATTAAACCCAGATTTTTAACAGTGGATTTAGTGTAGGGAAGTAGAGAGTAACGTGCGAGTTCTATTTGGGGCAAATCTCATCATTTCAGTTTTGCTCTCATTAAAATGTAAAATATTTCTAAGCTTTAATGTCCTTAAAGCAGTCCAACAGTAGTTTCAAAGGGCCGGCATCTTTTCATTTCAATGGCAGGTAAAGTTGTGTGTCGTCTGCATAACACTGAAACAAAACTTCCTAAGAATGGACCCTAATGGGAGCATAAACAGGGAAAATGGCAGTGTTTTTTTTATTGTTGCTTAATGTGTTTGGATTGGAAATGCATCTCAGATGCCTTTTGTACAAAATGTTTTTATTGATTTAGGTGGACAATGCCTTCTGGCTGTGGACATTCCAGGGCCGTCTGCTGCAGAAGAACAACAAGGAACGCTTCTGCCAGCTGCTGTGGAGGCCCCGTCCACCCTCTCTCCTGTCTCAAGAGGAAATAAAGGTGGGATGGGGTCAGATGCAGGGTCACTCTTATTACTCTGTCAGCTCCCTTTAGAGTGAATTCTAATCCTACCTTGCCTTTTGAAACCCACAGCTCATTAAGAAGGACTTGAAGAAATACTCCAAGATCTTTGAGCAGAAAGATCGTCTCAGTCAGTCCAAGGCATCAAAGGTATGAGATTGATCTGTTAATTTTTTTCTCTATGACGCACACAGTATTTACATGCAGATTAAAGTTTCGTGCTCAAATTTAAATGAGTGCCTTGTGCTTTACAGGAACTGGTGGACAAGAGACGTGCCATGATGGAGGAGTATCGCAAGTACCGTGAGCGAGCCACAGAAATGCACCAGGAGCAGAGACCTCTGCGCCTGGAACTCAGAGGAGGTAACTAATACAGAGAACAGCTCTGTCCAGCATAGGGTTGGGCCGATAGACTATTTATTTATTTTTTTGGATGGAAACATAGCTAGTGGCAAGGATCCCAAATTACAGCTTTCCTGTAGCTCAGTGGTTAGAGCATGGCACTAGCAATGCCAAGGTCATGGGTTCGATCCCAGGGATTGCACATACTCAGATACAAATGTATAGTATAATGCAATGTAAGTCGCTTTGGATAAAAGCATCTGCCAAATGCATAAATGTAAATGTAAATGTAGATGACAGAATGGAGGGGGGAAAAAAACCTTAGGAGAAACCAGGCTCAGTCGGTGTCAGTTAATTGTCAACAGAAATGTAATTATTGTGACAGCCCTACCTAGAGGTTGAGTAGGAGTTTTAAACTATTCTAGTCATCACTGGATTTTCTGATCTTTTCCAGGTGTGGACACTGATGAGCTAGAGAGCAACATCGATGACTGGGAGGAAGAGACCATTGAGTTTTTCATCAATGAAGAAATTATCCCCATCGGAGATCTGTAATCCAACAGCAGGTACTGTATGTGCAAGCGATATTACTCCGATATGGTCTTTGTAATACCTTGGCACAATGGTAATTATATTGTTTTCTTATTTTCAGTATCCGTTTTTTTTTGGTGGAGGAGTGTGGTCTAGCAAATTGAGAGATCCCCCAATAAGAGTGTTCCTTGTTATCATCAGTCAAGTGCCTTTTAATACTGGTCACTGCAGAAGGAGAATTTGGTGCCACTGTTGACTGCTGCTAGACAAAATCATCCAGCTCTAGGAGAAGCTGCCCTGCCAACATCATCCAGGCTTGCTCTTGGTGGATCTGATCGTAACGTGTTCTTGTTCCTGCCTTTGGTTGATCTACCTCATCAAAAGGGTGTCACCATGGCACAAAATGCCATAAACTGTTTTTACATCATCTCACCAAAGGAAAACCTTTTGTTTCCTAAGATTTTCCAAAAGGCAAACTTGTACTCTAGTGTGCGAAAATGGCACTACAGTGGTCTGTATCCTCCTCCATTCAGATTACCTGATATTAAATGCACAACAAGGGAATAAAGTTTAAGTGAAATCGAAGTCTTTTGTTGTTTTTCCTCTGTTGTTGAACTTGAAGCAAAAACACATGATCAAACTTTTGCTAGTTCTGCCTTACTGAGCTTGAGTTGATAGAGTATATTTCGGATAAGAATAATATTTTTGTGCTGTAACAATATCAGGGATTTTGGGAAATGTTGGAATAAGTATAAAGGAATGATCGATTCAGTATTATGTGACATTCAGGTTGTCTCAGTTTCAACCTTTGTACTACAACAACCCCCCCCGCCCCCATTTTTACTTTACCTTTTTAATGGATCTATGAACTGCACTTGGTGTTTATGATGCCTTTGGCAATACTGTCATCAGTGGATGATTTATTGGTCTACTTATTGATCACTTACATTTGTCAATTACATTTACATAGATGCAAACTCCTCCCCTTTAAGGGACAACTCACCTTTTTGAGATCAAAATAGGTCACTTATGGGATTTGCATAGATCCAATGAGAAAGTGTTTTTATGGGGTGGGGGGTCTGAGATGTGGGAACTTTTGAGATCTGAGATGTGGGAACAGTGAAGAGAGAGGGGGCAAATAGTTTGCAGTTTAGCTTAGTATTGCCATCTAATCACTTCATCTATTTATAACATGTGGTTTTGACCAAATGTAGCCTATTCAATCTTGATTTTGGTAAAATGTTTGCAACAATTTTTGAAAAATTAGTTTTTGGACATACAAGGTAATAATAAATAAATTACAAAAATAAAACCCTTAAAGTAACTACAAATGAGCATGTAAAGCAAATATCTTTTTTAAAAAATTCTGTTCGGAGCATGCCCCCCCTCCCACGCAAAGTTCTCACCTTTTTTCCCCCTTTGTGGGGCAGTCGTGGCCTAATGGATAGAGAGTCGGACTTGTAACCCAAAGGTCATGGGTTCGAATCTCAGGTCCGGCAGGGATTGTCGGTGAGGGGAGTGAATGTCCAGCGCTCTCCCCACCCTCAATACCACGACTGAGGTGAGACCCTTGAGCAAGGCACCGTACCCCCAACTGCTCCCCGGAATCCGCAGCAATGGCTGCCCACTGCTCCGGGTGTGTGTTCACGGTGTGTGTGTTCACTGCTGTGTGTGTGCACTTGGATGGGTTAAACGCAGAGCACAAATTCCGAGTATGGGTCACCATACTTGGCCACATGTCACTTCACTCACTTACCTGTTTGCATCCCTGCATTTAAATTTATTTAGCATTTTATTCTCTTGAGTAAGTCTAATTTAGTTATAATGTGTAATAAGTACGTTTAATCATGATTAACTGAAGAACACAGATTTTGAGTTAAGAAATTATGCAACATCTGATTGAATTTACATTTTTTCTATACTTAAAGAAAAATGTATAAAATAGGCAGTTGAAGGAAATAATTCAAATAAAATTTCTGTATATATAGCACAGTTGAACCAAAAATTATTCAGACACTAGATATAATTTTATATTTATCTTTTTTTTTGCTAGTGGGTGCAGGACACTATAGTTAATTTATGTAAGTGAAGATAGCAAAATAAAGTAAACTGTGACATATTATACCCAAACCTTCTTCATACAGTGGACTACCAGTAAAACTGATACAAATTTGGAACCAAAAATTCTTGACACTTTGAACTGACCATGTTTTGCTTAAAATGAATCTTAATTATGTCAGATAACACTTCTCTGACACAGTTTAACTCTGAGATCTTGTCATATTTTATTACCATTTTTTAAACTATAGTGAATAAACTGTATTAATGAATGAAATGTTCAAGGTGTCTGAATACATTTTGGTTTGACTGTATATATTATATATTTAATTTTAACACTGCAAAAAATGCTTTTCTTAGAGTTTTTGTCTTGTTTCTAGTCCAAATGTCTAAAAAATTCTTAATTTTGACATTTTGTACTAGTCTAGAAAATGCTTCTTGATTTAAGAATTTTTAGATATTTGGACTGGAAACAATACAAAAACATCTGAGTAAGAAAAATATATTTTTTTATTTTTTTCAGTGAAGAAATCTTATATTCTATAACTTTCAAGACTTCATAATTCCTTCACGTTTGATTTTATATGGTCCCATGAGCTCTATTTGAGATATTGCTACAATAAACACATCGTTGCATATGTTAATTAGAACATATTTGATGATTTGAATCCATACACGATGGTGCTGCCTAATACCAAGTCACCAAAGTTTTACTGTAGTAGCGTTAACAGCTGCTGCATTTTGGCGGAAACAACTGTTTGTGATACTCGTTACTTTCATTATGTGGTATTTTGTATAAAACCTACGCTTTTGTACATTTTTAGGAAGACTAGTGAAGCATAAAAAAGCGAAAGAGTCTCTGCTTGACAAAACTCAACGGTTCCTTGCGTTCACTCCGAAATCTCGCGATATCTGCGCGGAGCACTGAAGCGCTGCTGTGTCAACACCCCGCGCGCACATCCCTCTTCAGCTGACGCCGTCTGCCTGCCGAGAAATTCAGACTCCTGCGATGAGGTGAGACCGTGGTCGTTACAGCCATGTTTAGACACGTTACACATTCATTTCGATCATATCCTTCTAAATATAGTGTTCTTCATATTCCGTGTGCTCGAATCATAACCGATCTACAACACGAGTAGCTTCATGACTTCCAACGGAAAAAGTGGTGTAACGTTAGTCACGTCTTTGCACTTGCTCTAGATTTGGATTCATATCTTCATTTTGCCAAAGAAAAAAAACAGTCGACACAGTGTCATCCAATTTAACCGAAACGAGCAGCACAGTAGAAAGTATCCACACATGAATGGCTTGAGAGCAGTTTTCACGGATAAGCTCGAATGTTTGCAGCTTCCTCCCACAGTAAGAGAGGGATGGTGTCAAAGAGCTGCATTGTGTCCAGCTGAATGTGAGGGGTCGCATTTGCCTTTGAAACGAGAGCATGGCACATGTATAGCTGTCCAGTGTGTTTCAGAATAATAATTGACCTGGATTTAAATTAAAAAAATAATCACACATCGAAAAAATCCGCACGTGTAGTCAGCTCGCAAACCTTTATGTCAGTTTTTGAGTGATTATTATTACGCCTCGCTACTATGCACGCATATTTTGTTTGTAACCTACATTATTGTGTTGTGCTGTGACGCCATTCACGAAACGAGCCAATAGCTGGGCGTTAATCATCCTCTTGGTTTGTCACAAGCCAAATGCTCCAGAGGAATTGAATGGTTCTGTCCCAACAATACATCACTCACTGCCGTGTCCTATGTAGCTGTGCTCATATTCCCTTCAAGGAGGATGATAATCATATCTATATTTCATTTATTATTCAGTAAGTAGCCTGTAAACCCCTTCAGGGTGATGATATGAGATCCCTGTGGCAAAATAAACATTGACGGGGGTTATATTACATTACTTACTAAATAAATCTGTTTGAACTAAAACCCTCTACATTATGTAAGGGATAATGTACAGTCAGGCGGTTATTATGCTCAAACAAATTTTATTTTGTGATAATGGCCAGCTGTCCACATAAATGCACGAGAAATACCGATATTGAAATGTTTATCTTAAAGCATCCGATAAGAAAAGAGCCGACAAGCGGACTGGTTAAAGCATTAGTTCACTTCTGAATTAAATTTTCCTGATAATTTACTCACCCCCATGTCATCCAAGATGTTTATGTCCATCTTTCTTCAGTTGAAAAGAAATTACGTATTTTGAGGAAAACATTCCAGGATTATTCTCCTTATAGTGGACTTCACTGGGGATCAACTGGTCCAAATTGCAGTTTCAGGGCAGCTTCAAAGGGCTCTACACGATCCCAGACGAGGAATAAGAGTCTTGTCTAGCGAAATGATCGGTCGTTTTCAAAAAAAAAATTGAAAATGTATATACTTTTATACCACAAATGCTTGTCTTGCACTAGCTCTGCGATGCACCACACATGACATAATCATGTTGGAAAGGTCACGCGTGATGTAGGTGAAAGATCCAGTGTCTATAGAGCGAACGTGCCAAGACTAAGCTAAACGCCCTTTACAAAAAAAAAAGGTAAAACAACGATATCGGATGATTTTGAAGTTGGAAAAAAATTAGATGGAGTTTTTCGGCCTACCGCGGTACTTCCGCCTACATCACACGAGACTTTCCAACATGATTACGTAATGCGTGACGCATTGCAGAGCGATTGCAAGATGAGCATTTGTGGTTAAAAAGTATATAATTTTCATTTTAATCATTTCGCTAGATAAGACTCTTATTCCTCATCTGGGATCGTGTAGAGCCATTTGAAGCTGCATTGAAACTGCAATTTGGACCTTCAACCCGTTGACCCCCATGGAGAAAAATCCTTGAATGTTTTCCTCAAAAACCTTAGTTTCTTTTCGACTGAAGAAAGAAAGACATGAACATCTTGGATGACATGGGGGTAGACATGTGCTGATATTCGGTATTGCGATATATCATGATAATGAATATGCACAATATTGTTATCGTGGGCACTTCAAAATACCGTAAATAAGAATTTTTTACCAATTATTAATTTTTATAATGCATTTAACAATACTTTCCCCATCAACTGTATAATATGCACAACACGCGCTCAGATGCAAACAAGCCCAACGTGCACGAGAAGCACATGGCAGAACGCGGTGAATGAAAGTGCATGTTCACTCTCTGACAGCAGAGGGCACTGATGGAACAGCAGAAATGCAGCGGTTACCCCAGAAAACCGTAAACAAAGCAACTGCGCTAGTGAAAGTTTTTTAAATGCTTCAAACAGCCATTCATTTTTTTGTAATCTTAAAGACTTAATAGGCTATTTATTTTCAAACTTAAACATTTTTATATTTTATATCTGGACTACAACATGCCCTAATGATTAGAAATGTTCTGATTATTTTTTATTGTTCAGTAAAACTTTGAAACATATGGCTTCATTTGTTAACATGTTAATTCATTATTACCAAACTGACAATGAAAAATACTTATAAAGCATTAATTATTCTTAGTTAATGTTAATTTCTTAGTTACTGTTTAATAACATTACTAAAATCAAAATAACTTATTTAATGGACCTGAGATAAAACTAACAATGATCAGTTGTATTTCTTAACTAACATTAACAAAAAATAATACTTTCTGTAACAAATCTTAGTTAATGCATTAAATAATGAGACCTTATTGTAAAGTGTTACCTGTTGTTCTTTACAGCCTAATTCTTTTGGACTTTAATCTGTTTGAAAATGTTACTTTATATATTTTTTGTGTATTGTATTATTGCATTTAAACATTCTGAGTTATTTTTGTTATTACAAAAAGAGTTCTTAAACCTGTTATACTATGACAACACTTTTTTTGCAACTTATTTCAATATCGTGATAATACCGTATACCGTGATAAAAGCTTCAGCAATTAATCGCACCATGAAAATTTGATATGCCTACATGGGGGTGAGTGAATTATCAGGAAATTTTAATTCTGAATTTAACTACTGCTTTAAACCTGGATTATACTACACAATTTGTAAAATTTGACCAGATTTTAAACACTATGCAACATACACTTGCTGTATATAAACGGTTAAAGAGAAAAACTGGGCATCATACACTAAATGACTGATGATCACACACAGCATTCAGTCATATCGATGAACCAATCAGAAAGAAATGTAAATGTTGTGTCATGTAAAGAGAAAATGAAATGTTCCTTTTCTATTGCATAATGATAATCGCAGTATTGCAAAACATTGAACCAACTAGTTTGGGCACATTCTTGACTACCCTTTTCTGATTTTTCTTCTGCTTCAGAGTATGATGCATGCAGTCTGGGATGTCGATTATGGAATGGAGTTGAGGTGAGAATGGCACTTTCTCAGTCAAAATCAACCAAAATGGGAAAGTCGAGACTGTTCCGCATTTTTATGATCGTGGGTGCCGTCTTCATGATCCTTCTTATAATCATATACTGGGATGACGTGGGGGCCTCTAATTTTTACCTGCACACAACCATCTCCGGGCCCCATCCGTCCCGCCTCTCTCCACAGGGTCGTCGTGACCCTGAAAAGAAAGCAGAGGAAGACAAAGAGGGCTCGTTCTTGATGGACATAGATGCTTTTGTCAACCAGTTTTTAGAAGGAACTGCAGACCCCACCGAACAGGTGAGAGGAGAGCCACCCCCCGGAGACCCTCACAATCAGTCCTCTGAGAAATCAGAGGAGAAATTTGTCCCAAGGCGAGAGTGGAAGATCCATCTGACGCCAATTGACCCTGAGAAAAAACAGAGGCAAGAGAGTAGAAAGCAGCTGATCCAAGATGTGTGCAGTAACAGAAGTTTTTTAGACTTCCCTGGAAAGAACAGGACTTTCGATGACATACCCAATAAAGAATTGGATCACCTCATTGTTGACGACAGGCATGGAATTATTTACTGTTACGTTCCCAAGGTGGCCTGCACAAACTGGAAGCGCATAATGATCGTTTTGAGCGAGAGCCTGTTATTGGACGGCGTGCCCTACCAAGACCCTCTAGATGTTCCTCAGGAGCTCATCCATAACAGTAGCTTGCACTTCACCTTCAACAAGTTCTGGAAGCGCTATGGAAAGTTCTCACGGCACCTCATGAAAATCAAGCTTAAGAAATACACCAAGTTTTTGTTTGTCAGGGATCCTTTTGTACGACTTATCTCTGCCTATCGCAACAAATTCGAACAAGAGAACGAGGACTTCTACAAGAGATTCGCTGTTGTCATGCTGAAAAAATACAGCAATTACTCGGATCCTCCAGCGTCAGTCGTGGATGCTTTTGCCGCTGGGATTCGACCGTCTTTCTCAAATTTCGTTCAGTATTTATTGGATCCTAACACAGAGAAAGAGATGCCTTTCAACGAGCACTGGAGACAAATGTACCGTCTGTGCCATCCCTGTCAGATAAATTATGATTTTGTTGGGAAGCTGGAGACCTTGGACGAGGATGCTGAGCATTTGTTGCGGATTCTCCGCGTAGACAATGTCGTCGAGTTCCCGCAAAGTCATCGTAACCGAACGGTCAGCAGTTGGGAGCAGGACTGGTTCGCCAACATACCATTGGAATACAGAAAAGAGCTGTACCGGCTCTATGAAGCCGACTTTAAACTGTTTGGATATTCCAAACCAGAGAATCTGTTACATGAGTGATATTTCAATCATCAACTTTACTGGGGTGCTGAAAAGATTCACAGCACAATGAACACAGCGATAGGAGTTCATGCTGCCTGGTTCTCAATCCGTGGCTCTTTCACATGATGCTGTTTATTAAGGCTTTTTCACATGACTCAGTGTTTGTTTAGTTAGCATGGTCAAGTTAAGTCCTGCAGGTAGATACTGAAATTGAACCAGCTTTCAAAAAGCATGTTCCTCTATTGATGGCCATTCAAAAGTATGAAGCCATGTACAAAAACAAGATACTGTGGCTATGAATTAAGAATTTGTTCCCTCATTGTACAAATTGGTTCCCACGTTTTAGTTTTGACCACTTTGTACTAATTAATTCCCTTGTTATGTGCTGTGTCTCAATTCGCCTACTTACACTACCCCCTAAAAGTATGTACTCTTTTTGTGAAGAAAAAGTACATACTTTTGAGTGTGCTCTCTGTCGCATCCTGACACGCATCCTGTTAGCGTAAACTGGCCTGTCAATCATCTTAAATCCTCCACATTTCATTTCATTTCCTACTGTATCGGAGAGAAAATGCAGTAGCACGTTGATCTGCAGTCGCGGGTATTTCATGCGGAGAACTTTCCTCATATTAATGCATAATGATGCATTTAAAAGTTAATGGCCAAACGGATCTTTATAAAAGTCCACATTGTTATTGCAGATGAAATATAACACAGATAACATTAATAATCAGTTTAACCTGATATATTTATTTAGTCACTCAAACTTTTATCTAAACCTCTCACCGTCGGTCACGCATATCCGCCATGTTTTGTCGTTTTTTTAACACTTTTTACTCGTGTTTGTAGTTCTGAACTGAATCCTCCTCCAAAGCGCAATGGGTTGTGGGCAATATTAGCCTTTATAGTGTACATGAATCCACACTTCGAAAATCTACCTGAAATAGTAGATCATCCTGGGGACTTTTGACGTACTCTTTTCAACATACTATGCTTTGGGACATTATTATTTTAATCTCACATACTGTTTAGGAGGGATAGTATGGATGCAGATTTAGTCCAAAGATTTAAACTATTAACAGGGCACTTGGCACGTTTTATGGCCTTTTTCACATTTTTTAGCCATTATCGTAAATTAGGTATCATTTGAAAGCTTAAACGCAGAAAATTCATCCTGTGAAAACCATTTTGAAATTGGACATTGCATTACAATGGAAATGGTAATTTAAATCCTTTCAGCGGGCTTAATTTTTGTAACATCAACTTAAAATTGGGAACACAACTTGGTTAGGCATATGGCTTTGATTTTTAGTGTTTAGTGTCCAAATTATTTTGTAAAATATATATTTTGTATAAAAATGTTCAGTTCATTACATTTGGTTTACAGTAAACAATCTATAACCTTTTTTAGTTTCTTTTTTTTTTCACATCTGCAAAAATCTATTTTCACATCTATGCTCAAAAAGGGGGTGTGGCAGTTAACAGGTTACATAAATTAACCATTGATTTAACTAAAATGAGGGGACAGATTAATAAATTGTGGCCATAAATTGAGTTGTGTGGATGCTTTCTTACTTCATGGCAACAGTATCTATTTTTTTTTCACCGTCACATTCGTACAAAAGTATTTTTCACAAATATTTTATTGTATACTCTTAAAAATAAAGGTTCCAAAAGAGGGTTTTTGAAGGGATGCCATAGAAGAAACCCAAAGAACCTTTTACTTAGGCAGTTCTTTAAAGAACCAGTGTGAAGAACCGTTTTCCACTACAAAAAAACCTTTTGTCCAATGGAAAGGTTCCATGGATGTTAAAGGTTCTTCATTGAACCATTGATGCCAATAAAGAACCTTTATTTTAAGAGTGTAGTTTGTTTTGCCAGTTTATATTATAGTTATATTGCCATTGTATTTTAGTTTTGTTTTAGATGATTTACCAGTGCCTGTTTTTTTTCTGTTTTTTTTTTTGTTTTTTTTGAAGGACTCAAAATGGGTTTTGGATGTTTTTACTGGTCTGCTGCCTTTGACATCAAAGCTCATGGTAGTCACTAGTGAAGGGTTTGTGAGCGTTTATGTCCATGTGTTGCCTAGGTCCTTGTAGTTCACGTCAGGACGCACCTCTCGACACATGATAAAGCATGAAAAGAAACGCTGTAGCTTCATGCTTCGCACTATATGGTTCAGTGCATTGGGGGAACGCTGATGTGAGTCATGTGAAAGAGTCTTTAAGTCTTTGTGGAGCTTGTGGGCATTGAAAGTGATACTGTAGTGAATATACATTCCTTGCACACAGGTTACATTTCCTCAGTCCATTTCCCAGTATTCCCCTCCTAAATGTGTTACTGTTTGCATTTGTATGGAACTCATGGTCAATTTGGAGAGAGACATTTAGATGGTTACCTACTCAGTGAAGCCTGCACAATTTTCTTTTTTAATATACTGAACAGTGTTTTAAAACTCATCACCTCATCAGTATTTTTCTTATCATTTGGATGGATGTAGGTCAGAATGGATGTTATAATCCCAGAAAGAGACATTTTTAGTTGTATAGTCATATGTATTAGTTAATAAACAACCACCAAACTAAAATATCACAAGAAATAAAAAAAATAAAAAGTATTGTACATTTAGCAAGTGCACATATTAGAGTATTTTAGAATATTTTTGTAAACTTTTACAAGTAAATGTGAAAAGTGAAGGCACTTTTGTCCTTGGGGGAAAAAGCTATAAACATTTTGAAATGCAAGCAAACATTTTACACATTTTTTTTAATCATAAAGGGATCTGCTGCTCTTACAGCAGTTTTTCTTTTCTTTGAGATGGCGCATTTAAGTGTCCATTGCTTTTTTTTATTTTTTTTATATACGCAAAACCTCAGTTATTGTTTCCATGGAAATGTTTTTTTTTCCAGCCTAGTCTTTTTTTTTTTGTACAAAATAGCCAGTTTTCCGCAGTGAAGCATGGAAATGGACTAACTAACATCAAAAGATATTTCTTTGTAACCAAGGCTGGAGTATTCAGATTATGGCCTGTTCTTGTCAAGGAAATTTTGCCTTTCATCATTTTGATCCTTTTCTTCTATTAGTGTGTAGCAGGGTCTGATCTGCAGCATGCTATAGATGTTAGCATGCCTGCCTTGCAGTCCTTCATAAATATGCATCACTCAAGAATACTGTAGCAAACGATATTCACCGTTTTTTGCTCTGGTAAAATAATGGCCTTTTTGGATATTGTTAGGAATATAATTGAAGGCACAGGGTATTTATTTCTTACTTAGGAAGAGTTATTCGGTGAAATTGCTTTAGACAGCTAAAGCACAAATGTCAGTTTTGTTTATAGTTCCTCCTCTAGTCGCGATTTGAGCATGGGCATGTGCAAAAGAAGTATTTAAGGGTTTATTATGATTATTTTTATAGTATTTTCTTCACCAAGAAAGTGTTTCTTGTACTTTCCATCGTCATGCCGCGTTTTGCACATCCGATCACATGTATAAAACCAATCTTAAAGGCAGTGAAAGAAGAGAGGATGGAAGAAAGTGGATTACATGGTATATATTGTTAGGAATAGGATTTAATACTGTGGAGCACAAGTGTAGCATGTTTGTTGTGGAAGTGATGGGCCAAAGGGAATGGGACGCCCCAGTTCAGACAGTCTTCAGGGGAAGCCACAGTTCTCTTGGGCCCATTTGGTAGCAGTGCCTTTGGAGAAAAGTTTACACACAAAAAGTATTTTTGTAAGCAAGTCTCTGACTGGCAGTTAAAACAATCAAATCTCCTACTTTAAAAAAAAAAAAATGTAGTAGTGCTTATAATATGTGTTGCATCATGGAAAAGATCAGATTTTTAGCCACAATTCAGGCAGTGCTGTTGAGTTTTGTCACATCAGTTCCAATTTTTTTTATTTCATAAACCACAAGTTCTGTTACATGAGGGAAAAAAAGTTTTTAAAACACATGTGTGCAGTTGCCTATGCTGATTTCTGTTTCAGAATGAGAATCTGTGTTTTGTATACAGTTGGTGCCACATTGTACAAAGAAAAGTGTTATATTGTTTAGTGATTGTTTTCATGCCAATATTAATGAAAAAATTGTTTGTTTTTTTTTATTCTGATGTACTTTTCAGTCATAGGAATTTCTTAGTTGCATGAAATATTTTTGAGGAGATCATGCTGATTGCAAAAGGGAAACATTTGTTACATTAAATCAGGTCTTAGCCTAAAAATGTTTTCTTGACATTTGGTTTGGTTTGCTTTTTCCCTATTGGCCAATGTACATAGCTCTTCTTTTATTTATTATGATATTATTTAATGCTTCAATTTCAAAAGAAAAAATCAATAAAGGTCAGTGCATGGTGAAAACACTGTAAAGCTGTTATCTGCCTGTTATTTGTTTTTACAGAAGTGCTGTTCGTTTATAAAAGGACCATTAAAAGAGCTCTGCTGATGTTCCAACTGACTGTAAACACACACAAGGGTGATTCAAACATGTTGAGAAATATATGCACTGTACATATAATTTTTCTAATACAATGACGTTAAAATTCAATACATAATATAAATAAACACTAAAAATTAAAATGGTACAAGTTAATTTAGCCATCACAATATTATAATGTACAGTATGAAACATTAATTTTGATATTTGATAAAGATAACATTCAAAATTCATTTGAACAGTTTTTTTTGTGTGTGTGTGTGTGTGATTTTAAATATTAACTTTATGTAAGTGTTAAATGACTACAGAGGTAATGTAAATGTAAAATATGCAATTAAATATCCAGTATCAGCCTGATACAAACATTAAAAAAAAAACATCTATTATGTATTATTGGCTGGTAGATATTGTGCATCCCTAACAAAAATACATAAAATATGTTCCTACTACAGAGTATTGGCGTGTTGACAGCCTCATAACCACTAGATGGCACAGAAGTACACAAGTTCACTGCATGTTCAACAAACAATCTCAAACCAACCCAACAGTTAAAATCTCACGCTTTAATAGGCTACTATTTATAGAACCTAACTTAATAAAACAGGCTGTGTGACTGAGGAATAATTACCTCAAAATGTTCATCCGCATACAAGTTCGAGGGACTTTATTTAAATAAAATTCACCTCTTTAGCCATTGTCACGTGCCAGCGATTATCCCTTCGTTCGTTTGCCAAAGTTGGCGACCCCTGACATATAACGGGAACTTACAAAGGCATTGAAAGGCTTTTTAATAGTAATAAACTGATTGGTCTTGTGATCAACACAGTGTCCAGACATATGTTTTGAAAGATTCCTCACTACCTTTGGTAAACTTGTTGGATAATACAGCCATTATTAAGAATAGAGGAGTGTTTAAAAGCTGTTAGGACTTGTATTTTTAGTGTTCTTTTGTGTGCTGTAGGTATTACCAATGTACTGAAGCAGACAGGAATCTGTCTTCCTCTGACTGGGGAAAGTTCAGTGTGTGGAACAGTGTGGTCACGACTCGGGCCACACAGATGGGCAGAGCTCTTTCCTTTACAGCACCCTCCATGGCTACAAGAAACACTCAGACAAGACAGGTTTTTTGTCTGTCTTGATTCCAACACAAATATTATCCATTTTTATAAACATCACTCACAACTTTTAATGAAAACTGGAAGGGATGTTATGAACGATACTGCTGATGTTAGCCGGTCTAGCTGTAGGCTCTCTGCAAATGAGAAATTCCACTCTGGATCATGAAGGGGTGTAATATCTGTTGTGTTTTGCAAGTATAGTGTAAGGACTTACAGTAGTAAGAATGGCACAGTAATGTTATTGTCAGCAAAGACAATTTATAATAATTATCAATGATTTGTATGCAGAGCTGATTGGGTAGTTTACACATTTTAATATAGTGACCCTAAAGATATTTGCAATGAAAGATAAATGCAATATGCAGCATAATAATTTTCATCCACAGGCTATACCGAAAAGATGAATTAAAAACGCCTGTAACCTGCTTAAAAAAAACTCAGTATTTTATAATCTAAAAATCAATATTAGGCTATTAAATAAGCCTCCAGAGCCGTTTCTGTATTTATAAAACCGCTTTGGTCTATATTATTCACTATAGAAGCACATTTGAAATAAATAGGAAATAATTAAATGATCTGAGATTTTAGATGGCAAAAACGTAAACGTACACCATGATCCTAAGACCAAGACCAGTTAGAGCTGTTTCACTCTCACTAATTTCAAACAGACCTCTCAGGTTAAATAGAAGATGAGATGCCTGCCAAGGGTTTTGCTCAGTGATTGCCATTTTAATTTGATAAACATCAAAATGACATGCAGGTATTTTGTGCTTTATTAATTGAATCAGAACTGCCAATTGATTTCCTTCCTCTCCCTTTTTGTCTTTGAGCTACAGGGATTCTTTGAAGAACTGTTTAATGAATGTAGACACACTCTTTTAGTCAGTTTTTGTCGGTCCAGTGGTCTCTGTGCATGTCACCATGATCATTTTCAACAGGACTCTAATGAGAAATGCTAATGAAAATGGTCTGCCGATAGGTCGCATGGACTGAGGGCACAAAGTCTGCTCAATCATGTTTTCCTTTTCCCAATGAAATCAGTGATGTCAAGCGATGCACTGCCCTCTTATTGAATTATATCAAGGGGCCGGCAAACGTTAATGTCACAAGTTTCATTTTTGCTGGTATAAGTGGGCGAGAAAAGTTCAAAAGTTTCCCAGAACTATATTCTCTCTGCAGGCACACGGTTCAACGAGAACAAGGCTTAAGATTTCGAGAATGGTGTAGGATTTTATAGTATTTACTGATTGATATTAACAGTAGGATATATATATATATATATTTATATATAATATACAGTATAAACTGTTATAAAAACAGTAAATACTATAAAGTCCTACACCTTTCTCAAAATCTTAAGCCTTGTTCTCGTTGAACCGTGTACGTGCAGCTAGTAATTTGCATAAAACATGCCCAAACCACGTTAGTATATAAGCTTTTCGTACAACCTTATCTGCTCAATCATGCAAAATCTTTGAGTAAAGCATTTGGCCAACCCAATCACAACATGATAATCAATTTACTTATTGGGCCACCATAAATGATTTTTGTGTACATGTGTTTTCAGTCAGTGTTGGGGGTAACGCATTACAAGTAACACGAGTTATCTAATCAGATTACTTTTCCGAGTAACTAGTGAAGTAACGCATTACTTTTAAATTTACAATAAAATATCTGAGTTACTTTTTCAAATAAGTAACACAAGTTACATTGTTTCCCTATTTATTGACCGACAGCTCTCCTGTCTCCATGTTAAGAGAAATCATGAAAGTGCAGAGGTGTTGTGTGCGATGTGTGTAAACATGATTATCGTAGCTCTAAATGTAAACATACATTTATTCATCTAACTTGCACAAAAACAGATTCAGTATTCCTCAAAATGAATAAAAAATGCAAACTCATAATGTTACGCGAACCAGCAATAATTATATTAAATTACACAAATATGCTTTATGTCAGAGATGTTCACGAGTCTTTCATCTGGACTCCGAGTCGAGTCTGTAGTCTTTTGTCACGAGTCCGAGTCGAGTCTGTAGTCTTTAAGCTGGAGTCTGAATCAAGTCTGTAGTCTTTTGTCACGAGTCCGAGTCGAGTCTGTAGTCTTTTGTCACGAGTCCGAGTCGAGTCTGTAGTCTTTAAGCTGGAGTCTGAGTCAAGTCTGTAGTCTTCTGTCACGAGTCCGAGTCAAATCTGTAGTCTTTTGTCACGAGTCCGAGTCGAGTCTGTAGTCTTTAAGCTGGAGTGTGAGTCAAGTCTGTAGTCTTCTGTCACGAGTCCGAGTCGAGTCTGTAGTCTTTTGTCACGAGTCCGAGTCGAGTCTAGAGTCATAAAAAAAAAAATCTCATATTCAAATCCTTTTTTTATTATTATCCTAGTTGTATTATATACCTAGACAAAACAATATGATTTTTCTATCATCTGTTTTGAACTTCGATGATGCAATTCAACCACACTAATAAGCAAAAATTACTTCAGATAAACATCATATTTGTGTTTAAATTTTTTGTTTTTATTGCTGAAGGAAGAATGTTTAACTTTCTTCTCCTGCAACCTTTTCTTCTTCAATCCAGAATGGCAGCACAGCTGAAAGGTTTGTTTGAGCTGCGCCCTCTACTGTACAGGTGTACATTTGCATTTGCTTCAGCCTGAAGCTTATGTATTTCACTTTTGGTGCAAAAGGGCCTTGACATTTGCCAAAAATAGATCTTTTTTTGTTATTTAAAAACAAACAAGCAAGCCCAGCCCAGGTGAGGAAAAGTAACGCAAAAGTAACGTAACATTACGTTACATAAAAAATAACTAACACAATTAGTTACTTTTTCAGGGAGTAACACAATATTGTAATGCATTAGTTTCAAAAGTAACTTTCCCCAACATTGGTTTCAGTTGAGTCCAAGGTAAAAAAAAAAAGAAAAAAGAAGAAGTATATGCCCATACATTTTATTGTCAATTTAGAATACTGAGGAAAACTGCAGGCAAGATTTCCATCAGTATCTGTGGATGTTCTTTACTTCAAGGTGCTTGGAATAGTGCTGTTAGTTGACCTTGCTGTTAGTAGTTTTTTTTTTAAAGGCCAGCTGGCGTGTCCCCGGGATATAACCAAGGGAGATGATTGCAGATGTTTAGATGCAGCACTCATCCCCTCTTCTCCTCTCTTGATGGAATGCTATGACAACTGAGGCGATATGACTGCAGACAGAGGGTTAAAGCAAGCCATCACACATCTGCCATGTCACTAAAGTCAANAAGCGAAACTGTAGACGGTTGCATGTTTACAATTTTCTCTCTAATATTGTCAATCTTGCAAGTAAAGAAGTTCATAAAGTCATTACTGCTGTGCTTTACATTGAAAAGACTGAAAGCTTCCGTCCCCCTGCAGAGGAGGTGATGGCATCGTAGGGATGGACTTGTCACTTTGCTGTCTCCACAGGACATAAGTGTCCTGTAAACATGTTTTTGAAAAGATGCCAGGCTGGGCTTATGGCCTGCGGCACAACAGCTTTCTGAAAAATGCTGAAATCATGTCTACAGCAAAAGGGTCAAAGACATACTCTTGTTTTTTTTGGTTTTTGGTCTGGATCTCTTTATTTTCTGTCAAAATATATATTACATTGGCTCT